>JAPTHN010000277.1:0-262041 GCA_026936325.1 Platynereis dumerilii | reverse complement strand
CTTCCATGGTAATGAGAGATCTCCCCGGTATCCTACTTCATATTACAACAACGCACGTGACATGACGTCACGCCAGCTCACCTTTTCTATGTGCCTGCAAGCCGACTCTTCCACTCTTCTCAACACCTCTCATACGTATTACTTCCTCTTTTCTCCATCCCTTTCATATTTCAATCCTTCCCACTACCGTCCTCTTCAAATTTCCCCTTCGATCTACCCTTCGCTCGCACAATGTTTATGCATCGTAGTTCCCTTGCTGCCCACATTTTTCGGGTGGCGCTACCGTCGTGCTTCCCGCCAAAATGTTCCACACAGTGCACACTCACCCATACCAAACATGCAAACTGCATGAGGTCCCAGCAGGTTGCCCTACATAGTCAGGGTCACAACAAAACCAGACAGATAACACAGAAGAATTAAATTGTAAGCGACTCTGCCAGTCATTGTACCCCTAGACAGGTGCACTTACATCTCTTGCATTTTAGGCCTGTGTCTTCTAATTACGGTCATCACGTCATTAAAATTTCTCTCCAACTAAAATAAGTCTAATCAACCACACATTGCAGGCTATACCAATGCCAGCAAAACAATGAAGAAGCGGATACATTCTACATCCATGTGTATTAGGAGCTATTCGCCATCTGTCTACTTGCTGAAACATACGCATATATATTTCAAGGTGTGCCACTTCCTTGCAATTCAGGATAACACTTAACACATGACAGTCCAATCGAATCTGTCACTTCAATAGCAATCCTAACAACAATCACACTCCTTTCAATTGGTTGATTCATTCTAAATTTCTGCATAATTCTTAATTACGGCACACAATGGGGATGCAACTGAGTCTCCTCTATTCACGGCCAATTGCCATTATTTACCATTCTCACTTGCCCTCAATTAATTACCTGCACAATCTCGGCCCTCACACGGCCTCCTCATACCTCAGCTAACTAGAGTTTCGATCGGGACCGATGCGAAGGGAGAGCTCTCGCATGTCGAGTGGGCGTGGTGTAGTTAGGTTGATGTCACCTTTTCGTCACTGGGAATGAGTATTAAAAGAAATAGTGTGTATCTTTCATTAGATATATTTCAATGTAGCGAACTGTGACTCTGTTGCATATATGCAGCATCAGTAACAAAGCACCGGGACTAGTTTTTGCACTGTATTTGGCATTTTTCCGAAAGTATGTATATAGAATGGTCTGCATTTGGTCAGCATTTGGTCAGCATTTGGCCTGCATGATGAGAATTTTGGTCTGCATTCTCCTAATCTCCTAGAAAAATTCTTGGTTATTTATGCTCATTACCTTTTTTTTAAACTACCACTTAAAAGACTGGATTTTATTATTTTAAGACAGGGTCTTGTAATCAACTGTGGATTACAGAGAGTGGAAATCATTGATGATGGCTTAAATGCAATTAATAGAAACAACCTCGATTGGATGAAATTCTAGATTATACAGCCTGCAAAACAAAATTTGTATAGCCTTCTTGAAATAAACTTTGTTGATAGGGGTATACATGGGTCTCAAAAACAGATGGGGTGTCAAATGTTGGAATATAAAGGAAAAATGAATGTCTCATGTCCCATTTAATCGAAGCATAAATGATAAAGAAATGTATCAAATGTTTGTCACTTTTTATTAGTCAATCTGTCAGTGTCTCTCGATTTTTAAGAGGGCCAGTGTCCCTGTGTCACTTTTTAAGAAGGGCAGTGTCCCCATGTCGATTGTTAATTGCCATTGATTATTGAACTTCCTCAACAGCAATAGGTCAGGTGTCATCTTCAAGTGAACTAATCCACTCAATTACAATTAGACAGTTATGTTTTCCACTTTTCTGAGTTGAATAAAACAAGTTTCCATATTTTTTATTTCGATTTCTTGTAGGCCTATATAGGCCTATAATAATAATTCTAATAAATTGTTGTTTTTTTGCAATCTATCATTTTGAAGAAAAATAAAGTCCTGATATTCAGTCATAACTGTCCCCATGTCCCCGGGTGTTACGTCCCCATGTCCCCGGGGGTTAAGTCCCCATGTCCCCGGGGTTACGTCCCATGTCCCCGGGGGTTACGTCCCCAAGTCCCCGGGGGTTACGTCCCCATGTCCCCGGGGGTTACGTCCCCATGTCCCCGGGGGTTACGTCCCCAAGTCCCCGGGGGTTACGTCCCCAAGTCCCCGGGGGTTACGTCCCCATGTCCCCGGGGGTTACGTCCCCATGTCCCCGGGGTTATGTCCCCATGACCCCGGGGGTTACGTCCCCATGACCCCGGGGGTTACGTCCCCATGTCCCCGGGGGTTACGTCCCCATGACCCCAGGGGTTACGTCCCCATGTCCCCGGGGGTTACGGCCCATGTCCCTGGGGGTTACGGCCCCATGTCCCCGGAGGTTATGTCCCCGAGAGTTACGGCCCCATGTCCCGGGGGTTAAGTCCTATGTCCCCGGGGTTACGTCCCATGTCCCCGGGGGTTAAGTCCCCATGTCCCCGGGGGTTACGTCCCCATGTCCTCGAGGGTTACGTCCCCATGTCCCGGGGGTTACGTCCCCATGTCCCCAGGGGTTACGTCCCCGGGGGTTACGTCCCCATGTCCCGGGGGTTACGTCCCCATGTCCCCAGGGGTTACGTCCCCATGTCCCCGGGGTTACGTCCCCATGTCCCCGGGGGTTACGTCCCCATGTCCCCGAGGGTTACGGCCCCATGTCCCGGGGGTTACGTCCTATGTCCCCGGGGTTACGTCCCATGTCCCCGGGGGTTACGTCCCCATGTCCCCGGGGGTTACGTCCCCATGTCCCCAGGGGTTACGGCCCCATGTCCCGGGGGTTACGTCCTATGTCCCCGGGGTTACGTCCCATGTCCCCGGGGGTTACGTCCCCATGTCCCCGGGGGTTACGTCCCCATGTCTTCGAGTGTTACATCCCCATCTCCCCGGGGGTTACGTCCCCATGTCCCCTGGGGTTACGTCTCCGGGGGTTACGTCCCCATGTCCCCTGGGGTTACGTCTCCGGGGGTTGCGTCCCCATGTCCCCGGGGGTTACGTCCTCATGTCCCCGGGGGTTACGTCCCATGTCCCCGGGGGTTATGTCCCCATGTCCCCGGGGTTACTTCCCCATGTCCCCGGGGGTTACGTTCCCATGTCCCCGGGGGTTACGTCCCCATGTCCCCGGGGGTTACGTCCCCATGTCCCGGGGGTTACGTCTCCATGTCCCGGGGGTTACGTCCCCATGTCCCCGGGGATTACGTCCCCATGTCCCCGGAGGTTACGTCCCCATGTCCCCGGGGTTACGTCCCCATGTCCCCGGGGGTTACGTCCCCATGTCCCCGGGGGTGTGTGCCCGGGGGTATGTCCCCGGGGGTATGTCCCCGGGGGTTTGTCCCCGGGGGTATGTCCCCGGGGGTATGTCACCATGTCCCCGGGGGTAAATGGTCGCCCCCTCCTTAGTAGATATTAAATGGTCGCCCCCTTATCCTATGTATCTATCTATGTATCTATCTATGTATCTATCTATGTATCTATCTATGTATCTATCTATGTATCTATCTATGTATCTATGTATCTATCTATCTTGTTATCTTAGCACCTTAGTAGATATTAAATGGTTGCCCCCTTGTTCTTAGGAGATATTAAATGGTCGCCCCATTAAATGGTCGCCCCCTTATCTATCTATCTGGCAAAACAACATACACATAGAACTCGCATGTGTTCCGCTTGCGACACAAATTCTAGTTTTGTTTTCAATGTGCAGTCCCCCCCCCCCTGTCCTAAGCCCACTCTGCCCATTATTTGCAATGTGGGAGAAACTTTTCTTGGACAAGAGGAGTGACCATTGGTCAGGCTGTCATTGCACATGCCACATTAACAACAACCACTTACAAATGCAACCATTGGTTAGGCAAGATCCTTGTGCCTAAATTGACAGCAGTTCAATAATCCAAATAGGCATGTAGTGCGTGTTTACTTGACTAGAAAACAACCTGTCAATTTCAGCTGCAATCATTAGGGGAAAGCTATCGCTCTCCCAATTATAGCCCTCTCGGACTTCAGCACTCCAAATTTCTAACCCTGAAATGGGTATTTACCAGTGGTAGTATGTTGTCGTTGTTGTCAATTTAATGACCTGCATGCATGTGATCAAATGCAGGGTGGAATGGATTTCATCTCGACAGCTGTCACAGGGTATGTACTGGAATGCTAAGGAAATGAAATGTCCCTGTAACGGAAATGAAGTATCCCTGCGTTACAGGGATACTTCAAGATAAGAGACATGTTTTCTTAGAAAACATATCGACGTGCTGGCAGAACAGTGTGCTGGCAGAACACATATCCATGGATACAGATATTTATCATATATTCTGCACCAAAATTTGTGAGCCAATCAGATGATGCGAGATCAATCACGTGCCACGCCAATAAATAACGATATTGGCGTGTGGAGAGTGTTATTGGCGCCTTAAGGCTATATTGGCGTCCTCAGTGCACCTGCACTTGTGTCAAATGAAACACAGGGCACAATCTTTGATTGTATTGACTTTGATTCCAGTCAAATTCACAATTGCCGTTGAAGGATATTATGCTAATTGCTATCAAGATATAATTGACCAAATTCCAATCTAAATGGCACCTCCAGAATAAAACTTTTTGTATTTCAGAGAAATCAATGTCATTGAACCACCAGCAATTAAAAAGCAAGATGACCTGATTGCAATGATTTGGTAACACACAGATAATCTTTAAAAACTTAAAAATAGATCATAAAAAAATTTAAGCACTAAAATAATATTTCAAATATTTAAAAAACAATCATTAAGAAACGTCTTTTACAATAAGGAATAAAAGAATCAAGAGTAACGATCTGTTTGGTTGGTATTTTATAGAGTTAAAATGAGTATGTAAAATCATGATAAGGTTTTGATTGATAGATAGATGGATAGATAGATAGCTAGATAGATAGCCAGATAGATAGCTAGAAAGACAGATAGACAGATCGCTAGATAGATAGCCAGGTATACAGCTAGATAGACAGACAGATAGGCAGCTAGATAGCCAGATAGATAGCTAGATAGATAGATATATAGACAGCTAGCAATATATATTAGGGTGGAGTGAAAATTGAAATTCAAAAAACAGCAGGTCTAGATACTTGTCAATTTGCATGAAACTGGCCATTCCATTTTCATTTTTGAGCTGCAGTGAAAATTGGCGGTGCACTTCAGGATCAAAGATATTCCTTTAAAGTTGGTTTCAGTAGATTCGCGGTTAGCGTTATTTTTGTCCAGGTTAAAGATACAGACATGAGAGTTGTATATTTGAATTCAGAATAAAATTTCCTTCAAAATGAGTACCAACATGCCATATCTATGTATATTATCAGTGCTCAGTAAGTACTATGAGAACTGCATAAAAATGTTCCGGTGGGACAAACAACCAAAAGCATTGTGCATGTAATGAAAAAAGCTTGAAACTTTCAAGATAGCTTCTACAGACTCTGAACTTCACTTTAGATGTTCAAACACTTTAAATTTCACCTCTTATTGTCCTTGGGGGTAAGTGAACTCTGAGACTAAAATTACACATATTTAACTGTTTTCACGTCCTTGCAACATTAACTAACATCCCTAAAGTCTCCATAAACTTTTAATTTGGTTGGCTAACTTACTACAAGTGTTCATATAAGTATTTTGGTAAGTCACATTGACACCTTGGTGACCTTGGATGACCTAAAAGCTGTTTATCTTTCAAGTACCAAGCAGGACAATAAGATTTATTTTCCTTTCTTGTTACCATTATTTCTGTCAGTTGATTATAGTTATGTGAATCATATGTTCAAATAATGAGTAAAATATCAAAGTGTACATAGTTTTGGGGGGTATTAAAAGATAGGTTACCTAGTGAGAGATAGCATTGTACATATACTGTAAAGTACAAATGAAGTGATCTGTCCCTTTAAAGATATTGTTGTCATGACATTGGTTACTTGTTTCAGAAAGTATATAGAATAGTAACATCATTAAATTGATAAATCAGTAAAGCTTTGATGAAGTCAGAGATATCCCCAGAGGCTACTACCTGTACTAAACCAATTGTTTTTGGTGAAATCTGTATAACTTAAGGAGTTGTACATTAAGATCTGCCATAAATTTTGAAAAGGATGTCAGCCGAATACTTAAACTAACATAATCTGTAAATTCATTTATTGCCTTGGTATAGTATACTGTGTATTAGCTTTATTGGATGTATTTTCTAAAAGGACATAATCATATAGGTAAGATACACAATAGTAAAATAACAAAATGAACTATAGCACCACTGTTATCATACAAACTAACCAGAATGAGTTTTAAGTTTAACTACACTGTGTGGTTACATTATAAGTAATATTTCAAGAACAAGAGGTCATGTTTATTTTTGTTTATTATTAACACTAGTGAGAACAACAAAAAGGGAGTTTCTGACAATGAGAGATGGTCTGTTGTGGTATTGGAGTCAAATTTCAAAGCCAGGTTAAAGACACACTCATTTAGATCTTACTACTTATAATTTGTTTTAATAGAGTTTTTATCTGATTTCTTATTATTATATTTTGGTTTTTAATTACAATTTTACTTAATTTAAAATATTGTATGAATTTTTGTATTATTGTACAGTGCATTGAGGTCGCTATTTTGATGTAATGCACTATAGACAAATAAACATTATCATTATCATTAAATTTGGAGCCATTTCTTGAAAGATAAAAATTTATGACGATTTTATGTAAATTTGAGTGGATTGATCCGGCCTGAAACAGAAGATAAGTATATCATGTTGGTATTCATTTTGTGGGGAATTTTTCACTGATTCCAAATATGCCACCTATTTTGTTGTACATTTAATATCCACGAAGAAATGCGTAACCGCGAGTTTGGCGAAAAGACATTTTAACTGTTTTCTTTAATCTTGAAGTGCACCGCCAATTTTTAGTGCAGCTTCCAAAAATCACTGAAAATGTGAGTTTTGGACCAATTGCCAAGCATCTGGACCTGCTGTTTTTTAAATTTTTGACATTTTTCATTTTTCACTCCACCCTAATATATATAGCCAGATAGACAATTTTTAGTAGACCTGCTTGTTAAAAAAAATTTGCACATATTATGCAGGAAAATGGTAGTTGGTGAGCCAAATATTTCAGACGAAAAAAAAAAGTATAATCTTCAAATTTGAAATGTTCAGGCAACACTTTCATTTATAAAACAATGCAAATTCTGGAAAATTTTGGTGCAGAATATAACAAATAGTGGATGTTGAGTCGACCAATATTGAGTTTTATTGGCCTTAGCAGGTAATATTGGTCTCGGCCTCCGGCCTCGACCAATATTACTGCTTCGACCAATAAAACTCAATATTGGTCTCCTCACCATCCACTATCTATATAATATTTATCATATTATATATAATTTACCGGTTGGACAATTATCTTAACAATTTACACTTCAAAACTAAATCTTTTTTCTTTGTTGGGTGACAAGCATTGTATCGAAATCTTTTTTCATTTTTGGGTGACACAAGGCTTGTAACTTAAAAAAAGGTTTAGCCTCTAGCCTTTTAACAACCTAGAGAGAAGCATTTGAACAACCCAGAAGGATAAAAAATTGTTGTACCAGAGGGATGAAGAATTTAAACCTTTTTAAGATCAAGAAAGAAAACTTTGGCGAAACACTAAGATTCTAGGCAAAAAGGCAAACTATTTAGGTAGACCATTAAATAAACATATTTAATTGTATCCACAAGATTTCTTTTGAGATTGTATTAAATTGGGATCTTGAAAATTAGGCCAAATGTCACAAGGCCGCACTAAAAAGTTCAGATGCAGGTATTCCTTTGGCCAGAAAATTTCAAAGAAAATAAAAAATTGTCAAATGCCTTAGAACTTTACGAAGGGCAACTGTCATTTTGGTGAGAATCCGTTATAAGTGAGCGCGGGTTAAGGTCAAAAAGACGGACGTGCTCTGCTCAAATAATTTTTCAAATTTCTCAAATCTGAAATGGGGGGGGGGCCAGTGGGGGGGCCACTAATCCATTTGGGGGGGTCCTTGGTCCCCCCAGGCCCCCCCATAGCTCCGCCACTGATGTAGTAACATTTGCACCGAAAAGTCAGTATGTTTTCTGGGCTCTCATTGTTCTGGTTTTCCAATTAGAGTTAAGGCCTGCTTATTACTTTAAGCTACCCCATTGAACTTCAGAAATCCATGTGGATGAAAGCTGTTTATCAATTTTTGCAGAGAAAAGTTAAAATTCGTTTGGGTAATGCTTTAGATTTCTCAGATAGAGTTAAAGCTTATTTATGGCTTTAAGCTGCTTTACTTCACTTTTTCAAATTGAGTCCAGTATTTACCGAAGTGTTTTAATTGAAGAATTTGATGAGTTATTTGATTTACACAGGTGTTGTTGTAATATTTATGAGGAGTTATTTCATGAGATGCAAATGGGATTTTCCAAATGACTAAAAATGGTAATATAATCTCACAGTTCCACAAACTCTGAAAATAATGGTTAGGCAAGATGGCCCACTTGAGTTTCAAAGTTGCCAGTAAGGTAACAGGTCTTTTCACCATATTGGTCCATTCACCAAAATGTATTTTCATCCCAAGAAAAAAGTCCTTTCACCACATAAAAAAGTATTTTCACCACATGAAAAATCTTTCCACACAGAAACACAAAAGCTTCAAATACATTTTGTGTAACTAAATTATTACTTTCCAACATTAGTAGCACATTTTTAAATTAATGCACAGAACAGAGCAGCCTGATTGCCATTATAGCAATCACCTCACTTCTTCATAATGGTGAAAGCCAGATGTGACGTACAGAATTGCAATTGTTCATGCCATCACATTGCATTTTGAATTTACTACCTAATTTAAATAGTAATATAACAGGTACCCACTGAAAATTGCAAATGTTGCCCTGTCTGAAGATTATCATGAACTTTAATAGGCCAATCATGCCCTGTCCCATTTTGACAAGTCAGTGGTCATGCCCAAAAAGCCCCAACAAGTGACACACAACAATTCGTTATGGATATTGGATAATTATAATGATCTGTGACCTCACCCCAGGCATATGGTTACACAGAGCAGTAAATATATGAATAGGTGATGATAGTGAATGTTTTAGACAAAATGGTGGTATCCATGAACTAGGTTGTGTCTCTGCACCACCAAGACTGGTAATAGTCAATGCAGTGTCATCAAGTGTTACATCGCTGCATTGGAATGTATCATATTGCTTAACTGTCCCAATGTCCCATCTTGCCCTATCTTCCCCTACATATGATTAGATAGAGACGACAACAATAAAACGTAACATTAATCCCCCTGTGGCCCCTGGATAAAGAGAAACAATAAGATAAAGCGGCTTATGACTCTGTTTTTAATTATAACATAGACAGATTATGATTTGGAGGTAATTGAAAACGACTAGAAAGCACCATAAAATGTATTGGATGACTGGATCATAATCAGGAACTAGCACACCAGCATACCTAGCAAATCAATGTCTGATTGTTTTCCTCTACCTAGAACGTAGAAATGGCAGTCAACTCAGAAACTAACAATTTTGTAATTTGCTCTGACTCAAAGTCTGCATTGCAGGCAATAGCCAACAAGCGGGTGGAAACCCCTCTTGTATTAGACATTCTTTTTACCTTAGCAGCAATGAAAGAAAACAAGGAGATTATATTTTGTTGGATTCCAAGTCATGTTGATATCAAAGGAAATGAGATGGCTGATCTTCATGGGAAGAGAGCCTTAAGCAAAAAATGTGAGGATTAATAATATGGAAGAATCAATGCAAAATATTTCACCGTTCAAAAGTTATTCACAATTAATGAGAGGGAACTCATGCTTGCCTAAAACTCTGATAAAAATATGTAATCACAGCACTTAGAAGATATATGTTCTTTGGGATTTTAGTCCTTCAACACAAAATATTATTGATTTCATACTTTGGCATGTTATTAAGTCAGATGAAGCCAATTTAAACACTATTTTTGCAAGAAGGTCAGACGGACATAACCATTTTTCATCAACCACTTTTTGCTGGAACCAACAGCAGTAATCAATACGATATCCAAATATTATTACTCTCAATAAACTCCAAGTGATGCCTGCATGTTAGGGTGTCTGGTAAAATTTTTTGAATGCCTTTTTTATGCAGCAGAAGTTGCAGAGCCAATTCTTGGCATCATATTGGTGGAAGGAGTAAACTGTAACTTTAAATATGACTGCATTTTTGACCAGATAGGCACAAAACTATTAATAAATGTGGTGTGTGAGTAAATTTTACAGTATTTGAGTAGTTTTTAGACATGTTATTTACCAGTATAATTATGGGAGTTACATGTATATGACCTTATAGAACCTGCAACCTATATACAGTACAATATCTTAAAGTGGCTCAACATAGTGATCCATAGCAATCCAGAGTGGTCCGGATAAAGAGTGATCTGTAGTGATCTGAGATGATATAACTCTATCTGTAGTGATCTACTAATCCACTTTTAGAGAAAATCAATCATGTCAATTATTTAGGATTATAAGTCAAAGAACAGCTAAAATATATCTAACAATTGAAAATATTGATTAAGGGAACATATCCAGAAGTTATTTGGTGCAGAAAAGTAAATTTTATAATATTAATTTTGATCAATAGATATAGATCACAACAGATCACTCCAGATCGATCACTCCATATCAACCAAGATCGCCATGGATCACTATAGATCGATAGATAAGTATCGATCCAAACTGACGAGCCATTTTATGATTGTTGTACTGTATAAAAAACCCAAAGAATAAGGGCCTTATTTTCATCAAAACACAATTTTTGGAGGTTCATTTATGTTCATAGTGCCTGCTACAACCATATCTGTTAAGAAGATTCATTAATACTCCAAATTAGATGAAATTCAGAAAATAAAATACGACTTCTAGAAAATTTCATATAAAATTTTGTCGTTAAAAAAACTTAATCTCAAAAACTATTCAAAACTGGGCTCTAGCAATATAAACTGCTTGTAACCAATTTAATTGGGCAAACAAAGTTTGATTTTCATCGCATTATCTTGAGAACTTTTAGAGATTGAGTTTTCTTTACGGGGCTACGTATGTTTTTGATATGTCCTGAACTGACGGGACCATCATTGGTAAGCTATTTTATTTTGTCGTTTTGACACATGATACAGAAAATCAAAGCTAGTAAATGTCCTATTACAAAAGAATATTTCGGTGAAATATAAACTTTCTGTCTTTAAAATTAGAGCCACAATTGTCATATTAAAATTGAGAGTCGAGAAAATCACAACAAAATTGTCACCCTACCCTGCATCGCTTTTTGATATATTTCTTCAAAATAATTGCCATATTCGACATAATGTGGATATCATACGATAGGTAAGAAACTCAAGGAGAGCCTCAAGAAAACAATTTGGTAAAAAAACCATTATCATCCAAAATATGAAGCCTTAAACATCAAGGTTTCATTTTTTTTGTCACCCAAAATCGGCGATTTTTGCCTGTTTTTTGTCCTATTTTAGTTAATCGCACCTAGAAAGTGTATATACACACCACAAAAGTGATACCAATGTTGGAGCCAACTATTTTCTGCATCAGATAAACCAAGTTTCGTCCAGATATCTGCATTTTTGGCAACACAGGATTTTTTACACGGATGACTCATAAATGTAACTCAGTGCTTGAACAGTGTCGTAGGGCTTGTGAATTAATCAGATACTTTTTCTGCCTACTGTCTCTGATCCACTTGTCTAATTAGTGCTGAGTCATTAAATGGTTTGTCACCTGTGAATTTCATTTGCAACATCCGTATTTGGTGAAAGGTCTATTGTTTTATCTCGATTCACTTTACCAGGCTGCTATATGGCTCATTGATACTTCTGCTTAATATCAATTCAAATGTGAATATTTATGTAATTAACTCTTTGTGATCTTACATTTATAAACGGGACAGAGCCACCGGCTCACAGAGCGAAGCGAGGTGTCTCGTCCCTTATGGCTATCAGGCGAGTGGAGTGCTCCAGATGGTTCAATCAAAAAAAGTGATTCAGACATCCCGTAATATGATCCTGGCACTTGCTTCTCGTCACGCGTGACTACAACGTGACTACCTTCTTCTTCTTCTTCTGTCTGATATTCCCCCCAAAAAAAAAGTCCGAAAAAAAAAAATTTTCCGAAAAAAAAAAAAAAAAATTCCGAAAAAAAAAAAGTTCCAAAAAAAAATTTTTTCCGAACAAAAAAATTTTCCGAAAAAAAAAAAAATTTTCCAAGACAAAAACATTTCCGAAAAAACAAAAAATTTTCCAAAAAAAAAATCCAAAAAATAATTTTTTTCCGGAAAAAAAAATTATTAAAAAAAAAAAAAAATTCCACAAAAAAAAAATTGCCAAAAAAATTGAATTATAAAAAAATAATGCTTGGATATTGTCAACCAATCGAGTAGTTACAAGTCCCGTCTTCTATGCTGCGGCAATATCATCATATTACTTCAAAGTTCTATGTCTCCGATTGTTCTGTCAGTTACTTGATAAAGAGCATTGTAATCTGTTTGGCTGCTTTTTAGTTCTCTCTGAAATATTATTTGTAACCAAAGGGGTCATTTGCTAGCAACCTGCTACCATGGTCTTAAAATGTCCTCCTGCCTTAAACCTATAATTTGTAAATTTCCCTAACTTAATTTTGTCAGAGAATACTTGACAGAATTTTTCTACAGGAGAATAAAGGTATCTTGAGTCATGAATCTACTCATTCTCTCCCTATTCCCTATTCCTTATTCCTTTCTCCCTGAGGCTCCCTCCCTCCCTCTTTCTCCATATTCCTCTGTTTTCCATACTTACTTAAAGCTATTTCTCCATTTTTTCTCCCTTCCTCCATTTCTAGTTTTTTTACATTAACCTGTTAACTTTTGTTTCACATGCCTTTCCCAATTATTTGTAGGAACTGGTTCACAATTCAGTTCTTTGTTTAAAGGGTTTCATGCTGATAGGGCAATGTTTTGTTGTATTTTCAATGTTTTAAAAATGACTGAGCGTTAAAATATTCATCAGTTTAGATTGTACTTATTTGACACGATTATGGTATTAATTTTTGAGAAGTTACATATACATAAGTTTATTTTCTCTCAATAAAATTGTTTGGTTGCTGGGCTTGGTACCATTCTCGCAAGCCGTTGTAAATTTTGCCTCCTATTATTCGCAGTGGCAAAGCTTAAGTTTTGGCCATAAAATCATATTAACAACAGCGTGGTCATTGATCATTTGCCAGGGAATTCTTCATTAAAATAACAACTCTGATTGGCCACCTCAAATCAGCATTTTGCTTTATAAAGCAGAAATAATGCAACTCCCGCATAGCCTACTGGCCGACTCTACTGAAGATTTCTGAAGACCTGAAGGATCATAGACGACTGAAGCTTTGCTGCTCATTTCGAATAAGGTAAGATTTTCAAAGTGTTTGCACCTGACGCACAAAAATACATTCCTTACCCAGCGAATTAATTGACCAAGTTGAATTTTCGTTTTGAGAGCTCTTTTGGGGCAAGTGCTGTTTCACAAAGATCCGAGAAGAGTATCAAATTTCACTATTGAGATCAGTGTTTAGTTGCAGGCCCTCTTTTTATGCCCCTTGTTGGTGACTTGCGTAATTTATTATAATTTATTATGTTGTCTACATATCCGTGCCTATGTTGGAACAAATCTGTGCTTGCATGTTATTTTTGTAAATTGGCGGTCCATTGGAAAAATATATATTTTGTGTTGGAATTGTCTGAACAGATCTTTTAAAAGTGTCCCCAGCTCATTCTTTCAGAAATTTTACTGCTTAAGTTACTCTTATAGCAACAACGTATCTAATACCTTGACATTTCTAACAAGTACAATTAATGGAGTGGTCCAAAATTGCTGGCAAAAGTATAAGAAGTATCTCCCCCCACCCTCATTGGATTAGATAGTAGGGTGGCCGAAAAAAAATCAATTTCTTAATTTCAAATCGCATACCCCTTAATTTTATGAGAAATGGTAAAATAAACACACTGTTAAAATTTTATAAAATTCCTGCAAGTCTAAGTTGTCCCCCAAGGCCACTCAATTTCAGCTCAAATTTCTAAAAAATGCCCGTTTGCGTAATCGCGGTTCTTAATATCTCCCTTATTATTTGACATACAATGATAATATTAATACCATTGTTCTCAGAAAATTAGCTTCAATTTGAGTATAAGGAAGCTATATTTATGATAACTTTGAAGCTGGCAGGATTTCAGAAAACTTTAAATTTCATGTTGTCCAGCGAAACTGCTGAAATAATTTGTCTAAATTGTCAAATTTTCCCAAATTTATAATCCTACTTAAAAAAAAGTACAATTCTATTGTATTAAAATTCACAATTTTATGTGTAGCCATGAATGACCAGAGTAAGGAACATCTCAGAAACTTCAGAGCTGCAGGGCCAATCTTAGACTTTGGAATTTTTTGCAAAACATTTAGAGAGCTCTAGTATGGCACAAGGGAATAACACAGCAAAAGTATACATGTTTTGAGAGATGAGGGTGCAATAATACAGGATGTAAAGCCCGGTCACCGAAAGCTTTCACAGATAGGTCTTTACATCCTGTATTATTGCACCACGCTTATTTGGACAGGCAGGGACTACAGTAACGTGGCAATATGCACTATTGCATTGAAAATGTTGTACTTAAATTGCTAGCCCGGGTACATACACAACGATGGTGACATAGATTTGAAGGAGAGAATCAGCATTTATATAAACAATAATCCCTAGGGTGCATAGAACTACAAGTTTGGCTGGATTTCAGCAAAGAAAACTTTAATTTGAATGCCAACTTGAATAGTTTCTGGCAAAAATAACTGTGCTCTGAAATTTTCTTAATGGTGTTGTGAAATCTTTAAATTTAAAGATAAAATATAAGTGTGGCACTGAGAAGTCAAAATGGTTTTTAGGATCATAGAATACCACATTGATTGACATTTGGTGTCGTCAGAAAAATGCCAAACTTTATAAAAAATGTATTCTTAATTGCAATGTATCACGCGTCTCTGCTGCAAGGATATCCTACCTTGCGAACCCTTAAACATTCTCACTCTCCACAGCAAATTGTTCCTTATACATTATTATCAGTAGGATTTTTAAAATACAGCAAAATTTGACAATTTAGACAATTTATTTCAGCGGTTTGGCCCAACAACTCAAATTTTTTAGTTTTCTGAAATCCTGCCAGCACCAAAGTTATCATAAATATATCTTCCTTAAACTCAAATTGAAGCTAATTTTCCCCTCAGAACAATGGTATTAATATTATCACTGTATGTCAAATAATATTCGCGCAGGGAAACGGCCGAAGGCAGTTGAGCGAAGCGAATTGAGTGCAAGAGAAGACTCAAAAATCTGTGAAGTGATGGTCTCAACATCAACAGTCCACAGGTGGGAATTAGGTCAAGTGGGTCCAGCTTCTTATCAATGATTTAGTTTCGTATTTAACAAAACATAACATATTCATCTTCAAAAGTGTCTTAAAAATTCAATTTTCTCTAGTAATATATCCTGTACCAATAATTTTTATGGAATAGCTAACTATTAGCGTTGACAAGCTAAATCAAATTATTAAAGCCTATTAACATGTGATTCATTTAATTTCAATCAGACAACAAGAAAATATAACAAAATTAAAGTTGCATAATCTTTATAAACTGATGATTATGTAACAGTGAACAGTTAATCTCCATGCAATGTTATTGTTTGGGTATTACCATGTATTTATACTATTATGTAATAGAATTTACCCATTATTAAACAATGGTAAAGGCAGGTTACAATGGGGAAAAAAGAAACTGAATAAGGAAATGAGACAAAGCAAGAAAGAAGAAGAGTTTGAATTTTTGTGATGCAGCTGTAAGAAATGTAATTTTGGAGTCGACCAGCAGGTGTGCTGCAGTACAACTTCTTGAATATATGGCAGTATTAGTTTGGTATGAAATGGGTTGAAGTAAACATGGAGTAAAAAGGGCAAAGATAGTGAAATAATTAGCAGTTGATGGCTGTTTAGAGGTTGACAAAGTATTACTGGTGTAGTTGCAGTATTAAAAGCAGGAGAAGACATTTGAGAGAAGAATTTCATGTCTGGTTTGAGAGATGCATGCACTCCTGGTGGCGATTTTGAGATGGAGGAGAAATTGGAAATGAAAGAGGAGTGAGAATGGTATATGCTCCTCACAGAAAGACAGGCCAGAAAAAGAAGGATAGGTGGAAAGTTGGGGTGAATGGGATGGCCAGAGAAAACGTTGTTAGCTAAGCAAGCATTGATCATGTCAGCCGAGATTTAACAGAAATATTACCCGGAGGGATATCAACAATCTAACATAGACTCGATTTGGCAGCTTTCAGTGCTGTCTGCCTTTTGCCATTTAGCTGATTATCCATCAATCTTATTTATGTATTTAATATATACCTTTCTATCAATTTATCCATCTATCTGTCTTTCAATATATCTATCTATCTATCTGTCTATTTATCTCTCGATTTATCTATTTATCTATCATATTCTTTGTCTAGTTTATCTTGCTATTCTACATTTTTCTCTGTCTTTCCATGTCATCTGTCTTTCTAATTTTCTGAGACAGTTACATAACCGCCTTTCATACATTGAATATGAAAAAAACATGAAAGTTATGGCAACACTAGAAGTCCTACAAAAACGTTTTAAAGTTCTGCGCGAATTTCATGGCAGTGCCATTTACATATTAAGCGAGATATTCAGAACCGCGATTATGTAAACGGGAATTTTTTAGAAGTTTTGAGCTGAAGTTGAGTGGCTTTGGAGGACCACTTAGACTTGCAGGAATATTCTAAAAATTTAACAGCGTGATTATTTTACCATTCCACACAAAATTAAGGGGTATGCGATTTGAAATTTAAAATATTCGTTTTTTAGGCCACCCTATTGGATAGTACAATCCATTGACCAGGCACTTATAAATAAGCAAATTAATCACACGCATGATTTCGGCTCATTTCAGCTTAAGAGATTGCATAAAACCTCTAAAAACATCGGAAAAGGTGAATTTCCTAGAACTGTTTCCGAAGTGAATATCTTCTTTTTTTTTTTGTAAAACTTTGGGTGACGGTGACCAAGTAACACAACAACTGTAAGCAACATAGGGGAGGCGGGGGCCAGATGTCACAAAATTCCAAAAAAGCTCCAAAACAGAGCAGGTGTTTGATAGATCAGAATGACCTTTGGCACAATCATGCGGTATTTAGTTGACTATAATTGTATCACATGATAGCTGCTATGCTAGAAATAGGCTTAAGTCAGTTCGCAATAATTTAAGGCAAAGTCTGATATGACTTTTTACCCCATGCAAGGGTCAAGAAGTCACAACCGTGGAGTAACAAGTCACTTGCAATTGTTGTGAACATACAGCACTATATGAGGTAATCTGCAGACCTAGACTTGATAGTCATCCTTGTGCATGAAATTTATAGTGCACCTTCCAAAGCTATCGGCATGCAATGACAATGCACCATCAGCAAAGCCTGCGTCAGAAATTTCCCAAAGTTTGCAAAATGATAACTTGCTGCTCTCTCAGAAGTATTATTGATGACGGATGATGATAAGATTGTAGCGTCAAGTATGGAATATTTTACTTTCTTAGTATAGAATACTGATTTCATGGTACACTATGGTAAAATATGACAGTGTTGGGGTGGAATGTCACAGTTTGACATTTCACCCCCAACTGTTTTTTAAATTCAACACATGATCATGGCAACTAGGTGACCATATGGACAAAAATGGGTTCACGGCATGAAAGACGTTGGAACAGCAGCACAACTTCCTATGTCTCAGTGATTAGACATTAATAGAGAAAGTTCAGACTCGATAAAACCTGTTTGGGACACCAAAAATACATGAGGTGTGTAAAAATCCACTTTGCATAATAAACATAATTTTCATATTCCCTGCAGATCTTCTTTTCATAAAAGCCTCCCAAATGATGATTTAAGCTTAAGAATTAGGTCAATGCAAGTTGGTCAAAAAGGCCTTTGACTTTTTACCCCTGTGACTTTTCACCCCCTCTTGCCCTACATTTGGATTTAACATCACAAGACGTGACAAGTCAAAAACAATGATCACTCCTGAATTGGCCACCTTGAAATTGCACGATTAACATGTAGTGATAATTTTGAAGCTTTGACGATTTGCAGTCTCATATAATATTACGTATATGTGTAAGTCAACCAAAATGACAAGTGTCGAACGACAATTGCAACTTAACCTAAACAGGTTGCAAAAATGGTCATATGAGAATGGTTTTAAATTCTCCAAAAATAAAACGGTATGTATGCACTTCTATCCTCCAGAAGCTTTCAGCCGGATCCAATCCTAATGCTAGAAAGTTCGAAAATCAAAGTAGTAAACCAGTACAAATTCTTAGGAGTTTTACTGGATTCTAAATTCTCCTTTATTCCACATATCAAAGAACTTAAAGCTAAAGGTTTAAAATCTCTTAATCTTCTCAAAGTAGTCAGCAAGCTCAGTTGGGGTGGAGACACAACTGTATTGCTACGACTATATAGGGCTATAACCCGATCACGTCTCGATTACGGGAGTATTGTATATGGATCAGCAAGACCGTCTTACCTCCGATGTCTAAATACAGTACACCATCTCGGCATTCGCCTGTGTCTTGGGGCATTTAGAACATCGCCAATTGAGAGTCTATATGTCCTTGCGAAAGAGCCACCATTGTCACTTCGGCGAATAAAACTTTCGCTGCAATATTTTGTAAAACTGGCAGTATGTCCAACAAATCCGGCTTTTTACCCGGTATTTCAGCCAAGGTACCAACAAATTTATATGACTTAACAAAGTGTTATAAAACCCCTAGGGCTAAGAATGAAACCCTACTATGACATAATAAATAAAGACAACTGCGTAGTTGCTGAAGTGCAGGTTCCATCCATTGCTCCGTGGACCCTTCCTTCACCAATTTGTATTCTAGACCTGACAAGTCTTAGAAAATCTTCTACAAGTCCCCTGGAATACCAGAGTAAATTCCTCTTAATAAGATCCCGGTATCCATCATACAAGTTTCTTTACACGGATGGGTCCAAAGATGGACTTCTGACTGGTTACGCAGTCACCTCCGCAAAGACAAGTTATTGTAATGAACGTATACCTGATGTGTGCTCGATATTCACAGCAGAACTGACAGCTATCTACAAGGCGGTAGAAATGGCAGTCAACTCGGAAACTAATAATTTTGTAATTTGCTCTGACTCAAAGTCCGCATTGCAGGCAATAGCCAACAAGCAGGTGGAAACCCCTCTTGTATTAGACATTCTTTTTACCTTAGCAGCGATGAAAGAAAACAAGGAGATTATATTTTGTTGGATTCCAAGTCATGTTGATATCAAAGGAAATGAGATGGCTGATCTTCATGCGAAGAGAGCCTTAAGTAAAAACTTAACGGACTATGTTGTCCCTTATACGGATTTTAGAAAGCATATCAATGACTTTACCAAGTATAGTTGGCAAGTACGATGGAATGCTTGCCAACGAAACAAGCTACGCACAATACTACCACACGTCATGAAAGATATAAAAATTGATGTGCACTCACGCAGAGAGCAAATCGTAATTCATAGATGTCTTATAGGGCACAGCAGATTAACCCACTCACACTTATTAAACAATGACGCAGCACCAATATGCGAAGGGTGCCAAGTACCACTTTCTATCAAACATATCTTGATGGAATGTAATAACAATCTACATCACCGACCCTTTCAATCAGGTAATCTCAAACACTTGTTCTTAGAAAATTCAGCGTCCAGTATAACACAGTTCCTCAGAGATAACGACTACTTCTACAAATTATGAGAAATTAGTTCCAGGATAATCTATCTAACCAATGTTGCCTCTAAATAGCCCACACTGGTGCTGATGGGGCGTAAAACACAAACTCACTCACTCACTCACTCACGTATATGTGTTATACTTCCAACTTCCTTACAAGTGTAACTTCTAAATAGTATTCCATTTGAATGAATGTTTGACCGAATAATGGCGAATATCTTCTTATATACAAGATCAAAATGCAAATAACGAATCAGGGAAATCTTTAAAAATATATATTTTGACCCCCTAAGGTTAAAACAAATAATTGGTGAACAGGTGTTTGAAGCTCTTCTCTTTTATTCATTTCACTGATGATGACAAAGAATGCTTTGGAAGTCACATGAGTTTTATTTAATAAATGTTAATGATAATAGTCAGGTACCTTGCTCCCCTTGATATTGAAAATGTGTTGCTCCACCCATTGGTCCACCTGTGAGAGACACCTTTGTATGCCACTGGTTCCACCACTAAGTCATTGAGCAATAGTGGTGGAACCAGTGGCATAGGCCTACAATGACATCTCAACTTTAAAAATATTACCAAACACAGAAACAATGCATGGATTGAAAGACCAAGGGGTTTGAATCCTCAGATTTTTGTTGACTACTCCGATTTCATAATTCAATGATACATATGTAATTGGGTTGTTATGTTTTATCCTGACTGTGAGTTTCAGAGGCAAAACACAACTGGCAACATGACTTACATCGTTCACGCTTTGTTACTTGCTGTTGTGCTGATGGCCCCAGGAGGAGAGGGCGAACAGACTGATAATACAATTACACCAGGACTATGCAAATGTGAGTCAAAGTAAAGTCTAAAGTACCTTTAGGCCAGCCTTTTTTTATTTTTAGCTTCTCGGATCGACCAACCCAACAGATTTTCTGCCTACGGAAAAAAAATTTAGCCTACCTACAATTTTTATCAAATTCACAGTATAAATAATTGAGATTTCATGTTTCTTTTGTTCTACCAACCGACCCTAGAAAAAGTGCCTCAAGAAGATCCGAGAAGCCAAAGATCACTTATGTCTGGCCTTATTCAAGCAGGGTTAAAAACTCAGGACACATTGTCTGTTGTTCAGTGAGACCCTGACAATAGCGATCATAGTCATCTCTTATATTAAAATGATAACGTACGGGATTTATCTCAAGTTACACTAAATGCCTGACCTTCTAATTTGGCCAACACCTTCCTGGGCCTACAAAGGCAGAACTCTCCCCTTTTCAGGTCAATCCATGTCTTCTGCTACGTGTGTTGTGTCACTGATGTTTGAACCTTCTCGTCAAACATCAATCAATTCCTATAACAATGCTCATTAATCATAACCCATTCCATTCTCATCCTATTTTCTCTGCACTTCTTTAAAAAAAAAAAAAAAGCACCAATAGACGATCTTGAAAATGTCGTAGCTACTTCACATTTTTCATGTTTTTTCTTTTTAAATTCTATTATATTAGACTTAGATGTTCCTCCATTATTAAATATTACAATTACACTGCCTGTTATAATTTACTACAATAGAAATTATTATGATTATATTGTCTGTCTTGCATAGGGGGTGTACACGATAGCGCCAGTCAAATCTGGCTTAGTGTACACCTCCTAGACCCTTAGAAAAATTGTTTCAAAATTTAATTAACTATGTAACTGCAATTCTTTATTGGTCTGAATAAAATTTTGTCATTGTCATTGTCATTGCCTACATGTCCTAAATAAAATCAATTACATTTTTGAGTAGCAGACAATTCAACAACTCTGCTATTCTTATCATAACACACTGGCATGCGATGCTGAGGTGCCGTTACATTTGATTGATTTCATTACTTTTTACAAAGAACAACATACAAACAATAACATATCATTTAACTTGTACCTTCGGAAAAAGCTTTCTGCATTAAAAACCAGTTACACAACAATTGAGTGCGCAAAATCTCATACCCCCCTAATTAAGTATGACAAGATCTAGGTCTATTCATCAGTTGTGTCAATGTCCTGTTTTCCAATTCATGGATATTCCAAGAGGGCACAATTCTGTTACCGCTATTCTAACTAATTGCTCATTGGGAAATATTACTGTAAAAATTCAAGTCTATTTACATGCTCCTCTCAATCTATCTCAGCCCTATCAATCAAGAAATCAACCTCAACTTATCTATATCTCTCTATCTACGTCTACATATTTATTGTGTTCTATGTTGTTCCCTTCAATCTACAGGTAACTTACTGCAGTCAGGGGCGTATCTAGAAATAGCTGGGGGGGGGGACCTTGATACATAATGATCATGCTCTTGCCAGCATGTGACTTCCCCCCCCCCCCGCCCACTTTATAATCTTAAAAGACTGCACTTCCATTCAGCATCTGCACAGTGCCACATGTACCGCTCTGACTGCCATTTATCACGGGGAAATGCTAGTAACACTTGAAAATTTAAAACAATCACATGTAGACTAAGTAAAATGTCATAGAACGTTTAAAATGAAATAAATGAATTATGTGAAAACAAATTAAAATCAGATTAAGGGAGCATTTAAAACATGATGAATAGTTTTGTTCATAAAACAGTCAAAACTAGAAGAGTTACGTATCACATCAGGTATATCATTCCAGTCTTTGGTCCCTTTATAGAGAAGTGATGACTGAACGTTTTCGCTCTTAAATTAGGGAACTTTCAAATTTACAGAACTTCTAGCGTTATAACCATAGCCTAATGGTTAGACTGCTTGACTGCGAATCAACTGGCACTTGAGAATGCGGGTTCGAACCCCGGTCCTGGAACTCAATTGGAATGAGTTGGTTGCGACTGTGGCCGGGGAGGGTGGCCATTTGTGTCAGCAAGTTCACCCTCCTGTCAGGTGTGAGCAGCAACACCTCTAGCCAGACTCCTCTGGACTGGATGACCGGACAAGCAATGTGAAATGAAAACCACAACAAGGAAAGAGCTGTCACCAGGAGCGCTGGAGATCTCCAGTCATCATGAATTGTTAATTTCATTGTAACAGCACAGTTTAATTATTCTGTTAGATAGGTAGGGCACATAGAGTTCCCACATTTAAACATCATAATAGTTCTGTGAACACGGATTCTTTCTTGAATAGTCAGCCACTTGAGGTCGTGTAGGACTGATAGAATGGAAACTTGTGTCATATGGGAGTTTCAGTACGATTCTGCACAATCAACAAATTCATGTCATATATTAGAAATTTGCCCATTAAAGGAGGAAGAGGTGTAACTAAAGTTTGGGTTTGGGCGGAAAGGGAAGTTCAGAGCCCTTCGAATTGATATAGTAGGGAAAATTTTATTTTAACATAGTAACATGCACAGACACATTTGGTTTTCTTAATTTCTTAAATCGATAATTCGTAAATTTGAAATGCATTTTGGTGGAAATCGACTCCCAAGTTACCATGAATTCACCTTCAAAGTCAAATTCCTGTTTGCAAGTGTCATAAGGCCTACACTCGAAAAACCAACATGGATTTTTTTAAAAATCCATGTTGGTTTTGCATTGAAATTTGGTTTTTCAAAAAACCATTTTGAATCAAAAAAACCAAATTTGTCCCGACATTTTTTAGTGTATAAAAAAATCAATAGAATTCAAGCAAAATTAAGGTCAAAATTAAAAAGGTCTCCAATTAGCAAATCAACAGTTTTAATGTTACATTCTCTCTGAAGTGTTTGAAGAATCAGAGAGGGGTTGTTATATTTTATATTTTGACTGCATCATAGGAAAAAATCACTGGTTACATGACAAAGCTAAGAGTATTATCTTTCATGTGTTACCCACTCAAGTTGCCCTGCAATACAATCTGATGGCATTTCACAATTTTTCAACTTAATTTAACTTTAAAAATTTAACATAAAAATTTCATCACTCACAAGCCATGCATTTCCACGTTATTTTTTTGCTTGGGGCTGGTTCTACTAAGAAAACTGGAACTCTTCCTATCACAAAATTCTGAAGTCTCGCCTTGCTATTTCAGACGGCTGGGGAGAATGGCATCCTTGGACTCCATGTGACGTATCATGTGGGGTCGGACATCAAAATCGAACACGCCTTTGTTTCCTTGAGTCTGATCGATGTTCCGGTCTTCAACCTGAGCTTCAGGAACTTGACGTGCTTGTAGAGGGTGGAAGGTTACGAGTTTGTGTTCCAGCCATATATTGCGGTCTTGTTTCCAACATAGAAACAAGAGAATGTTATGGAGCAGGTATGATAAATTTTATGTTTTCAAATACAGTGGTCCCTGTGTTATAAGACCACCCCTTCTGTGGTTACTGGTCTCTCATGGGGGCGTGGTTTCTCATCGGTGTTGAAAATGCACTGAAAATACTACTTAGCCCAGGAGGAAGGCGGTCATATAAGGTAAGGTGGTCAAACAATGGGGGGTCTTACAACACAGGTACCACTGCTTTCATGTTACCATTTACAAAATAAGTTTTGTGGCATATCTATGCTTGGTTGCATCATCTACCCTCTAAAATTGAAAAAAAATTGTCCTAATAATTTGTGCTTCTCCAATATTTTTCCTTTGCCAGTAGAAAGATGCAAGAATTTCTGTTAGATTGGTTGTGGCCTTTAACAGTGAGGCCTTAATGCTTTTTGAAAAGTAATTTTTCAATTAAATTCAAAATTAATTAGCAGATACACAATGCTAGAGACAAATTATGAGGTCCATATTGAGTCCATTGGTAGAGGTAGTATACTGATACCGGTATTTTCCGATATCATGCCATTTATGATTATGACCTAAGTATCGATACCGATACCCGATACTTGCTGATACTTAATTGCCTGTCAAATTGTGTTCTTATTTTTCAGTGACTGGCAATTGGTCAGAATGGGGCTGCTGGGGAGAATGCACAAATGGAACGCGCCAAAGACATCGCAGCTGCAACAATCCTGTTCCAACTGGTGCGGGAAATTACTGTGTGGGAAATCATACTGAGACCAAGAAATGTTAGTATAGATAGATGGATTGTCAAGTTGCGCTTTCGTTTGCAGCTCATACGAATTTGATGACTCTGATTCATATTTTAAAGAGTGAAGGGGGTCAAAAGTTCTAGTAAAATTAGCTTTCGGAAACAAGTAGGGGAACGAGGGGCAAAACGGTGCGTCTAACTTCGAACGCCTGCTGTAGCATGGTGGTATATCATGCGAATGCCAAATAAGGTCTGATCCATGAAGAAGTACCAATACCGCTTGCTCAAAGATGGAAAAGTGCTTTTTTAACAGTTCCAATTATAATTTTGCAGAATACTGAGAGTAAACATAGCAATAAATTCATTGACCATAGTTAAAGTGACATTTAGGAATGAAGAAAAAAAATAACAATGATACAATGAATTATTTTGAGGGAGCTGTAGTACCATTTATTCTTAGAGTGAACATTAGGACAGATGATATGGTGGCTTCAAAAACAGCCACAATGTACATTTGTCTGCAGTTAGCATATTATGAGGTTATACCATGGGTAGGTGCAGTACATCCCCGGTATACTCCCCGAGACCCCAGTATATTCCCGAGACCCGAAGGGTCGAGGGAATATACTGGGGTCGAGGGGAGTATACCAGGGATGTACTGCACCTACCCATGGTATAACCTTTTTATCCCATGTCTAGGCACATTTTTGAGATATAAAGTAAAAAACGGTCATGGAACTAAATAAAAAAACGTCGATGCAAATCTATGATTTTACGATTGAACTGAAAATTCTTGTTTCACTTATGATTTTTTTTTGGCATTAGTTTTTGATATATCGCCTTGAAATTTTGGATTTGTAATCTTTACTATATGTAGGAAAGTACTGGAGAATTTAGTAGGTCTGCTGCTTTCAGGTCCTGAGATATAAGATCTAACGGCCATGGAACTGAAAAAAACGTTGACTCAAATCAGTGATTTTACGCTTGAACTGAAAATTCTTGTTTCACTTATGATTTTTTTGTGGCAAGAGTTTTTAAGATATCGCCTTGAAATTTTGGATTTGTAATCTATCCTATATGTAGGAAAGTACTGGAGAATTTAATAGCTCTGCTGCATTCAGCTCCTGAGATATAAAATAAAACGGCCTTGGAACTAAAAAAAACGTTGACTCAAATGAGCGATTTTACGCTTGAAGTGAAAATTCTTGTTTCAGTTATGATTTTTTTGTGGCATGAGTTTTTGAGATATCGTCTTCAAATTTTGGATTTGAAATCTATACTATATGTATAACAATATATGCTAACTTTTATACATCTGGGTTGATTAGATCCAGAGTAATTAAATAAAACGGCAGTGGAATGCAGAAAAACGTTTCTGAAATCAATGAACAACATAGCTGGAACTATACCAATCAGCAGAATTTAATATCATTACTTTGTCATGTGTTGCAAAATACTGTCTAAAACAGTATAACAAAATAAAAAGGGGTCCTCATCACGATGGATTTTATTATAAATCAGTATTTGTACAACAAAGTCATTTTGGAAAAACTTAACGAATTTCCCGAAAATCGCTTGGAAAATGTTCTATACCAAATAGAAAGTCCAAACTGCACCAGTCTAATGCATTTTGTTCTTCTGGATCTAATGCTTCAAACCGCTAGTCTCTAGCCCTAATAGATCCTTCTAAAAATGGAAAAGACTGTTCATTTTTTTGTGTCGTCAAAACTACAAGAAAAGATGCTGAGCAGCAGCACAGGTTGAGACGCTATACCAGATTTGTTTGGGTGTGTTTGAATACTGCTCTCTGATTGGTTGTTTTCAGTATATTCCCTGTAATTACAGGGAGTATACAGGTCAGGTGACATATACTGCTTTTTCTCCCCTATACTGATTTTTTCCCTGCTGTATTGCCCAGGGAAAAATACAGTATCGGGGAGAAAATGTGCATAGACATGGGATAAAGGCCTATACGCATAACTTCTCAAACAAAACTAACATTTTAACACTTTTTAGGCTGTTGTTCTGTCATAGGATTTTACCACTTAAGGATAATCCTTGTTAAGTGTTCACACAATCCGATGCAGGAGAATTGATGGGCTCAGGGGTAGAATTGGAGGTGTTATGGGTTTAGAGGAGAATCCTCAGGACTCAGGAGTTAGATCACAGACCTGCCACAACTGCTATTATGGTTAGAATGCCATAGGTTTCTGCCCAAATTTGTTTTCTCTTTTCATGAGTTTAATGTAAATTTATAAATTCATAAAGAGGCTGCTGTGTATCACTAATTCACACGTCAATCATCATTGGCCTATTGACTATTTTGAGGAAGCATTAAGGTATCTTTTAAACACTATTTTTTTAATTACAGGTTGTGCTGAAGGACATGACATCATTTTTGTGATTGACCGATCCAGTAGCTTCGGTTCTACCTACTCCAACGTGATTATCGACCAAATGAACTCTGTCTTCCAACTGCTTGATCTTGATACAGGATCGGGGTCATTGGGCAAGGTTCGAGTTGGTATTGAACTGTTCGACCATAATCAACTTGCTGTTAAACATCTGAACAACTTTAATTTTCCTGAGACACTATACTCTCACACTGAGGAAATCATCAACATTTCAGCAGCAATAACGTGAGTGTTGTGTGATGTAATAGTATTTTTATTTCATGTGCTATTCGGTCATGACCTTTTTTGGCCTTTTTACCTTCAGCGAACGATGTTCGAAGCAGGTACTGTTGTCATGGTCCCACAACCACACATATGGAATTCACAGAGACATTGTTGCACTCCACTGAACTGAGGTTCGAAACAGGTGATTACAACAAACAGTCAATGCCAAACAATGCTAAACAAGATAATCCAGCTTGCTATTTTGTAACAGGGCCCCTTTAAACATTGTCAGAACATAAGAAAATGTTTTAGAGGCTCACAGAGCCAGGGAATATTTGCCAAAGAAATTCTAATTTGAGCATTTGTGCATCCATTTATCCACGTGGGATTGTTCATGGACTATATTTATATTGCATGGGATATCTATATTTGGAATTTCTAACACGACAAATTGTAGGATACAGATTCATAGAAAAGGTAAGAAATAAATTCTCCTATGGCCATGTCAACACAGAATTTTTTGCCAACTCACATTGAAAATTTGAAGGCTGTTAATCAAATATCAAAGATGTTTCAAAGTTACACTTTGCATAGGCTTTGTCCACAGTGACTAAATACACAAGTTCTATGTGTTTTATACAGCTGACAGCAATTTGATTTTATATGAATTGACTTTTTCTGAAACATGTGCTTTCTCCAAGCCAATGTTTTGATCAAACAGGAAGTCATGTACAACATGTACAGTGCTGCCACGTTGTTGCACCATGTGTTGTATTGACTTGGCATGTAAATGGATTAAGTTTTGTACACATATGATGTATATGGCCTAGTTGTGCATTTTGAAAGGTCTGATGAGAAATATTATATACAGTGCAACCCAAAATAAAGTAAGAAAATTTTCTGTCAGAAGTCCTCTGTTTACCTATTTTGCCCTCTTTTCTCCTCTCCACCCCAAATCTCCTTACAACTCCCTTTGACTCCTTACCACAACCTTAGCCCACATTAAGAACTATTTAGATAGATACCAATGTAACTGCAATAAGTAGAGGTGCGAAATATCAAGTAAATCAAACACAATGGGCGTGATTGAGTTTAAATTGGTGTTGTTTAAATATGATTTTAATGTAATTTTAAAAGGTAGTTTCAAGTAGGTAAAAGTAGGAAGTGATTCAGAGGTAGTCAAAAAGTGTGAAAGGGTAAAGTAGTGGCTGATTCTTCCTTTCTGCTGGGGTAATCATACTTTATTTTGGGTTGTTCTGAACTTTTTGATATATTGAAAAAATAATAATGATAATTTATTTTTTGTTTCTAGCCTAAAACTCGGTCACTATTGCATAAAGTTAGGTACACATATGGCTTATATGGTCTGGTTGTGCCTTTTCATTGTCTGACTGATAGATATACATGTACTATACTTTTTGTAATATTGAGGAAAAATACTAAAAATTATTTTTGTCATATGTCGGAGCCAAAACTTGCCCACTGTTGCATATACAGCAATGAAATAATCTACGTACACATATCGCCTATACAATGTAGCAGTGAATTTTGATGTGTATTTAACACTTTTTGAATGATTGGAAAATATGGCATTATATTTTTTGGTTCAAACTGATTGCTCATAACCTATACTTTGTACAAACATGAAGCTGCATCATAATTTGTGTAAGTTAGTCAAGTAAGGCTAGCAGATGGGCCAATGGCAGTGCACAGCAAGTGAAACACAAGCCCAATGTAATTTCAATGGGAGGTGTGGTTCATTTACTTATTAAAGACCTTGACTCATACCTAACTCCAAGTACAGCAAAGAAAATTGGTAGCCATTGTTATCCCACATAGCTCAAATATCAGCCTTTATGATCCAAAATGTTTTCTTCTTATTGGATGAGAATTCATGCTTCTACAAGCAGTTAGGAGGAGGATGTTTAGCATTGCGGCAATGGCAAAATATCACCCGTTTCACTAACTTATACAAGTGGCACTGTATGTAAGTACACATGCAACAAGCCTGTTGAGAAAAAAGAGCTATTCCGTTTGACTTGCATCACAAAATATGCGAAAGTGTACCTTTATATGGTATATTTTAAAAGTCATATATAACACTACAAAGTAAATAAATTATGACATACCGATTGGGCATTCTATGATGTAATCTTGAATCATAACTTTTTCAGGTTTGCACACAAAACTATGTTTACGATTTCTTATGGCGACCGTATTGAAGCCCCAAACACGATGGTCCTGATTACTGGTGGATGGTCTGAGCTTCCAGATCCGGCTCTTGCGGCAACTGCTGCTAAAAATGATGGAATTGAGATCATAGTAGTCGGACTTGATACCGGACCTGGTTTGAATGAAGATGGATATATAAGTTTAGTCTCTGACCCTGACACTGATGTTTTCAACGGGAATATACTTTGCTCATCTCGCCACTTCCTGATGAAGAGGTTAACTTGCAACGAGGGTGAGACTGAAGGTGGTTTCATCAATGAGGGTCCAGTGAGTTGCTAGGTTCATACCTACCCCCAATTCTGGATCTGAGCACTAGATATTATGTGAATTCTTTTCTAGTTCTTTCTTCGAACTTAACGATTTTGTGTCGTCAAATATACGTTGAATATATATTTCTAATAAATTCTGTTATGATCTTTCTTATATAATTATATCTACTATGGATTATCCAGAAATCATTGTCCTGTACCACATTGTACAATCTGCTTAATAAATGCACGATGAAAAAAAAAAATTGTTTTGCTTGTGCGATTTATATATAAATATACATAATGCCTCGTCTAATATTTAGGACACATAGGAATTAATGAGAATAACTTCCAGGACTGTGCCCCCGCAGGTCTCGGGCCTCCTCGTGGCGGTGGGTGGTAACACAAGAGTGAAGTCCTCTATCTCTTGTGGCCAACACGAGACAGTGCCCAAGCACACGTCTCCCCGACGGAAATGGGGCAACCTGTTTGCCGTGGGTTGCGACCCGTGTCGGAGGATGAAGGGGTCCTGGTAGTTGAGTTGGATGGGACTAAGTTGGTCCCTCCCATACAATACACTACTTTGGCCTGGATTTCTCCTAGACAGGAGGCTGGATTGGCCCGGTCCAGTCAATCGGCTTGTCATGTTGTCATTAGGACTTCGGTCCTATTTGGCCATTACTGATGGGTCAATCAAAGAAGGTTTTGACCAAGTCTACATGCTGGCCATGTTTTTAAATATGATTGTGGCTGCATTTCTTACCTAGCCTTATACGAGTATATCCCCCATGTGTCCCTGGGACTAGGGTACTGGGCTCAGCCCTACCCATATTGTTGTCCCCTTGTTCGGCTCCTTGGTGTGTGGGGAGCATAGGGGATGAAACACCTAATATCCTATGGCCTATTCTCTTTCAAATTCACAGTCCAGACTAAAACGGCAGTGGTCATCCTCGGATGACTGCATCGACCCGGAACTTCGAAATCGACCAACGACCACGCGGAAGTCAGAATACCGACACCGATACATTGTGCTAAATCCAACAAGCAAACTTTCTCCCTTTGCGATCTACAAGACAATTCTTCAAAAAGTCGGAGAACCTGCAGAAGCCACACAACAAAGAGATGGAACTGTCTTATTCAAAACAAGAAATGACCAACAAACACAAAGACTGCTTGAGCTGACAAGTATTGCAGGAACTCCGACTTTAGTCGAGCCACATCGCACATTAACACTTGTAAGGGGGTGGTTTTCTCCTCACTTAGCTATTTAAATTCTGACGAGGACTTACAAATTCTGACGAGGACTTACAAGAGTGGTTTGAAACCTTCACTGATGTCGTACATTTTCATCGCATCCCGCTGAGGGATCATCGAGAACTTCTTATCTTGACCTTTTCAGACACTACTCTTCCTGAGAGTGTTGGAGTTGTATGGGAACGGTGCAAGGTACGACCTTATATTCCCAACCCAAGAAGATGTTTTAAATGTCAACGTTTCGGTCATCTGAGCAAGTGGTGCCAAAGACAAGAAGTTTGTGGACACTGTGGATCCCAGGACCACACCCAATCAAAAGATCAACCTTGCTCATCACCTCCTCTTTGTGTTAACTGTAAGGAGGATCACCCCTCTTACAGCAAAATGTGTAAACAGTGGACAAAAGAAAAATAAATCCTCCCATTGAAGGCAACCCAAGCGATATCGTTTTCAGAGGCAAGGAAGAATTATGGAACAACACACAGGAATTCCAAGCTATGCGGACATGGCGGGATATCCACAACCTCAACATCATGCAACACCCAGACGAAGGCTACAACTCGAAGAACACAGCATCAACAGATCACACAAACAACACACAGACAACATAGAAGACACAAACAGACACTCCGGAAGAACAACTGAAACATCCACTCCACCGACAACAACCACCACACAACGGCCTACATCCCAGGCAGACCTTGAACAACCAAACCCATCACCTGGAGCCACAGCTCCTCATGAGGTAGCAATGGACGAAGAACACACTACTACAACAGACACAAATGAGGAAAATGAAGACTCAGATGATGACAGAAGCACGACACCCGACAATGAATCCATGGAAGCAGAATATGAAGAGGCAGAAAAGGAACAGGTTCCGGAGGTTCCGCAGGAAGTAGAAAAAGAAGAAGGTCCAGAGAATCCACAGGAGGAAGAAACAGCCGAGAGTCAAGAGGAAGTAAGGGAAGACTATTCACCAGACAAGGAAGCAGAACGAAAGAAAGAAATTAACGAAAACAAACGACTACCAGTTAACAAAGGAAAAGACAAGCCAGTACCAGAACAGATCTCTTACAGAGAATATCTCCTCCGCTTCCTTCAAGGAAGAGTACCGAATGGAGACATTCAACGACCAATGTTTGTACAAAAATACCTGAATCTGGCAGTTTCATATCTGGTACCAATTCTTGGCTTTGACAAACTGCGTGCCAAACTGACTGAGCGAACTAACCAAAGGATGCACAGTTGGCCACCAGACACCTTTGCAACCAAAAAAGAAGTACTTGATCTAGTCACTCAGCACGACTTCACAGACGATTTTTATGGAGCCATTATTGTTTTGATTCAACATGATTTTTTGTTTGTTGCTTTGAAAGTAATAAAAGAACAAATACAAAGACGAACGAACATGAAGACAAAGACAGGAAACACAAAATAATTACCAAACACCAATCCAACTGAATTAACTCCTTTGATACAAACCAAGGATGTCTCTAAATAGCCCAACAAGGTGCTGATGAGACGTAAAGAACAAATACACACACACACACACTTCCAGGACTGTTAATATTCCTTGCAACATTCTGTGTTTTCTGACAACATTCAAGATAGTAGATGAATTTACCTTCAGAAGATCTAGTAGATTTTTAGCCAGAATTCAAGATGGCATCCAATTTGTGGTTCAACTTCTCAGTAGGGGAGAGCAGGGCACAGTGAAACCACAGGCACTGTGAGACAAAGCCCGTAGCGTCAAACTGTTACTGTTTACAGATCAACCCTCTTTTGTATATTACAAAAAGTAAGTAAGCGAAAGACTGTCCTATATCCTGAATGCTCACACAGCATATCGATAGTGGAATTTCAATATTTGGTTTTTAGCAAGTAAAACTAAATAATTTTGCTAAATGACTTATAGTTATAATATAATTCCCAAGAAAAATGGTATAATGCAAATCAGTTGCCAGGTATTCAAACCTTGGTTGTTTGTCTTAATTTGGCGAGATGACGAATCACAATGCAGGCATTCGGTACGCAAGATTAAAAAAATTTATAAAGACAGTTAGCGGGTGGGGCACAGTGAAACAGTTTGAGGCGGGGCACAGTGAGACATCACAAAATACACTCGAAACTACCTGAATGTAATTCATAACTAACAATTCACTATTAAAAACAAAATGCCTACTACAAACTACTGATTTTGGAGAGTCATATCCGAAAGGGAAGCATCAGAGAAGAATTTTAATTAGTTTGTAACAGGTTCGGCAGGTTAAATAAGTAGTGCGTGAGTCTTGTGCGCTGAAGTTTCAAAACAAGCTCAAAAAAGGACCTAAAAAATCACCTAGCCAACTGCTTTTATTAGAGTACAGTTGTTTCTGTAGCAACAATTGACAGAACAATTCTGCAGGTCCTGAGGATCGGCGGTTATCGCAGCAGATGCCCTGTCTCACTGTGCCCGCCTGCTATCTCACTGTGCCCCGCCCACGGGGCACAGTGAGGCACTTAACGAGCATGGATGTAACTAAAAGTTTATCCAAACCTGTAAAAGGTAGGAACCTGAAACTACTGGACAATATACCCAACATCATTATCTCTAATGTGGACCTAATCTCATTTAACTTGTTACTGCCAACATTTTGGAACATTTGAAAGTAAAAAAAAATGTCTCACTGTGTCCTGTTCTCCCCTACAGATCAATTGCCAACATTGACAGTGGGGACGAGAAGGGACACTCTTGTTTGGTCAATATTTAAAGCATTCGGAGCCATGTCAATCACAGTGACTCGAGAGTCCTCACTTTTCTGGCCAAAAGTCTCTGTGTCGGTGCCACGCAGTGTTGGAGTCCTCGAGGCCGGCCTTGTCCTCAAGGCCACTTTTCATGGCCTCGGTCTCGGATGACCAATCCTTGGCCTTGGATCGGTCTCAGATCCTCTGGCTCGGATATTTGTCCAAAGCACGTCCGAGGCCAGAAAAATTAATAAAGTACAATTTTGCTGGAACAGTCAAAAACATTTTCCTGTCAGTTAAGTATAATTATCTGTAAGTTTATTTCATATACGGACCATATTATCCTATATATTAGAATCTGATAGAATCATTTTCTGCTTGTTTTTTTAATATATATCTAGGCCTATTTCAGGCCAAGTGCCAAGTTTTAAGCGGTGCCATTTTTTGTGATAGATATAATATTATAAATCGACCAACAGTATTTGAATATTTTTGAATTTTTATTTTCCTTCACTAATCGAGTTGAAAATTTTTTCTTGTAAGTTTTGACCATAACGATTTGAAGTTTTAAAGTTTTTGTTTACATATAATGCGAGATGCGTTAGTACCTGATCATTGACTTCACTCAGTGTCTGACTTAAAACACAACTCAACACAGCGAGCTTGAACAAACTTTGGGGTTTAAAAAATTGACCAAGAAAACGATTATTTATCGCAGTGATGTAGAGGAAGGTCAGACAAACATTTTGATGTATCAAACAAAAAATTCTGTTGGGAATTTTTCGAGATATTGGAGTTTTAATTTTTTTATTTATCACACCCTAATTTTAGCATTGAATCACCATATGGAACCGTTCAGAATTTATGACTGGGGGGTTGGGAGTTTTGGCTGAGGAGGTTCTAACTTTTCACACGTGTTTCAAGGGGGGGTACTAATTTTTGACAAGATGTCCAAGGGGGGATAAGAAAATTTAACAAAACATATATGTAATAAAACACGCATACACTCAGTTTATTCACGCTTTTTTACGCGCAAAAGTCCGCGAATCTGTGCGCGTGACCGTCCACAGGGCACATCTATGACAATATATGTGTGTATTGCTTTGTGTGTCGAGGGGGGGGGGTACTAAAAACACGCATGAAACCTAGGGGTGGGGTACTAAAAATCTGCATGAATCTCAAGGGGGGGTATAAATTTTTGACGGAAAGTTCCAGCAAAACTCCTACCCCCCCCAGTCATAAATTCTGAACGGTCCCTAAAGAATACTCAGCATTACCTATTTTTCCTGTTTAGTAATATCTAACATGAAAGACAGTATTCAGCAGTATGAATATGCATGTCATTGTCTCTGCAGAAAGTATGTAACACTTTATCCAGACTGACAGATTGTGCTAAACCAATAACGGCAAACATTTCTGGCTACAGGTTTGAGATATTGTATGAAATGCCAGATAGTGTTAGTTTTACAATTCTGGTAGGTAATTTTGGCAGATTTGGTCTCATCATATCATTTTGACAAGCTTTGTTGAGTTTTTTGTGCATTTAATCACAAATTTTGTGACTGTGAAACAAGCATTTCATGACTTTGTGAAATGGTAGACAAAGTCAATTGCAGTTTCGGACAACACATGGATAGAATTTTTGTAAGTATCTACTTCACTATGAAGTGGAATGCCTGGATATTACATGAAAAGTCTATGCAGTTGGACAATATACAAAAATAACCTTAGAAACTATTAATAAACAATAATATTCAAACTTAATGTATTGCGGGTACTTAAAACGGATGTTAAGATGCTTAATACTGTTGTAGGTTGTCTGCCATCCAAAATCAATCAATCTTTCATAGTACAGAGCAAAAAAAAGTCATAAATTCAGTAAATCAGGTGAAAATTTAGTTAATGCAAAAATGTACAACTATTGCATTTTTAGCATGTAATTTCAAAGGATTCTACTCCATACTTAACTAAATGCTCACAAACACTCTTTCAATGCGTTTTCTGATGATTCCCTTGGCATTGGCTACACTTTACATGGTTGCAAAAATAGCTGTTTCACTGAGGTGAGCCCCCGCAGGTCTCGGGCCTCCTCGTGGCGGTGGGTGGTAACACTAAGGTGAAGCCCTCTATCCTTAGTGGCCAACATGAGACAGTGCGCTTGCACACGTCTCCCCGACGGAAATGGGGCAACCTGTTTGCCGTGGGTTGCGACCCGTGTCGGAGGATGAAGGGGTCCTGGTAGTTGAGTTGGGTGGGCCTTAGTTGGTCCCTCCCATACAATACACTACTTTGGCCTGGATTTCTCCTAGACGGGAGGCTGGATTGGCCCGGTCCAGTCAATCGGCTTGTCATGTTGTCACTAGGACCTCGGTCCTATTTGGCCATGGCTGATGGGTCAATCAAAGAAGGTTCTGACCAAGTCTACATGCTGGCCATGTTTTAAATATGATTGCAGCTGTATCTCTTACCAAGCCTTCTACGAGTATATCCCCCATGTATCCCTGGACTAGGGTACTGGGTGCAGCCCTACCCATATTAGTCCCCCTTGTTGGGCTCCTTGGTGGGTGGGGAGCATGGGGGATGAACATCACAAATTCCTATGGCATACTCTCTTCCTAATTCACAGTCTTGACTAAAACGGCAGCGGTCATCCTCGGATGACTGTATCGACCCGGAACTGCTAAATCGACAAAGACAACACGAAAGTAGGAGTACCGACACAGGTACATAGTGTTCAAACCAACTAACAGGCTATCTCCCTTCGCCATCTACAAGACCATACTTCAAGAAGTCGGCGAACCTGCAGAGACAACGTTACAAAGAGATGGAACCGTCCTATTTAAGACCAGAAACGACGACCAGACTCGGAAACTCCTTAGGCTGAAAGATGTTGCAGGTACACAGGCAATAATCGAGCCTCATCGGACCTTGAATACTTCCAAGGGAGTGGTTTTCTCCTCCCTTAGCTATTTAGACTCGGACGACGATTTACAAGAATGGTTTGAAACTTTTACTGATGTCATTCATTTTCATAGAATCCCACAGAGGGATAATCGGGAGCTTCTTATCTTGACTTTTTCAGACACGACTCTTCCAGAGAGTGTCAAAGTTATATGGGAGCAATGTAAGGTACGACCATACATCCCCAATCCAAGAAGATGCTATAAATGTCAACGTTTCGGTCATCTGAGCAAGTGGTGCCGACGACCAGAAGTGTGTGGCCATTGTGGATCCCAGGAACACATCCAATCAAAAGAAGAACCTTGCTCATCTCCTCCTCTTTGTGTCAACTGTAAGGAAGACCATCCTTCTTACAGCAAAACGTGTAAACAATGGACAAAAGAAAAAGAAATCCTCACATTGAAGGCAACCCAAGCGATATCTTTTCCGGAGGCAAGAAGGATCGTGGACCAGCACTCAGGAATTCCCAGCTACTCGGACATGGCGGGATACCCACAACCTCAACATCGTGCTACACCAAGACAAAGGCTACAACTCGAAGAAAACCGCATCAACAGATCACACCAACAGCACACAAAGAACACTGAAGACAAAAGCAGATACTCAGGAAGAACCAGTACAAAAAACACTCAAAAGACAACAAATACCGCAGAACATTCTACTTCCCAGCCGGACCTTGAAGAACAAATCCCAACAGCTTGCACCACAGCTCCTCCTGAGGTAGCAATGGAAGAAGAATGTCCATCTGAAGCAGACACTAATGAGGAACAGGAGGGATCGGATGATGACAGGCACATTACACCCAACAACGAATCCATGGAAGCAGAACAAGAGGAAGAGGAAGAGGAAGAATATGAAGAGGGTCAAGAGGATACAAAGGCAGAAGAAAAGAAAGAAGGCCAAGAGGAAGAGGGAGAAGACGATCCAGAAAACAAAGAACAGGACAGAATGGACGAAATGGAAAAACAGGAAACGAAACCAGTGGATGAAGGAAAAGACGGGGCAGAAAAAGAAGACGACGATTCTATCAGTCCCAAAGAATATCTATATTTCCTCCTACAAGGTCAACTAAATCCTGCTAACATTCGGAAATTCAGACAACTGGTTATAAACGATTACCTTGACCGAGCGGTTAATCTTCTTCAAATGTCAGGCTTTGGCAATGTGTCGAGGAAGCTGACTGAACGAACAAAACAAGAGCTCCACTCCTGGGAAGAAGATAAACATACCACCAAAAACGAAATACACAGTTTAGTCACCAAGTACACCTTCACTGACGAGTTCTATGGAATCCTCATTTTATTGGTTCTGCATGACCATTTGTCTGTTGCAAAAAAATTGGTTAAGAAACAACGGATAACAGAATCCACGACACAAAAACAGAAATAACGAGGTAGCAATGTAACCCAACTATAAACACACTTAGTACACACCAAGTATGTCTCTAAATAGCCCAATCAGGTGCTGATGAGACGTAAAACACAAACTCACTCACTCACTCACTTCACTCAGGTGAAATTTCTTATAAAACACATAAAAACCTCAATAACACATGCAGTTCAAAAGCAAGGTCGATTCTACTACAATTATTCACCAGAATGATGAAGCTTAGGACTAGCTGGCAAAAAAAAAAAAATTTATATAATACATTTTCTCAGAAGTGTTTACTGTTATAGGTTTATCACACTCTGTCAGTATCGATGAAGCGATATTTACTTTCTACTGTGACAATGACTGCACATTTTTAATTCTGAATAATGACTTTTATCTTAGATAGTACCTCACAGGAAAAATTGGCAATTCTTACCACTTTTTGATGGAGATTCTATGCTATGAATTGAATATGGTGTGATAAATTGGTAATGGCGCATACATCTCTAAGAGATGTCATCCTGCCACAATGTTTTTTTATGTACCATGACGATGTATTTCTATGTTTTTTGTTTTTAGTGGTCAATTAATTGAATTGAACTGAACTGAATTGAATAAATAACAAATTTAAACTGCAATATCTCAAAATATTCCCAACATTTTTAATTTGATGCATCAAAATGTTTGTCTGACCTTCCTCTACAACACTGAGATTATCGTTTTGTTGGTCAATTTTTTTAAACCTAAAGTTCAAGCTCTCCGTGTCAACAAAATGGATTTTGTGACAGAATCTCATCCATGCCTAAAAAAATATTCCACATGACTTTGATATAAATTATATAATACAAAAATGTCACTGCATAATAAATTGGAACCCAGCAATTATGAGTATTTATCTACATGTACCAAGAAAGTGTAATTTTTAAAGCAGTTACAGTAAAGCCCGTAATGAAAGTGATAAGCTGCCTCAGAATTCTTTTAAAAACTAACTGATTTTTTTCCAGTCATGGTGAAAAAGATTAATTAATTCTTTCCCAGCAGTCTTGAAATGAATTTCTGGTGGATGGGCTATCTCAGTCTACAATGTTTGATTTAGAAGTGAATAATTTAACATAATTGAGGTTGTCAGACACTCGAAACTCTTATTGTCTTAATTCCAGTGTTTTACTTGAGTCATTGAGCGAATCCTTTATTGTACTGTTATAGCCTTGTCGTAAGCTATGGCTGAATATCAGTAATATACCAAGCTAAATTAGTTTGGCAGTGAACCATCATTTCTGTCCAGCCGGACTCGATCTCAGTCTCGGATGCTCATGCCTCGGTCTCGGTCTTGGGTGTTCTGGCCTCGACTCCAACGGTAAAAAAGGAAATAACAACGTACTTAAATTCTTTGACAATTTAAATTCTTGGTCGTTTATCTTAAGTTCAATATTCTACGGTTGGAAGAATGAAAGACCATAGCTTTAGGTTTTTCTTTACTGAGAGAGAGCTTATTACAATCCTCGTCATATTTACGTGCTGTTCTATGCTGTTAAAGTGTCATGTCAGAGATGGCTCTTTTCTCTAGCATTGATAGATAGATAGACAGATAGATATGGTAAGTGTAGCTCTCCAAGCCCAGTTCTGGGCGCTCATGAGAGTTGATTGATGAGATGGTAGAGAGAGCAGGAGTCCTCAACATGTTACATATTTACCCAATGTGAGGGATCTTTTACTTGCCCAGCACAGACACTGATACAAGGGGCCGCCAATTTAGCGTCTCATCCGAATTACATCCAGCTGGGATTTTGCTCATGAATGTTCACTGAAAATTTTTAGTTCCCCAACCGGGAGAAGAACCCATGCAGGCAGAGACCTTCAGCAGCCAATATAGGTAAATTAACTACAAGCTGTAATGTCATTCTAAGCTTGGTCAGGTTCCCAGGCTTCTGGCCAATGTGAATCCACCATAACTGAGTGTCACAGTTTCAACAGTGTCAGAGTAACCATTTTATCAGGGATAGCCCCTGCAACCACATCATCACAGTTTGATGGCCAATGGGTTGACAATAAAACTACGCATCACAGTTACGACATTGATATATTGAAGGAAGACTGTTGATGTGATCCCAATGATCTCTCACTTGCAATCACTAGTCTAATCCACACGCATGCATACCAATAATACCCTATAAGACAATAAATATCAATTGCTGCCATCTGGCAGACGTCTTAGGTCCATTAAAGCTAGAACATCACGCTACAGCAGGTCTTTTGTTCCTGCAAGTATAAAGCTAGTGAATCATGTATAGTTCAACAATCTATCTGTGATATGAATGACTGATGATCTGTGATATGAATGCCTGTGATTTGAATGAGTCTTGTATGAATGTGTCTTGTATGAATGCCTGATCTATGTATGAGTCTATGCAAAACAAGTTCCAATTTGGTAATAAAGTATATCTTATCTTATCTTATCTTATACAAGAGTTTACAATTCGAATTTAGAGATTGCAGAAGCAGAGTCATTTTGCAAATAACATACAGAGATGGTGCGAATGCAATAGTTGACCTTGTACATCTCACTTATTTTGATGATGTTGTGGCATGCAAAGTATAGTATTTGCATATTTTGAAGAAATGCATAACTAGTGGGAGCCTATTCCAAAATCACATGACAAATTCTAATTAACATACAATGCACATCAACAGTAGTGATCACAAACTGTTATACATTGTTTGTTACTATTTGTGCTTTTAGCAGTTAGCTACAAGATAGAAGTAGAATAGAATCTACAACTTCAAGAGTCAACAACACCCAACAACAACTGTGAATTTTGAAAAAATGTTTTTCATAATCAACTGTAAAAATGGATGGAATCTTTGACAAATATATAAAAACACACATGTCTTGGGCATTTCTTTGATTCGTCATATGCTAGTATATAGGTGGACTGAAGCCATTTGCATGCCCTGATACCTTTTGTCTCTCAATGATTAGTATGGCCGCCCATGGTCTAATCTGACTAAATGGTAGCTTCAGAAACATTCACAGTAGACAACTGTGAAATCTGCAAACATTCAACTTCACAACTTTTAAACTTCAATGGAACTTGCTATAAACAAAAGGCTTTGACAATTTTTGTAAGCAAATGGATTATGTGATGCATAGTTCTTCTGGCAGCCCATTGACAGGCTGTGATGTCCAACTTGTATGGGGTTTTCCAGACCAAATTTCAACTCTGACACTGTGTTGAAACTGGGACACTCATGCAGTTTTGGTGGATTCACATTGGCTAGAAGCTGGGGAACCGGACAAAGTTAAAATGGCATCACAGTTGTAGTTAATTTACATAAATTGCAATGCTAGGGAATTGTCATACATGTATCTGACATCACACGGCAACAGCAAAGAAATGAACTTGAGATTCCAGGTAATATAACAAGGGCTGTAATGAGTGCATTATTTGAATGTTTCATTGTTTCGGTCAGCTAGTTATTTTGTTTTTATACCACTGTTTGCTTTTTTTGGCCAATCAGAAGGCAGGATTTCGCTCTGATATAATGCATATCACAGCTCATACACCTGACCATGATATTGCATGCTTGGCTGACTACAAGTTGACAAAATTGAAAGAAACACTGAAACAAAAGTGACCAACAAAGGATTAAAACGGAACAGCACAGACAGTAAACAAGCAGGAAGATTCTATCTAGTGTAACTAGTCTCAATAAAAAGGCTGTATTCACTCGTTTTTATACCAATATCTGAAATAATGATCAAATTTTAGGTCTCTTGATAAAAAAGTTCATTTTGGATAGGCAAGCTGCCAAAAAATAGCGGATCAGCAGACCAACAATTTTGGTCAAATTTAGTAAGCTCAAAGAATTATTTTTTCTTCTGCTTCTTCTTATTTCGGGGGCTATCGCCCTCGAACCCCTGCTCCCTTCTTTCTAGTATTTTTAATAAAAATTTAATAAAATTTCTGGCCAATGTGAATCCACCATAACTGAGTGTCACAGTTTCAATAGTGTCAGAGTAACCATTTTATCAGGGATAGCCCCTGCAACCACATCATCACAGTTTGATAGCCAATGGGTTGACAGTAAAACTACGCATCACAGTTACGACATTGATATATTGAAGGAAGACTGTTGATGTGATCCCAATGATCTCTCACTTGCAATCACTAGTCTAATCCACGCGCATGCATACCAATAATACCCTTTAAGACTATACAAGAGTATGCAATTCGAATCTGGAGATTGCAGAAGCAGGGTCAATTTGCAAATAACATACAGATATGGTGCGAATGCAATAGTTAACCTTTGTACATCTCACTTATTTTGATAATGTTGTGGCATGCAAATCATTTTTTCCTTTATAGTATTTGCATATTTTGAAGAAATGCATAACTAGTGGGAGCCTATTCCAAAATCACATGACAAATTCTAATTAACATACATCAACAGTAGTGATCACAAACTGTTATACATTGTTTGTTACTATTTGTGCTTTTAGCAGTTAGCTACAAGATAGAAGTAGAAAAGAAGCTACAACTTCAAGAATCAACAACACCCAACAACAACTGTGAATTTTGATAAAATGTTTTTCATAATCAACTGTCAAATTGGATGGAATCTGTGACAAATATATAAAATCACACATGTCTTGGGCATTTCTTTGATTCATGATATGCTAGTATATAGGTGGACTGAAGCCATTTGCATGCCCTGATACCTTTTGTCGCTCAATGATTAGTATGGCCGCCCATGGTCTAATCTGACTAAATTTTAGCTTCAGAAACATTCACAGTAGACAACTGTGAAATCTGCAAACATTCAACTTCACAACTTTTAAACTTCAATGGAACTTGCTATAAATAAAAGGCTTTGACAATTTTTGTAAGCAAACGGATTATGTGATGCATAGTTCTTCTGGCAGCTCATTGACAGGCTGTGATGTCTAACTTGTATGGGGTTTTCCAGACCAAATTTCAACTCTGACACTGTGTTGAAACTGGGACACTCATGCAGTTTTGGTGGATTCACATTGGCTAGAAGCTGGGGAACCGGACCAAGTTAAAATGGCATCACAGTTGTAGTTAATTTACATAAATTGCAATGCTAGGGAATTGTCATACATGTATCTGACATCACACGTCAATAGCAAAGAAATGAACTTGAGATTCCAGGTAATATAACAAGGGCTGTAATGAGTGCATTATTTGAATGTTTCATTGCATCGGTCAGCTAGTTATTTTGTTCTTATACCACTGTTTGCTTTTTTTGGCCAATCAGAAGGCAGGATTTCGCTCTGATATAATGCATATCACAGCTCATACACCTGACCATGATATTGCATGCTTGGCTGACTACAAGTTGACAAAATTGAAAGAAACACTGAAAAAAAAGTGACCAACAAAGGATTAAAACGGAACAGCACAGACAGTAAACAAGCAGGAAGATTCTATCTAGTGTAACTGGTCTCAATAAAAAGGCTGTATTCACTCGTTTTTATACCAATATCTGAAATAATGATCAAATTTTAGGTCTCTTGATAAAAAAGTTCATTTTGGATAGGCAAGCTGCCAAAAATATAGCGGATCAGCAGACCAACAATTTTGGTCGAATTTAGCAAGCTCAAAGAATTATTTTTTCTTCTTAATTCGGGGGCTGCTGCCCCCGAACCCCTGCTTCTTCTTATTTCGGGGGCGATCGCCCTAGAACCCCTGCTCCTTTCTTTCTAGTATTTTTAATAATGTATTTGTACCTTCAAAATAAAATTTTGCACAGCAACTGTGATCAGCCTCACCAAAGAGACCTTGGTTGAGAGGGCTGCACTATCTATCTATCTATCTATAAAAATTATCAATTAAATTAATTTGGTATCTATCTATCTATCTATCTACCTATCTACCCATCTATATATCTATCTATCTGCAAATCAATGTATTGTATTATTTTCTGAGAACAAAGAATTCTGACCTGCTGCCTTCAGGGCTGCCAACCAGTAAATGATCTGAGAACATGAATGTGCAACACTACAATGAAATGTTGTCAAACAAGAAGGATTAAATTGCAAACAAAGAGATTTAAATTAATTTGTTTTGTACTTAGTGGTATAAGTTAGATAACACCCTTGTTTGTGACGATATGCAATAATCCTCAGGCTAAAGCCCTCGGATATATTGCATATTGTCACAAACGAGGGCGTTATCTATTACTTAAGACAGCAGTTCAATAGAAAAGTATGTTCTTGGTTAAAGTCATATAGATTGGGGGATAATAATGTGTTAATAACTAGATTATCATTAACTGTTGGCGACAGGATTGCATTTAATTTGCAAACAAACCAGATAAAATATCACATGGTGGGCTTCCAAAAAGACAAAAATAAGCCAGCCGCCTTCTTGTTGCGCCACCTGCCTATAATCACTGTCGTACTCCCCATGGAGACAGACCTATTGTACACTGGATTTTGGTGCATGTGAACAAACAATGAAAGATCAGACAAGACATAATCAAAGATGTTATACAATATGTGAAGCAAAAGAGGAATACATAAAGGATGGTGTTCTGGGTGAATGCAATGGTTTCCTTTATGATTGCTACTATAGGTACAATAATACATTTTTGTTTACAAAGATCCATATAAAAACTGTTTTTAAATGTTCCAATGTTCAACATTATCTAGATCAAGATGGATTTTGAAATAAAAACAGGGAAGGAATATATATATATAGCAATATTTGTTTTCATTTTATTGAATGGGAAATATCTGATTTTCTTCATTTTAAGGAAAGATTATATTCCATTCCCTTCAAGTGTGCCTATTTGAGTTTTTTCAATAGCAATTTTGGGCTGTGATTACCTGAAATTCTGATTATGGAAAATTAGAGGATTGCTGGCCACAAAGAAAAGCAGTGTAGAACAAGCAAACTTTCAAAAAGTTTCATATATGACAACGGTCAAAACTAATAATAAAATGGAATTGTGCTAACTGTGACACTTTAAGACTATTCTATTTTCCAGATGCAGTTGTCTGAAACAAAAAGCAACAACTTAAAACTGTGACCATCCAATCCAGGCCACTAAAGTCAGTTTTGAGATTATGGATATTAACAACTGTAAATGTCTTAGGAAAAAAAGCTCTAATAGAGCCATTGGTCACTAAATGGTCAGTCAGCAAGGCAGATCTTATAGACCATCAGTATGTTCCAGTAAAATAATATGAAGTTCATCTTCAAAGTGTAGCATTTTTGATGTTCATCTTTAAGTAGCATCTTTGGGATTTTCTACTTCCTCAGATCCAAGATTTGTCAGTGCTGCCACAGCACCTCCTTTCATAGGACTGCTGTCATCAACATGACTTGAATTGAAAAATTGCTTCAACGTCTGAAAATAATAGAAGAAATTAAAAGATCGGTCGATGAGAGACGACCCAAATAAGGCAATTTGACTATGAATATGACAGCACTTTTCAATAGCATCAGGCTTAGTTCTTGAACATCCAAAAATTACTTCTGTCAGTTTAATACAATTACATAAATATGCTCTTCGTAGTCTAAACTGTTATGTCAAGGCTATGAAGGATGTCATAGTATGACATGGTAAAGTTCATATGAAAATCATACACTCCCTGAAATGGCAGGAAAGAGAACTATGTCTTAATATGGCTCCGTAGGATAGTGGTTAGTAAAGGTAGGCAGTGATTTGGGGGAGGCCAAAGGTGTGAAAGGGTAAAGTAGTGGCTGATTCTTCCTTCCTGCTGGGGTAGTCATGCTTTATTTTGGGTTGTACTGCAGTTAAGAGTACTTTGTGGCATTGCAGATGGAAGTTGAATGTAAATTTATATCCATTGACTTACCTCAACACAATAGGAGTCACAATACGCCTTACAGTCGGGATGGAAACTCATATTTACAATAATGCCAAGTGACATATCAACAACATCAACTGCTTTCTGAAAGGAAGTAGTTCATCTTTTTTAAACACTCCGAACATATAAACCGTAACACTTGCAACTTCTAGACATGTTTATTTTTAGTGACCTCGAGCTAAAAGTCTGTCGTACAGAATTTGCACCAGAGCATTTTTAACGATTTTCGACAGAGAGGCCAACAGAACTTTGTAGCTCCATGATGCGTGACATTTGTCAATCAGGTGAAGATCCATAAAATATTCTTATGCAAGGACATGCTTGCAAAAGGGCCTTCGAACTGTTGAGCAGACTGATAATTTGTGATTTCGGCAAATTTCCACGAAACAAGTCAGACAAATTGTAAATTCCTGAACATCATAAATCAGGAAGATGCCTTTAGCAGAAGCATACGTAATTGTAAAGACAGTGAAGAATATTTTTTGATACGGAAAGAAGAAGTCTTGCTTTCAAATGCACCCAAGAACCACAAATCGTGACATATCAATTTTGAAATTAATGGCAGTTTCTGAGAAAATTGGTCTCCCAGTGACACCAGTTATGCAATGACTGGAAGACCAAATCTTTCCACTGGGTAATCTACACAAAAGTAGACCTGTGTATTTCTGTTGTATGACATAAGTTCGCGTGTGGGATGGGACAAAGTGTAGAAAGGAGATGAAATCATAGATACTATAGGACAATTCAATCACTTGAATATTTTACAAAGAGCAATGTTACCCCTTTCTTTGACAGCTGTTCCAAATATGGCTGGTGAGATAATATTGAAGAAGCGATTGCCACTATTCCCTTTTCAGCAATATCCCGCAATCAATAAAATATCATTTATGTTCTAAACTAAAGTAAATGAATGCTACGTTTTTTCAATTCAATAGTGTCTCTGAACAGACCTTCGCAAACTCGGGAGATGCATGGCTGTACTGGAAGCATGTTTTGAGCGTGCAGTATACCGGAAACACCAAATCATCACCGGAGATCAGGTGATCCAGATCAGCAGCAAAATGTCTCAGCATGCTCAGTGCCACATCTGTAAATTTCAGGTTTGGACATATTCTTATTCATAGTGAGGCTGATGGCTAGCTGTTCCTTTTTTTTGACATTTTTCTCATTTAAAATCAATTTTTACCATCTCAATCTTTGTGGAAAAGCATTTAAAGTAGTGCCGTCAGCAGTAGAAGAAGAAGAAGAAGATAAAATATGTAGGCTACCAAAATCAAAATTTGGATAAGAATTATTTAATCTAGACCAATTCTTCCAATACCATGTCAAAATGTCAAGATTTTGAAATGGTCGACACGTGACATATGGGTCCTAGGGCTATATTTTCCACACAGAATTCCATCCTCATCACACAATAAATATCGCAAAAAGAATGTACTAGAAACGGAAAAAAAAAAGATGATAAAAAATCGATGAGAAAGCCATTTGAAACTTTAACTTATTTGGTTAAAAAATAATCCAGGGGACTTTGGCAGTCACTTTATTTAACATGTATCCCTCTGTAGAAGACAAACGCCTTGGATTTTACTGTAACAAAGCTACTCACTTGGATAACCACACTTAAGCATGTTTTCTCCAAATTTTTCGGTTAGTTGCATCTCCACAATGACATCACTGGCATCACAGAGACCTTTCACCGAAGGAAACATTGCCTTATTATCAAAAGTTCTTAACTCTTTCAATGATGTTATGTGCTTTTCAAGGTACAGGGCTATAGCTTCGGTGGCAGAAGCCTTGGTGTGAGGAGTCACTGGGTCCTTGAATGTCTGGACACTGCAACTTGAAACAATAATGCATTGATCAATAAATGAAAGACATTAAATGAAATAATAAAATATATGTCTTTGGAAATGTTCATAGCCTCGATCTGCATCTCTCAATTGGATGTTTCACAGACAGGTTTGCAAAGTGAATTTCTTTGCTAGTTTCAAAATCTCAATTCAATGAACGACCTTAGCCTGCAATTTTGCAAGATGTAGAAGAGTCGAGGATAAAAGAAATGCTTTGTTTGAGGCAAACATGTAACTCCTCATTTGAAATGTGCTTTATGATGACATATGAACAAGCACTGTACATTACAAAAATCCTGAAAGTGAGTTACAAGGGGCGCCCCTCACCAACACAGTTTCATTGATGATGACAGGGTCGAGGAAGGAAATAACTTGAGGGTGAAGATGAAGTTACAAATTCAGCCATGTTAAGACCTTTTTATCCAGTCTTTCTTATAAATTTCTTTTACCTCTTTGCCACCACACATAAAGCAGCGGTGTACCACATCTTGACCTGAATGACTGAGTGTCTGTCTTCAGCCAATCTCTCCAGAGTATTGACTAAACGCGGCTCTGCCTGGATCTTCTCAATGATGTCTGTGTTATTTGCCAAATTCCATATCATGATAGCTGTGGATATTTGCACAAATGTTTCCTTGTCTTCTAATAGCTTTGGAAATAATTTCAAAGCATCATTGTTTACTATCTGAAACAGTAATATCACTTCAGGGTGAGTAAAATATGACAAATCTTGAATTCATTCTTGATGCCATTCTGTTTCATATACTTTAACTACATCTTACTTTAACTTCATTGTTTTCATTTGCAGACAGCCTGCCAAGGCAAATTGCAAACCCTCTCAAAGCAAAGCCCTGGTATTTTCTTGAAGCATCGAGCAGAGCCTTTTCTATGCCAAGAATGATATATGATATGCTTCCTGAAAACAGATATAATAGTACAGGAGCCAAGGGGTGTTTGCATGCATAAAAGTGCCACAAAATCACCCACCTGATTTTGATAAAGGACCACCTGGGACACATTTTTAGCGAGGGTGGACATTCTCAAACCCGGCAGTAAGTGAGATATTTGACGTTTTGTCGGAAATGCTCGGACCCAGAATTACGCCAAAAATTAGGGGTAGGGGAAACTTAAATCAATGTAACATCGCAACTAATCAGTCTATGACATTGTATAGCCACTCAAATTAAAGGTTATTAAATCAGCTTTAAGATGAGTGCAAATTCAATGTGATTAGATGAAAGTTGCGATCACCAGAGGTCAAAGTATGACATAATCTGACATGTGCTCGAAATTGGGACATTTTGAAGAGTGAAACAGCAATAAAATTTCTCAGAATGATTGGATTTCTTATTGGTTGGTACATATGATTAGAGTACAACATAGGGAAGTTTTTAAAACAAGTTTGAATAATCTATCATGCGTCATAATCTTTTGGGATCCTTTAAAAAAATATCCCACATTGACAAAATCGGTCAAATACATTTTTCGGGAATATATCTTTACCAACACTGCCACAAATCTCATAGAAACCAATAATAGTGGTATGGTAGGGAAGAGGTTGATCCAATTTCATTAAAATGGTAAAAAAAATCATAATATTGTGTTTTTACAGTCTTTGTTTATTGTGTGACATGTGCAATAAGGGCAATATTTGGTGCGGATTTCCATACACGGACAACAACTTGCAATGTATACAAGCTGTACATCTGTTCAAAGCAGGTCATTAGGAATAAATACCTGCTTCAATTAATAACAGGGCACTCTCTTGCTAACAAAGACCTAACTCCAATTGGTTTTTTTCTGCCTTTTTCTGTCAGCATAACTGCAAATGTCTTCTGTTGGAAGCTTAAGTATACATATGTTATGTCTATGAAACACACATAGCAAAAAGGCAAAAAAATGTCCATTTAATGTGGTGACACAAGTTTAATGACACAACTTATAGAGATTTTGATTTTGGTAAGAGGGAGACTGTTGGTAGGTGATCGGGTTTAACCTAGCAGCACAACACACTACCTCTGAGCCAGGTCCCAGGCATCCCTGCGGGTATATAAACCGAAGAGAATCTTGCTGTATTAGTATATCAAGTCAACTAGATTTACCCATTATAAAAAGTCAGGACGATAGTGAAGTGTTATGTACACTGCAACCCGCTGCCTGCACATTATAAAACAAAAGTAGATGGCGTTAAACACAATGGTGAAAGGGCACACTGTTGTATTGAGGGTAATATGACAGAGATTGGATGAGTAGAAGTGGGTGAGCCACTGTGCACTATTGAGGTGTGGCTGGCTATGGTCTGTGTGGATGTTTTTGGCGGGAAAATGGAGACGGTGGCGCCAGTCCCTGGCGATGTCATAAGCGGAACTACTGAGCAGATTCATGCGCCCCTGGTGGCAGAGGACAGTTGCCGTAGAAAAACGTAAATAAGACAGCAGTGGAACTGCTTTCTGCTGTTATCAGGATGAGAGGATAGAATAATAAAGATAGGTGGATAGTTCAGGTGTGTGTGAGGGCTGGGAAATGCGTTTTTAGGTGTGGCAGGAGTGAGAATGTCACCCATGATTTTTGCATCTTATACCCGGCAGGGATTGTCAGAATGTGCATTCATCTACATAACGTTTGATTTGGAAGCAAAGTTAATTTACTTTTATAATGCTTGTAGGTTCTAGAAACTCACCTGGACCCTCAATTAGTTTCAAAACCTTTTTTGCAATAATTATGATATGGCATCATTCGTCTCAGACGAAACTATGTGATATATGAGAGTTCCCCCATGGCCTAATGGTCAAGACAGCTTGTCCACTGGCTTTGAGGGCGTGGGTTCAAATCTCACCCCGGGAACTCACTTTAGTCCGGGACATTAAATGGAGGTGGGTTGTATCCAGTATTCTATGCTGGGGCAACTGAAAGACCCTGGGCATCCCTGAATTAATAGGGTATGTTCCAGACTCACAGTCTTCTCATCTCATCATCATACGGCGATCGCCCGCCTCAATATAGCCCACTAAGGTGCTGCAGAGGAGTAAAACACAAACAAACAAAAACAAAATGTGATATACGATATGATATTGTTTGATTTTATATAACGCCCATTCCAGATAAATCTGCTCACCGCGCTCACAATTCTAAACGGCAATCATACCAATCATTACAGTGATAACCTCTGGACATGGCCGGAGCAGGGTATAAAGAGTACAGATCACCACCAAAATCTGTTAACCCAAGCAAATTCATCATTGGGCCATTTCACCTTGATCATGAGGAATACACAATAGCACCTGGAATTGGTGGCAGGCACGATATTGCAGTGAGATGTTGTATCCATTCTCTCCCACTGTCAACCTGTGATGGGAATTTTAGCAACTGGTTCATTGTCAAATGGCAAACAAACACATCCTGGAATCCGATCACATATAAAAGAAGGCAATTTCTAGGTGGCCGGGTTGCTAACAATTCCATGAAACCAGCCTAGAAAGTCTCGCTACATCTCTGGATTCCAGAGGGATTGTATGGAATGGATGAGTACCAGAAGAAGGTACTAAGAACGAAAGATTCTGCATGGATAGTGGATAGATTAGATATTTCAGACTAAAAAGAAGTCATCATGAAACAAACCAAGAACAGCAGGTGCCTTCTTTAATATGACCAACAAGTCCTAGGTTTTCTATCTGTTCTACCCTATCAAGTAACTGCTTAGATTGGATTAGAAATTCTTTATTGACTTGTGACATGATGTAGGGCCGTAGGCCTCATTGTGTGATACAACTATAAATTGTAACATAGTCGCCAAGCCTTTCATGCTTATAAGTCAATTTTAAATCAATCGAATAGGAACTTGGTACAAAACATGAAAATTGTAGATTAGATACCAACATGTTACCAACGGAGTTTAGTGAGAGGAGGCAAACAGTAGTTCCGTTCTTAATGGAATATAATGTTGTACGCGTCGCGCAGCGGTCAAGAGCTTCCAAGACACCAGTAACACAAGCTTCACGTCTTCTCTGTTATGTGTGAGAAGGCAGTCTTCCAGTGCCTGAAAGATAACCTTGCTGCAATGCAGAATTCAGCCTCATTGCCAGAGTTCATTTCATAGCTTGTCGCAAAACATTGTGAGATCAATGCTTGATGGTTGGCCTACACTATAAATCAGTAAAGGGACTGATGTTTCTAAATGATTGGATGGTGAGGTTGCAATGGGCAGACTTCTTTAGAACCAAACATGTCTAATCATACATGACTTATCTGTCATTAAAGTGGTGAAATTGTCTAGATCACAGAAGAAACAAGATGCAGGCATTTAATCTAGAGGAGTGACCTTGAGAGGTATTAGGTTAAACTTGGGTCAAATTCAATTGAAGATTTCAGCGCTTTCAGGTCATAGAAATGTAATGCATCAGAATGTTTCTATTCTGAAAGATCTTGTAAGTAAGGGCTGACCATGAGGGAAATAAATGTTAATATTGAAAGTGTCTACAAATGTCTTCTCCTGTTTGGTGGATAGATAAGATTCACTGGATCTGTTCATCTGGAGCATATGAGGAAAAAAACCACAAGATGCCCCTCTTTGTTGGAAAAGTTTAGGCCAGGGACATTAATTTTGTTGTAAAAAGGACAGGGAGGCAATACACTTCTGCTGGGTCAGACATGTGTCTTGGGAATACCACAACTCTGTCCAAAAAGAGCACTGTTGACCAATATCATTTGCAGAACTATGAGGAAGCAACCTGGCGCTCAATTGAATGTAAGCTCACATGAAATGTTGGCGGCAATTCTCTCTGTGTTGACTTTGTATTTTGCCACCAAATCGAAGGTACAGTTAAAGCTGGCGAACTAGCCGGGAGATTCAATTTCCATCCCATTGACATGAATATTTAATAATGTGCTACATTATTACCTGTAACCTAGTGAACAAAGCCGAGCCTGAATTGTTAACTCCAGACATACATGTATATAAGATTGGCAAATATTAACTATGGCAATCATAACTATTGTGAGTCTGATTGAACATCCAGAATTCAGACTGGGAATAAAGGTGCCAGATAATAAAGTAACATCCTGTTACCTGAACTGGATGTCCACACTGAAGAGACGGTAAGAATGATCCCACATTTCCTGGGCCCCAGAATATCATAACTAGTGGAGCTCACGCAGAAGTTTTGTAGTCAAATTATTCAGATGTTGTGTTCCTTGGACTTCTTCATTGGAAACCCATTAAGGCTCATAGCTCAAAGAAACTATGGATAGAGTCTATGTCAGGAATACAGCAAGGTACATACATGTACCATTCCATATCTTGACAAGTCTTCTGCCCAGCATGCCTTGGCACCATCAATTGGCTGTGTATATTTGGTACAAAATTTGCCTCTTTGTAGCAAACACCATCAAACATCTTTCAAAATCTTTCAGATTCAGAAATGAGCAGCAGATGAGTAGTATCTTGTAAAAATGTTATACCAGGACCGCTGTTGGACCTTTCTCTAACCGGTCGTGCAACTTCACATACTGAGGTTTTCAACTGAACGAACCTGCACTCCTGCAGTTATGCTGACTAACAAAGGCAGTATACTAAACCAACTGGAGTATGGCCTTTGTCAGCAAGACAGTCCCCTCCTGGCTAACTGAAGCAGGTATTTATTCCCGATGACTTCCTTTAAGCAGATGTACAGCTTGTATTGCAAGTTTTTGTCCGTGTATGGAAATCTGCATCAAATATTGTCCTTATTGCTACACAAACAAAGACTGTAAAACATCATATTATAAATATTTTTTACCATTTGAATGAAATTGGATCAACCTCTGCCCTACCGTACCACTATTATTGGTTTCTATGAGCTGTGTGGCAGTGTTTGTAAGATATATTGCCGAACATTGTAATTTGACCGATTTTGTCGATATGGCATATTTTTTTAAAAGGAACCCAAAGGATTATGACATGTGATAGATTATTCAAACTTGTTTTAAAAAATCCCTATGTTGTACTCTAATCATATGTACCAACCAATAAGAAATCCAATCATTCTGAGAAATTTTCTTGCTGTTTGACTCTTCAAAATGTTTGAATTTCGAGCACATGTCAGATTATGTCATACTTTGACCTCTGGTGACCCCCACTCTCATCCAATCACATTGAATTTGCACTCATCTTAAAGCTTATTCAATAACCTTTAATTTGAGTGGCTATACAATGTGATAGGCTGATTAGTTGCGAAGTTACATTGATTTAAGTTTCCCCTACCCCTAATTTTTGGCGTCATTTTGGGTCCGAGCATATCCGACAAAACGTCAAGTATCTCACTTACAGCCGGGTTTGAGAATGTCCACCCTCGCTAAAAATGTGTCCCAGGTGGTCCTTTATCAAAATTAGGTGGGTGATTTTGTGGCACTTTTATGCATGCAAACACCCCTTGGCTCCAGGACTAATAAGTCATATCAGGAAAAAAAGCTAGGTTCAACTCTTGATGATTAATTCTATTTTTCAGGTTGATTCCCAGTGATCTCCACAATTTAGCCATGATTTACTACTTGATTTAAATAGAGGTCCTAACAATAAACAAAAAGACTTGTTAGTTTTTCAAAAGTTCCAAAATAGCCAGATTGGGCCGTCAATATGTGCAACAGCCATACTTTGGCGTCCTACCATTTGCAGGTACTGTTTGCACAAGCCCTGCTTACAAGCGCTGAAAGTTTGTATCTGAAAATTTCCAATCTAATTATTTTCCATGAAAAATAATTTCCCCCTCATTTCTTTTATACATTTTTTACCGCTTGTTTCTTTTTTTAACAATGTCTTTTTTGAAAATATTTTTCCCACCTTCTTCGCTACACTAGACAATATCAATATAATTATGTTAGTTATTAACAATGTGCAAAATACATTGGTTGCAGGGCAGTTAGAATGAGTAATTATGAAGCTTGATAAGTAAACATCATGAAATTATAGAGCAAACTTTACGACATGATATAATATGGTCCCATCATGAAAAAGTTCTTCTTCCGTTACTCCCAAATACTGCTCCCAGTGCAATATGAAAACACAACACAAAACCAACCGTTGTCTTCAAGATTCTCCAACTCATCCTCTGACATTAAACTTGTCAATGTGATAACGGCATAAGTCTTCAGGTATTCATCAGTGACACCACTCGAGTAAAAATATTTCAGAACCTAGATGAAAAAAAATTGCACAAATGATGAGGCTTGTATGAGCGTGAAACAGTTACTGTCTATTAACAATCTTGATCAAATGCTAGAATAATTAGGATTTTCAAGGTGACAGGACTTCCAAGTTCTGAAATTGGTGATTGAATGCATGGAATTACAAAATATATCAAACATGAACCTAGATAACACTACAGGGACATCTTTGATCATTCTGCACAAAAGATGGAGGTTCAGCTATATATATAACTGATCTGACTCAAGTGAAAATGACTTTCACTGAAGAATGGCCACATCAGTCAAAAAGACGCAAAAACAGGTTGACGGAATCCATGTCAAGTGAAGGCTGAGGTTAATGCATGTGGCATTCAACATGATATTGTTATGTTTTTTGGTCGTACACATCAAGATTAAGTTGACATGTTTTACATTTGTTGGAATTTCGTGTCTGTGTTGTTGAGCCATGAGGCGATTGTTGTTGATGTTTTGCTACAATTTAAAAAATTTTCCAGGTCATCCAAAGAAAATTTTCAAATAATTCCCAACATCTTAAAGTGGTTTATAATATCGTTTTTACATAAATACAGTGTCTAAAGAAAACATCTTTGAAATTCAACACATTCAATCACCAATTTTAGAACTTTTAAGTCCCGACACATTGAAAATCCCAATTATTCCTGCATTTTGATCAAGAGTATATGTAGAATAATTCTGTGTATGATAAATTATGGCTGTAGAGCCATTTATAGTATACCTTGACAGCATCTTCTTGATTGCAAAATGGTTGACATTCGGGTAGAAGCTGATAACTGTTACTATCCCAAGGGAAGACTTCATAACATCAGCCACCACCTTTAAAGATATAGCAATCATATTTTCATGTACAATTATCATAACACGTAATTGGCATAGATATAATTTCGGTATGTAAATGTGGTTAGGTTAAGGATTTAGCCATTTTTAGTCATTATATATATGTCAATGATTTTATACTTTTATTGTGCATATATTGTATATTTTAGGGAATTTTAGCTCGATGCTAGACCAATTCTTCAGATATTCTATTGAAAAGATAAAAATAAAATATATAAATCGAAGATATATAGATCAAAGGAATACATACCTGGCTTAATAAATTTGTCAAGAATGGCTTGTGCTGTATAATGGAGAGGACACACTTAAGAATTCCTCTTTCAGCAACTTCCTGCAATTCATCACATTTGAAATTTTGAAAATGATGACAAGTTGATTGTTGTTGGGTTGGTCTCCTACTTTGGAGGCCCATACTTAACAATTGTGGGAAACGATATCCAAAGTGATTTTCTATCTGCTTTTTTTGAAAGGCAGTCAAGCAGACTATGACCAGAAACTTGGGTGTTTGAGAAATACACACCTTCGCAAATTGGCCAGATGAGGTAATAAAGTTCCAACATGCTCCGAGTGTGTATCTCAGTACGGCCCAGGAATATTTGCTCTTGGACAGACCGTCAAGGTCTCGACACAGGTTGGCTATCATTTTCACAGCGATTTCTGAAGTCAAAATCAAATTTTACTCCATAGAAAAACAATGTATGTTATACAGTGATCATTGGACAAATTTTGCTATAACCCTGTGGTTGTGCATAGTGATCTACAATCCATATATTGTATTACACTGTGTTCTCCATGACATCTCTAATGCTATTTTTTGCATACTCGTCAACCCATTATTTTTCACTGAATCAATTGCTGAAGTCTTCATTTGGCTGTTTCAAAACTCTTGAGCCGTGTTTATGAAATATCTTTAAAACCACTTTAAGTTTTTGAGGCAATATTTACCAGGAAAACCACTTGTGGTCAGTTCTTGGCCTATTTTGTTCTTTATGTCTTCTATATTTGTGATATTATATGTTTCAGTGAGACTTGAGACGTTGGCCAGTGCTGCTTTGTTGTCGTAACTTTCCATCATCTTCAAGGAATCAACTCGATCCTTTATTAGACTCTTCAGTGCACCTTCCAAGGAGTACGCCACCACCTGCTGTTCCTGATCATCTTTTTCAACAATCCTGTTGCCCTCCCTGCAATGGACATCCAAACATTCCAACAACAAGTGGGAATCAGCATGTCAAACTTTGTATGGTAAACCGCAGATATCACAGCCAAGGAATGACAAATGCTATCGGAAATGCACCAAGATTTATCACTCAATTCCTTTGTGGGTCATTTATGAGAGTTTTCTACAAGATTTGAAATGTTTGTGCTGAAACTGAGATCTTTCATAGAAAATAATCATGTGTAATCCGTCCTGTTTTGAAATTCACAAGCTGCTGCTGGTATTGTCTGTTGTATACAAAGTTCAAAGGCATACCTGAGCAGCATGACATCATTTGGCAGATGTGACTCAGTTGTCTGTTCAGTTACTTTCCACATAATCCACACAGTGTCAGCACCAGCTTCTTTTTCCAATGACACATAATCAGTCAATTCTAGCCTTGGATGAAAAAGCCTATGGTATAGGGTTCTATTAATCTGCAATAGAATCATTAAAACTACGGTCATAAATATTCCAATGGGATACAGTATGCCATCTTGCTTCAAGACAGAGCCTCATTTTAAAACCAAAAAAAAAAAGGCAAAACTGCCAAATCCAATAGCCTAGATGGCTTATTACCAATCCAGAGCGCAATTTAGCTGTCCTTTGCCTGTGGGCAATTTGACCTAAATAAGGGGTGTCAGTGTGACATCACAGACATTATACTGACGCCAGGTGAGGTCAGAATGCCGCAGGGTTAGATCAAATTTTTTTTACAGCATCAAAAGTGCCTTAAACCTCATTTCAATGATTGACTAACTTGTTTTGCTCAGTTGATCTTGCAGAAGCCGCAAGCTTTAAAAGAGAATAACTCACCATTCCAGGATAGATCGAGTAGATGGAAATTTTGATGACAGAGCAAGGAGGGAGTTGCATCCTTCGCTTGAAATCATTTGTTTTGCTTCTCGTTCTATTGCTGGAACTTTTTCACCTGCTTCTCGAAACATCTTAGCAGCAGGTTCGGAGAGAACCAAGGCGAATGCAGTGTTCACGTCTATTTCCTTAATGTTCAGATTTGAAAATAAATCAGCGTAGTACTTGGCATGAAGGTAGGACTCACAAGCACACAGCAGTCTCAGCTGCATTGCCATTGAAGTTTCGCCTGATCATAAAACAGAAAACAAATCGGATTTTAGGGTTACAACATTAATACGTTTTTATAGAACTATATCATTCCTTCAATGATGTTCCTTACAAGGTAAAGAATAAATGTTGAATTTATACAGTTAAATGGCCTTATTCTAGCCGTTTGTGTTGCAAATTTAAGTTGTTAAAAAGACTACTAAATTCTTTTGAGAAACACATAAAGATATGTCTGTTAAATTTTGATGTAAAATTAGTAAAGCTAATATAATACTGGTTTCCAGTCATAACTGATATTTTCTACACTGGAAGATGTTATCATAAAGATAAAGCAAATTATAATAATTTGCTCTGAAAAATTATTATTTTTTAATTGCACAAAATGCAACTTACCAGTGAGGAAAACTGACACAGCATCAAAAAAAACTGTTGGTGCCGTCAAAAGACAGAACAGGCACAAGATTTCTCAATATATCCGATGGAAGACATAGAGGTGGAGTCCATGCTATACCATTTTCTGACTTAGTGAGATGGATTTTGGTGTTGTCTACTGAGTACAATTGGATCATGCTTTGCACACCAGTGGTATGACCATGCTCCATGAATAGGCTGAGCATGTCAAAGTCAATTTGCATCTGAAACTAAATTTTGATTCAACAGTTTGGCGAGTCGTTCAAACCACTTTTCTTACAATCTATGGAACAAATGCCTAGTTCTCACTATGCTGCCAGTTTTGCAAAAAATGTATTTATCTATGTTCTTTCCCTGATTAGTTTTATAACTTGTAAGAAGGGTGCATAATTTCATATTTTTAGGGTAGAGAATGCCAGAAGACTATTTTGAATATTGTCAGATATAACTGGTTAGATAGAAATGATGGAATAAAAGGCAGTCTTTTTAATTTCCATCTCATTATTAATGTCATTGTCAATATATATACTCTTCCAACAGACTGACTCTAGTTCAGCAAAGGTTACATTACAAGGGGTGTACAATGTATCATTCATTGTCATACCTTTTCTGGTTTCAACTGCTGTGACCCATCTTCCAGAAATATGATAAACTTTTCACAGATATCCCTGATGCCTCTTAGGTAGCAGTCGTCAAATAGGGACACATATGGAATGAAGAAAGGCCTCAGGACGAATCGCTGCCAAGTTTCTTCTTTTAAGTAACAAAGAATTTTGCAAGCCCATTCTTTTGATTCATCGCTGTACAGTTGTGAAATATTTGGAAGTTGTGATTTCACTTTCAACTAAAGTTTTCCCAGATTTCCTTTTTTGATGTCTTCACGAAGAAGCCAGAACAAGGCATTTTTATCCATGTATGAAGTGACCAATCTCTTAGCATGTGAATACTGGGCACCACTTTGCCAGTAATCGATTTCTAGCAACCATTTGACCAATTTGTAACCATTGAAGGCTTCCACAGGTAAATTGTTCATAATATCGTATTCACTCTGATGCAGAGTGCATGTCCAGCGGTGACTGCCTCCGGGCTTGCCCCACTTCAGCATCAACTTGACATTGTGTTGTTTCGACGGCTTGGTTATTTCTTCTTGCCTCTTCTGAACTCTCTCAGGTGCGTATGGATTGAGGTTAGGGTACACAAATTCCACTTCAACAACATCTTGGTTGACATTTATGATAGGAACCACATCGATTGAAACGGACATTCCAAGAAGTGGGCCGGGCTCCACCCAGATCAGACTCCATGGATGGGATGTGTCAGTTACACGAAACGGATAACATTTCCAGTCAATTTTTGTCAACCCTTTCTGAAGCTTCTCAGTTAGCAGGTCACCAAAGCAGGTTGGGTCGAGCATTGTGAAGTCAGTGTTCCCTTGCAAAACTTGATTGAGCATCTCATTATATTGTATCTGGATTTGACAATTGCTATTATAGCCAATAATAACTTTCTCCAATACTTCAGAAACATCATTGAGATGAAGTTGAATGTCAAATTCATCAGGACGCCCTACCTTTGTGCCTTCCTTGACGCTGCCTGTAGTTTTTACAGTAAATCGAAACAGGTTGGAGTCCGGTATCTCTGAGAGAATCTGGTTGAGCTGTGCAAACATGCCTTTTACAATTGGTTTGACAGGACAGACTTGGCAAGGTTGAGCATAAGCATTTCGGTCGAATTGTGATTTTTCTGTGGATACATTTTGTAGTTGTCTAATATCTTCTCTTGCAAGCCCATTCAAAACAGTCTTCAATTGCGTGTTAGACAAACCTCTGTGTGCTTTGTAATACAACAGATCTGAATGATCGGTGCAGTGAAAATGGTTTTTGCATTTCAGATCGTTATCTTTCCAGACAAGTTTGCAGATATGTTTGGAAATATCTGATGAGTACTGCAGGACATTATATGCACTCGATCTGATACCGAGTTGCTCGAATAAGACCTTATATTGAGCAATAAAGTTGTCTTGATTTAGGTACTCCTGAAGTGACAACAAAAGCTGCATGAATGGCGATAACAGAAATGATCGTCCCACATTGTTTAGAGAATGCAAAATTTCTTGAAAAACTGATGGGTCTGAAACCATCAATTGGGCGAACCTTACATCGGTCTTTCTTCCAGCAAAGTTAGCGAGTATCACATCATCCACGTGCAAGGAGATGTATTTTAGGGTCATCAGATATCTGCCGGTGGCTGAAATAGCAGCCTTTCGTCTGTGGTAGTCCAGCAAAAGCCCAGCAGCTTTTGAGTATGAACATTCCTTCTCATAGGTATGGAAACTTGCAATTAACCTCTCCAGAACTTGCTGACAAAAGACGAAGTTTGCCCCGGCGAATATGGCCCTATAAATTATGTTGATGTATCGGCTGAAGTCATCTTTTGAAGGCACTCCAAATCTGTATTCATGAAGCAGCTTGTCCAGTTCAGGCAACATATCCCAGTCATATTGTGAAGGAGATAGGTCTTCTAATCGACATAACCATGAATGCAGGGTTTCTGGTGGTTTTACTGGTCTGCAAGAGACATTTTAAAATAAATATTCTTAGTTTTGGACATTTATTAACACACAGATGATATAACTTGAGCACAAAGGTTTCACCAGCACTGAAAATCCTTTTTGACCTGATCGCTCATATAGTCAAAGGTCTTCATCAGTCAAATTTTGGCAAGAGTCATCAAAAGACTAGGTTGATTAATAAAACTTTAAGTCCACCTTAGGAGTCCCCCCTTTACGAATACCTGAAGATGTCAAAGACCTCTTTTCCATTCAATTTATAAGGAATTAAGTATATTGACATTGAGTCTGTGTATTTGTTGCTTGATTGCTTTATCTGAGGCAGCCATAGAAATACATAGAACGGAGATGAGGCTGTTTGATGCCACCTCAAGATGAGGTCACCAAATCCGCCATATTGGAACTGCCCTGAGACATGACGTCACAATAGACTAATTGTGATGTGATGTCATGCCATTGTTATAAGTGACATCACTGTCATTGGTGACGTCACGGTTACATTGTGCCAGGATACAGGGCAGATCCAAGATGGTGGATCTGGTTGCGTCATCTGCCAGGGCCTCATGTCCGTTCTATGTATATCTATGGAGGCAGCAGACCCTTAGCGCACGTGCCCATCTTTTCGAAAATTTTGGTTTGTCAAAAAAAATAGTTAACCAGGAGGCACTCAAACTCAACTCAAATTATTTATGTAAATGTTTTGTCCAAGGCACCTAAACAATCAAACGTTGCACAATAAGTTCTCAATTGTCTTCTAGATATAATAGAGAAACAAATTTTCTCCTGTCAGATCATGAAGGATGCCCAGCTGGTGGCTTACACGCAGGGGCGTATCTAGAAATGGCCTGAAGGGGGGGGGTATTACTTGGGGTGAATACGGGACGCTCCGCTTCTTTTGTTATCTCTTCCATGTTAATTTTTGGCCTGAGGGGGGGAATGACCCAGTACCCCCCCCTAAATACGCCACTGCAGTCACCCGCATGGCCACATTGGTCATATCCATCGGAAAACCACAGTGTTTTTAAAACAAGGGTAGGCTCACTCGAAGGCTACTGGTTCAGGCAGGAATAATGTCACTAAGCTACTAATACACACATAACTATAGAATCAATATGCAGGCCTATCATTTAGCCAACTGTAAAAAAATCAGAGAAGGAAACCGAGATATTTAAGTTTACTTAAAGGGCTTATTCTTGTTCATATGAACAACATGTACAGCACAACATCCTACATTTTAAAAAGATAACCAATGTCTCCTTCCACCTGCTTTATATCATTTTTTTTTTTAATTTAAACTGTTAGAACGATGAATTTATCTTCAGGAGAACCGTAGAAAATTGTCCATAATTTTCACTGTTCTCTCAACAGCTTCGTCAGTGGTCTGGTTGTTGAGAGAACAGCGAAAATTATGGACATTTTTCTACGATTCTCCAGAAGGTAAATTCATCGTTCTATCATGGATCCGGAGATTGGAAATCTACACTCACGATTTAAACTGTTATTGATTGAGGTTGATTTGGCTACCGCATATGGAAAAATATGAATTTTACTTACAAGGTGACAATTGCTGTTAGTGATTTTCCTGAATAAAGTCTCGACAAAGGCAGATGAACAACTTCCATGCAACTGTTTGGTTTACCCAAGTTGTCTATCACAAGCATTGTGTCATCATTATAAAATTCTGCAGCAATCAGTTTCGGTTCCTGATCCTCTGGCCCTAAATTAGCTGTTCCTGTAGGGCCAGGAAGTACAAAGATTCTGTTATAATGTGCAAGAGCATTGGCTGCAGTCTTGTGCATGGGCAGTAGACAGTGTAGTAAGGTAAACTGTCCGTCATGGTACATCTCAATTGTGTCTCTGTATATTATAACGCCATCTTCAATAAATATGCCTCCTAAAACAAATATGCTTTCACCATAAACAACTGCCATATGCCCGAAGCGTTTTTCAATCAATGCTGTTCCTGAGGGTTGCCAGTTGTCCTCATCAAGATTACGCATCAGCCAGCAGAGTTCGCTCCCCTTTTTCTCCTCACCGTCAATGCTGATGACGCCACCGATGAGAAGGATTTCATTATGGTACGTCACAGCAGCCGCGTCACAGATGCCGTTTACAGGCACAGTAGCAATACCCCGCCATTCATCAATATCAACGTCGTAAACTTGCACAGTGTTGGTTATCTCCCCACTGCCATGTTTTCTTCCACCAATACACACAATATACTGCCCTATGCTTGTCACAGTATGATGTGAGACTCCAAGCAGCATAGGCGCACACTGTGCCCAATCGAGGGAGTGAGTATCTAACTTGAAGACAGCATTTTCAACATGGAAATCATCAGAACATCCTATGAGATACACCATATTGTCCACTACAATGGCATGGGCATTAGGGCAGTTTCCAGGGGTGTCACTTATGTTATAATTTGCCACCCTGTTTCCCTCAATCGAGAAAATGTCACACGAGCACTCATTACGCACCCTGTCTGGGTCTCTCCCACCGAAGAGAAGCAGAAATGGAGCTGAAGCATCATCTTCATTTTTGATACTCTCCATTATTGTGAGATGGCCTTGATGGAAAGTTATCAGTTATCACTTTCAATCTGTGTAGACATTGCTACTTGTGGCAACAAGTACTTTCTTTTTATGTATCTGAAAAATATTCTGAATGCATTTGTTTCTGTAATGGTGTTGAATCTTCAGATATTCAGGGAAAGGGGTTTTGATTTCAAATTAATCAAATTTATCTTTAGCACTCGATATGCTAAATTGTTTCTTTCTAAATCAAACATTAGATTCTACACAGCAACAAAAATGATCTATAAAGTTTAGGACAAAAAGGCCCGAAATTCTAGTTGCTGCAGTTTTAACATATGGCAAAAATGAATTATTAGAATCATATCTAACTAAGTTTGATAAACAAATTTACTCAATTATCATTCTAAGCCCAATATGGCAAGATATACTCTTTAAAAATGTAAACAAATATATTTTTATGCCACTGGAAACCATTGTTGTGTTTAGTAGTAGTAGTATATTGACATTAGGTCCATCATCATAATCATATATATATTCAGTTGAACAGCAGGAGTATGAATAAATAGCATAATAGAAATTACATGTTAATAATTTCAAGCACATACAGACAATATCTTGGCACATAACTTACAAACTGTCTTTGGATTATAAGCATTAAAAAGTTCATAAATCGAATTTACAAATCAAGCAATACTGGGCTCTCCTGCTTATTAATTCAACTTAATTGTTAAACAACAGCTTCTAGAATAGACATAATTCTACTCGTCTTGTTAGAATACAAATGTATATCAGATACAAGTAAAATTATCACAAAGAATGTTTTCTAATTTTGGTTGAAGCTGCTGACCTATTAAGCCTCTGTCATAGGTAAATAGACACTTAGACAGCAATTTAAAAATCAAGCTACAACCTACTTACCAGCTCAAAATTTAATTTAAGATGAAATAATTTCTATTTGCACTACCAGATGATTTGAACATATCTATAGATATCTTTATAGGACATAGGCCTATCAACAGAATATCAGGTCTTATCAACTAAAAGAAGAGTGATTATAAAGAACCAAATTTTAGGGTCAGATCAATAGTCAAACTCTGGCCCATATATCATATCTTTTAATAAGTTTATCAGAAAAGAAAGAAAAAAAGTGTGAAAACAAAATTAAAGCAGGAACAAGAAACGAATTGTAAATACACAAGTTCTTTGTTTGATTATCAATTTACTATCGTTTTCATAGCTATGTGTTTTTTTAAAAACTTCTTCTTGCTGCAAAACTGATACCTCATCAGGTATCTGCGAATGTGATTGGTCTAATCTTCAATCTGTGACACTCAGATTAAAGTTTGACATCACGATTAAAGACAGAGGAATTCAAAACTGCCAGGTGATATTATTATTTTTGTACAACCGCGACAAACAACTTCTGTCCAGACTGAGTATTACACCTTACCAGAAGAGTCTCTGTTTCAATGTTTTCCAAGCAAAGTCTGTTTTATCGTTTTTCATAAGACAGTAGTTATCACAATTTCAAATAATTACTTGTCAGTAAATGTACACGGCAAGCCAAAATGTTTGAAAATAGTATGTTTCTTTTCTTTGGATTAGTGTTACACAAATTTGTTTGTGGATGCAAGGTTTCTTATTTGATAAGAAGAAAATAATATTATGTCAAAATAGGAAGAGGGATAGTATGTGGTAGTTTCTATAGTGTATATATGAGTTTATTTTGCTTTGTTGCTTTCAGAAATGCTTCTGGCTCTAAGCAAGTGGGCATGCATATTGATGAAATAGCAATTGCCAATGCTGACTCATTATAACAAATCCCAATTTTTTGAGAGCAACCAGGGGTGCCGGAACAGGAGGGGGCAGGGGAGGGCAATTGCCCCTCCAGCCCTTGTCCAAGAGGGGCAGGGGGGGCATGGGTGCCCTTTAGATCTTAAAGAAAAAAGAATTATTAGACCTCATTTTACTTATTTTAGACACAAATTAATAAGTATATTTAAAATTATTATTTACTCTCTATTCAAATTTTGTCACTCGAAATTGGCGCGAATATGCTTGCCCTTTTTCGTCTGAACGCCCCTGCCGCCCACGAATCCTTCCGGCACCCCTTAGAGCAACCTTTGAACCTATTTTCACAAATGTATCTTCAATAATCCACATCAACTCGATATACCATTTTCTGCTTGCAACACTAATGCAATGGTGAGCACCTTATCCTTTCCTAACTTTGCCCAACAATGTAACTCTCCTTTGAGAATAAGTAGTCTGTTTGCTTCAGTTACAGTTCATTGAAGCATTCATCAACCAGTGTAGTTATCAAAGCCAAACAAGCTAAACATACATAATCCATGTGTGAATGCATTTGGGTAGTTACTTGAAATATGTGCTTGTAATATACAAATTTAAGTTATGCAACTAAATCTGTGACATCACAGTTTTGGTATAAAGCAAAGTGCAAACTGGAAAAACACATGAAAACGATAGTAACTAGTCAGTCACAAACAGAGACCGCAAAACACTTGTATGATCAGACAATACACTGCTACAAAGGCTAGATCTTAGATGCTTGCATCTTTTAAAACAGTAGGCATGCATCCAAGGCTGTCTACAAGTGGACTGCTCTTGCATTGCCACAGATCAGATCATATGCTGTCTTGTGTTGCCAACTAGTGACTAGTGTGCTATTCCGCAAGCTCCTACGAGTGTCCACCAACTTTCAACCAGAGGAACACACTCAATTTTGTCTGGAAGACACCGGGGCTGTTTCTGAGTGTGTTGATGGCCTTGACTACTTCCTTGGAAAATGTGATTGCCGAGTCTGACTCTGGTATACATCGATGTTGAATAGAAATTTTGTGAATGTGCAATGAAATTGGAACTATTTCTTGGGAATGCAATGCTGTAGTATAGAAAATCAACTTTTGTGCCAGGTGGCAGCAGCATGCAGTTCTCAGTTTCACCAGACTGCATCCAAAGAGTATTGAAAATCCAATTAAGCGATACACAAGAAACTCCAAATCTGATTTTTTGATGAATATATTTGTTTCAGTCCATGTTGAAGAATTCGAGCGCATTTATAATATTTTGCGGTCTTGTTTGGTTTGTAAGTACTTTGTATGAGGAGTGCCTGTCAATATTTTGAAAAATTTATAGAGAATCGATGGTCATTTTTCCAAAATACAGCCACATCAAGCCTGTATGTCATCAACTCGACATCAAATGTATAGTACAATTTATTTTGCATACTTATGTTACATGTGTAAGGATTGATTAGGAAGACGTGGTTATATTTCAACAAATTTATTTGATAGCCATGCAGAAAAACCTGAATAATTAAAAAAAATTATACTAAAGTTGTAAAATAAACACCCCAATTGAAATGACAAATAATCATTGAAATAATAAGTTAAGAGACTACTCACAAATTATCTGATTAACAAATAAATCAGGACAAGGACAAAGTATCAATAGTCATATCATAAATGAAATAAATTATTATCTTCGAGTTAAATGAGAAAGTCATAATATTATGAGCTGTATTCTATGATAAAGAGTCCAAATTAAAAGCGACTATATGAATGTGACAAACTTCTAATCTAATCATTTAAATCAAAAATAGTCCAAATTAATAAATCAGGAAACTGACCAACTTCCAAATTTATAGGTTTTCTGATTATTGCTCCTAAGTAATTTGACAAATTTTAATCATAATATTAACATACAAATAGTGTCATTGAATAACAAATGTTAAATTTTAAAATAATAAATTTACCAACTACTACATTCAAATACCACATCTAAAATCAAATACCACAAGTCAACAATCAAACTTGTATACATGTCACAATTCAGTCTTTGAGTCAATACACCATAGTACATTATAGCATTAGAACTGAACTGCTCATATTATACAGTTATCGCACAGCACCTCGTGCAATATCATTTTTTATGGCACCGAGGTGACTAATATTACTACATTGTACAAACGATTTACTACATTGTACAAACGATTTACTACATTGTACAAACAATTTGCTACATTGTACAAACAATTTGCTACATTGTACAAACGATAATTCTTTGTAACCATCCAAGCCTGCTAATTAACTGTTTGGCTAAAGATTGAAGAAAATCTGTCGGTGTTTCAAAGAGCCGAAGAGCCAGACACAATTTTTTATGGTGGTTTGAAATTTGGGATTAGCAAAGTTGAATGAGGCTGAAGTGCGGAGAATACCCACCACATCGACATGTTAATGATTTCAAATTGTTAACAAAGAAGGCCACCAAGATTGCCTTGCAAAAAATTCTCACATTGGGGTAATTATCCATGCTTATGACACATCATTTTTGAAGAGGATGCTACAAACAAAATGTGAAAAATACCAATTTGGGCTCAAATTAAGCCCACAACCACAACATGCTTTAAAATGCTTGAAGGGGTCAAGGGAACCACTTTCATTATCCATGAACTCAAAACTCAAAAAATTGGACTCTGATGGACTTAATGCAAAAATGATTTCTGCTTCGATTTGCATTGGTTGTGATTTTGGTTTTTGAAGCAGTCTCAAAAAATGTGGCCTGATGCCGCCGATTCTCTTTTATTTTTCATTGAAACTTTCCAGACCTTTGGCATGGATATTCAGCATCATCAATGCAAAATGTTATGGTTATGCCTTAATTAGAAGTTTGTTTTTAAGCTGTGTTACAGGAATTCGTTTTGAAGTAGACTTGTGATACACTAAAATCAAGTAATTTGGCTGTACGTGACGTGTGGTAGAAAGCTACTCATGTGTGGCCAATTTTCATTCAACTTTTTGTGCATGAGGTAACTGTGAAACTATCATTTTTAATCAGTTTATCCCGTTTATTTCTGTTATAAACAAACTAATATCACCTCAAGCTGTGAACTTGTGAAGGCCTACATATTTCCCAAATTTGGTATGGGAGTGAAGGATTCTCTTTAGTAATCTGTCAATCATCAAAATTGTGTAACAATTTTATTGGTCACCTGTCAATGAATGATAAACAGTCACACCTCCTATGAACAGCGATTGGTTTAGACAGCATTTCACCATACCAAACAGCATTCTGATACTGAAAGCACAATACAATTGAAAATGAGACATTAAATTAAATCTGTATCTGTATCTGTAGATTTGACCTCACAAGGGAGAGACTCTATCTCAGCAAGAACGAAAGTAAGAAAGATAGATAGATACACAGATACATAGATAGAAAGATAAATAGTTAATATAGATAGATGGATAGAAATCAATCTACCTATCTATATATCAGATATCTATCTATCGACTTATAGATCGATAGATAGATAGATGAAATAGATAGATGGATAGATAGATAGATAGATAGATAGATAGATAGATAGATAGATAGATGAAATAGATAGATGGATAGATAGATAGATAGATAGATAGATAGATAGATAGATAGATAGATAGATAGATAGATAGATAGATAGATAGATAGATACTTTTTGACAGACATATAGATCAGTTGATAGAAAGATAGAAAAGCAGATAGATCTATAGTTTGATAGGTAAATGGACTGATAGATATACAGCTTGTCAATTAGATAGATAGATAGATAGATAGATAGATAGATAGATAGATAGATAGATAGATAGATATATAGATAGATAGATAGACAGATAGATAGAGATAGAGATAGATAGATAGGCATATCATTTATCAGCAGATAGATAAACCTGGATAAAAGTAAATTATTGATCAAGTGATGTGATACTGTGGTCAACAAATGACCTTGGGTTTTTCTATATAACTAACCATGCTTTCAAAAATTTGCGGTCTGGGCTTGTCAAATATGGACAATTCAATCACTTTCAAATTTCAGAAATGATACAGGCCTATGGGCAACTGTTACTAGAGAATTATATGATTCACAGTCACTTTGCAGTATTACTGTTTATGTAAACTTGTTTCTGACAAGTTTCACAGTTAGCTTTTTCTATCAATTTAACTGCTGATAATCTTTCATGGCTGAGCAAATATCATTTTGTATGTACCACACGTCATATGTGTACCACACATCACGATCAAAAAATATTTTTCTTAATAATTCATCTGTAACTCATTTTTGAGAACTAAAACTTCGCATGATCTTTTCCCAACCAAATGCCCTCCGATTGCCAGCTTTTTATGCACATTTAACTGATAACTTTGTGAACAATAAGTCTAATTCAATTTTGCCAGTATTTCTACCTATACAACTGCACACAAGTCAACTTCAACACGAATTCCTGTAATAGGTGTGCGTTTTTAAGTGTGAGCAGTTTATATTCATTGTTACAGAAAACTATAAAACATTATTGAGTGTCATGCTGTATGTGTGTCACATCATTTTTTTCCCCTGCATTTCCCCAATGTATAGATCTGTGCAAAGTGAACCCAAACTAACTTTATTTCTATATTTTGTCTTCTATAATGAATAGTTTTTAGTAGAAAATAATGAAATAAAACATTGCTAAATATGCAATCAATAACCTGTAGGATTGAACAAGACTGAACCAGGCGACAAGTGTGAAAACATATTTCCGTGACCCGTTTTTGTGTGTAAACACATATGTACATGTAGCTGAGTTCAATATATTCCAGATACAATTTATTTGAAGTCAATCGGGCCATTGGTTGACTCACAATCTTAAATCTTGCACATGACTTTTTAGTGATGGAGCCAGCGCCAGCTATATTGTACAAACGATTTACTACATCGCTTAAACGATTTACTACATCGTTTAAACGATTAACTACATCGTTTAAACAATTTACTACATCGTTTAAACGATTCACTACATCGTTTAAACGATTTACTACATCGTTTAAACGATATACTACATTGTACAAATGGTTTACTACATTGTACAAATGGTTTACTATAAATTGTACAAACGGTTTACTACATTGTACAAACGGTTTACTACATTGTACAAACGGTTTACTACATTGTACAAATGGTTTACTACATTGTACAAACGGATTATTACATTGTACAAACGATATAACAAATGAAGATGAAGCAGAGCATTTTTAAAGGATTTTTGACTCGGAGACCGATGGAATAACCTTAAACCCTGACTGAGCACAGTCTTCCATTCAAGCAGGCAAAATTTAAGTCCAAATGGGTATCGAATTGGCTTCTAGGTCACTGGGACTGTTGCCTTTCAGGTCTGTGCTGCTGCCTGTAAGGTCCGCGCTCAGAAGAACACAGCAGAACTTCACTGGGTAGCTTCAAAAATGCATGAATTGGTAATATGTGTTCAAAGCTCACCTTGCAAGAGTTCATACATAATTATATCTATCTATCTATCTATCTATCTATCTATCTATCTATCTATCTATCTATCTATCTATCTATCTATCTACCTGTCAGGGGGGGGGGTTGGTCAGGTGGTAGCATGCTAGACCTTGGTCTGTCACCTGGGCCTATATATGTTTGACAGCTGCTTCAATCATCCTTCAAATCATTGCCATGTTCTCCTTGGCCTACCAAGTGCATAAATGCAGGACATAAAGCCCCAATCATCCATCTATCTATCTGTCTATCTCTCTATCTATCTTTGAGTGGGAAAATGTTGAAAAACTGATGGAGATAGATAGATAGATAGATAGATAGACAGATAGACAGATAGATAGACATAGATAGATAGATAGATAGAAAGGTAGGTAGATAGGTAGATAGATAGGTAGATAGATAGGTTGATGGATAGATTGTTTGTACAAGGTAGTAAATCCTTTGTACAATATGGCAATTTAAACTGTTTGTACAATGTAGTAAACCGTTTGTACAATTTACTATATTGTTTGTACAATATACTATATTGTTTGTACAATGTAGTAAATCGTTTGTACAATGTAGTAAATTGTTTGTACAATATAGTAAATCGTTTGTACAATGAAGTAAATCGTTTGTACAATATAGCAGTTTAAATCGTTTGTACAATATAGTACATTGTTTGTACAATGTAGTACATTGTTTGTACAATTTACTAGATTGTTTGTACAATATAGTACATTGTTTGTACAATATAGTAAATCGTTTGTACAGTTTAGTAAACTGTTTGTACAATTTACTAGATTGTTTGTACAATGTAGTAAATCGTTTGTACAATGTAGTAAATCATTTGTACAATGTAGTAAATTGTTTTTACAGTGCAGTAAATTGTTTTACAATGTAGTAAATTGTTTGTACAATGTAGTATATTGTTTGTACAATGTAGTAAACCGTTTGTACAATGTAGTATGTTGTTTGTACAATGTAGTATATTGTTTGTACAATATAGCAATTTAAATCGTTTGTACAATATAGTACATTGTTTGTACAATATAGTAAAGCGTTTGTACAGTTTAGTAAACTGTTTGTAAAATTTACTAGGTTGTTTGTACAATGTAGTAAATTGTTTGTACAATGTAGTAAATCGTTTGTAAAATGTAGTATATTGTTTGTACAATGTAGTATATTGTTTGTACAATATAGCAATTTAAATCGTTTGTACAATATAGTACATTGTTTGTACAATGTAGTACATTGTTTGTACAATGTAGTACATCGTTTGTACAATGTAGTAAACTGTTTGTACAATTTACTAGATTGTTTGTACAATGTAGTAAATCGTTTGTACAATGTAGTAAACCGTTTGTACAATGTAGTAAATCGTTTGTACAATATAGCAATTTAAATCGTTTGTACAATATAGTACATTGTTTGTACAATGTAGTACATTGTTTGTACAATGTAGTACATCGTTTGTACAATGTAGTAAACTGTTTGTACAATTTACTAGATTGTTTGTACAATGTTGTAAATCGTTTGTACAATGTAGTAAATTGTTTGTACAATGTAGTAAATCGTTTGTACAATATAGCAATTTAAATCGTTTGTACAATGTAGTACATTGTTTGTACAATATAGTATATTGTTTGTACAATATAGTAAATGGTTTGTACAGATTAGTAAACTGTTTGTACAATTTGCTAGATTGTTTGTACAATGTAGTAAATCGTTTGTACAATTTTACTTTTTTTTTTTGCATGTCCTAAAATGGCTTCCGTAAAAAAAAATGTCCAAAAAAAAAAAAAATTTCCGAAAAAATAAAAAAATGAGCAAAAAAAAAAAAAATTTTCCGAAAAAAAAAAATTCCGAAAAAAGAAGATTTCCACAAAAGAAATTTTCCTGAAAAAAAAATTTCCCCCAAAAAAAATTATCATGGAACAAAACAATTGTGGACTTCAGTTTCGGTCAATATCAGGTTTTACGGACCTGACCTAGTGATATTCGGCCTCGGTGAATATCACCGGTCAGGTCCTTAAAACCTGATATTGACCGCAACAGAAGTCCATAATTGTATAATATTGCACGGCTGTCGGCCAATGAGAAGCGAGTATTTCCGCTAACCATATGATATTATATTATATTACAGACGCCATGTTAAGGTGGCTCGCTACTCATGGTGCAGCAATGGCGGCGTCACCATAGCAACAGCAGCCTGCTGAGCTCTGTGGACTGCTTTTTTGGTTTTTTATAATTCCGTGCGACTGCCGCTTCGTTTGTCATGTCACTTCTATTAGGGTTAGAAACTTCTGGTTTGAAGCATTAGATGCGTTATGAACTGCACTATACCATGCCAGAGATTCAGCTTTATGGTCCAAATAGAAACTTTTTACCCACGATTTTCGGCAAGCAGGTCTAATTTCTAAAAATTGACTTGGAGATATAAATAAATTTTTATCTCAATTTCTATCGCGGTAGCAAACCTTCTCTTATGCATTTTATTGTTCTAACAATATTTGGAAATTAATGACAAAAAAAAGAGAAGTCCTATCCCGTCATTTTTTTTTAGCGCCATGGTTTATAAAAAAAATTAAAATTGTCAAAATCAAAACTTTTATTCCGAGCCCCTTTGAAAGTCCTTTAAACTAAATATATCTCTTTGAAATTGCAATCAGCAGTTCCATATGAGTTTCTTCTTTAATTTCATGTTTCATTTCATAATATCGGATGCATGACCACTGAATGGCAGGACAAACTTCACAGAAAGGAAGATAAGAAAAAAATTGAGTTTTTCAGGTTGGCATGGACTGACTTTCTTGTACATAACCTCAAATATTTTGAAAAAAAGACTGGTTGCAACCACTTTTTTTTACATATCCTCGCTATAAACTATATTTTGGATCATTCTAAACTATTTTTGAGAAATCCTATCTTAGAAAGTTCACGAGTATCGAGCCACCTTAAACTCACACTGTAGAAATTTTAAAGGGTTATTTTCAATGCAAAAAAAATTAACAAATATGTTAAAAATTGCTATCAGCATTACCTTCAAAATTCCAGATCTTCAGGTGAAATGACCCTCATTGTAATCCTAATTAATGTTGTAAAGTTAGGACTACACCACACCGACACAGAAACGAGGCTCTGGATGGGGTTTTGCGTCCCCTTCCCTTGCAGTGGCGTAACTGGAGTGTCTCGAGCGGGGGTGCACCAAGGGGGGCAAGTGATTCTCTGGGGGGGGGGGGGCACCCACAATACTAATTGTATATTTTAGCCATAGTTGGAAAGTTCATATGGGGGGGCACCTGGAGGGGCACAGGTCCAATATGGGGGGGGCACGTGCCCCCCATGCCCCCCCATAGGGACGCCACTGGTCCCTTGGCCATTTTACTTTTGAATTCCCTGTCCCTTTGCATTTTTTCTAATTGAATTTTGAATTTCCTGTCCGTCAGCTCTAGAGAGGGTTTTGTATCCCGCATTCCCCTTGGCTATTTTACTTTTGGATCCCCTCTCCCCTATAACCCCTCATCCTGAGCCTCAGAAGCATAGATTTTGATATTTTCACTCTACAACTAGGCCCCCGCAGGTCTCGGGCCTCCACGTGGCGGTGGGTGGTAACACAACAGTGAAGTCCTCTTGTGGCAAACACGAGACAGTGCGCATGCACACGTCTCCCCGACGGAAATGGGGCAACCTGTTTGCCGTGGGTTGCGACCCGTGTCGGAGGATGAAGGGGTCCTGGTAGTTGAGTTGGTTTGGACTAAGTTGGTCCCTCCCATACAATACACTACTTTGGCCTGGATTTCTCCTAGACGGGAGGCTGGATTGGCCCGGTCCAGTCAATCGGCTTGTCATGTCGTCATTGGGACTTCGGTCCTATTTGGCCATGGCTGATGGGTCAATCAAAGAAGGTTCTGACCAAGTCTACATGCTGGCCATGTTTCTTAATATGATTGCATCTGTATTTCTTACCAAGCCTTCTACGAGTATATCCCCCATGTATCCCTGGACTAGGGTACTGGGCGCAGCCCTACCCATATTAGTTCCCTTTGTTGGGCTCCGTGGTGGGTGGGGAGCATGGGGGATGAACCACAACCATTCCTATGGCATACTCTCATCCTAATTCACAGTCTCGACTAAAACGGCAGCGGTCATCCTCGGATGACTGCATCGACCCGGAACTTCTAAATCAACAAACGACAACACGAAAGTCTGAGTACCGACACAGGCACATAGTGTTAAAACTGAACAGCAGGCTATCTCCCTTTGCCATCTACAAGACAATACTACAACAAGTCGGTGAACCTGAAGAAACAACCTTACAGAGAGATGGAACTGTCCTGTTTAAAACCAGAAATGAAGACCAGACTCGGAAACTCCTTGGACTCAAAGATGTTGCCGGTACACCAGCGATAATGGAGCCTCATCAGACCTTGAATACTAGCAAGGGAGTGGTTTTCTCCTCACTTAGCTATTTGAACTCGGACGAGGATTTACAAGAATGGTTTGAGACCTTCACTGATGTTATTCATTTTCATCGAATTCCTCAGAGGGATAATCGAGAGCTTCTCATCTTAACTTTTTCAGACACAACTCTTCCTGAGAGCGTCAGAGTTATTTGGGAGCAATGTACGGTTCGACCTTATATACCCAATCCAGGAACATGTTATAAATGTCAGCATTTTGGTCATCTGAGCAAGTGGTGCCAACGACCAGAAGTGTGTGGCCACTGTGGATCCCAGGACCACATCCAATCAAAAGAAGAACCTTGCTCATCTCCTCCTCTTTGTGTCAACTGTACGGAAGACCATCCTTCTTACAGCAAAACGTGTAAACAATGGACAAAAGAAAAAGAAATCCTCACACTGAAGGCAACCCAAGCGATATCTTTTTAAGGGGCAAGAAGGATCGTGGACCAGTACTCAGGAATTCCCAGCTACGCGGACATGGCAGGATACCCACAACCTCAACATCGTGCTACACCAAGACAAAGGCTACAACTCGAAGAAAACTGCATCAACAGATCACACCAACAGCACACAAAGAACACTGAAGACAAAAACAGATACTCAGGAAGAACCAGTACAAAAAACACTCAAAAGACAACAAATACCGCAGAACATTCTGCTTCCCTGCCGGACCTTGAAGAACAAATCCCAACAGCTTGCACCACAGCTCCTCCTGAGGTAGCAATGGAAGAAGAATGTTCATCTGAGGCAGACACTAATGAGGAACAGGAGGGATCAGATGATGACAGGGACATTACACCCGACAACGAATCCATGGAAGCAGAACAAGAGGAAGAGGAAGAGGAAGAATATGAAGAGGGTCAAGAGGATACAAAGGCAGAAGAAAAGAAAGAAGGCCAAGAGGAAGAGGGAGAAGACGATCCAGAAAACAAAGAACAGGACAGAACGGACGAAATGGAAAAACAGGAAACGAAACCAATGGATGAAGGAAAAGACAGGGCAGAAAGAGAAGACAACGATTCTATCAGTCCCAAAGAATATCTATACTTCCTCCTACAAGGTCAACTACATCCTGCAAACATTCAGAAATTCAGACAACCGGTTATAAACGATTACCTTGACCCAGCGGTTAGTCTTCTTCAAATGTCAGGCTATGGCAATGTGTCAAGGAAGCTGACTGAACAAACAAAACAAGAGCTGCACTCTTAGTCACCAAGTACACCTTCACTGATGAGTTCTATGGAATCCTCATTTTATTGGTTCTGCATGACCATTTGTCTGTTGCTAAAAAATTGGTTAAAAAACAACGTATAACAGAATCCACAACACAAAAAGATAAATAACAAGGTAGCGATGTAACACAACTATAAACACACTTAGTATACACACCAAGTATGTCTCTAAATAGCCCAATCAGGTGCTGATGAGACGTAAAACACAAACTCACTCACTCACTTCAAATTTCTCAAATCTGAAATGGGGGGGGGGCCAGTGGGGGGCCAGTGGGGGGCCACTAATCCATTTGGGGGGGCCTTGGCCCCCCAGGCCCCCCATAGCTCCGCCACTGCTGTAGTAACATTTGCACCGAAAAGTCAGTATATTTTCTGGGCTCTTATTGTTCTGGTTTTCCAATTAGAGTTAAGGCCTGTTTATTACTTTTAGCTACTTCATTGAACTTCAGAAATCCCTGTGGATGAAAGCTGTGTATCAATTTTTGCACAGAAAAGTTAAAATTCTTTTGGGTAATGCTTTAGATTTCTCAGATAGAGTTAAAGCTTATTTATGGCTTTAAGCTGCTTTACTTCACTTTTTCAAATTGAGTCCAGAATTTACCGAAGTGTTTTAATTGAAGAATTTGATGAGTTATTTGATTTACACAGTTGTTGTTGTAATATTTATGAGGAGTTATTTCATGAGATGCAAATGGGATTTTCCAAATGACTAAAAATGGTAATATAATCTCACAGTTCCACAAACTCTGAAAATAATGGTGAGGCAAGATGGCCCACTTGAGTTTCAAAGTTGCCAGTAAGGTAACATGTCTTTTCACCACATTGGTTCATTCACCAAAAAGTATTTTCATCCCAAGAAAAAAGTCCTTTCACCGCATAAAAAAGTATTTTCACGACATGAAAAATCTTTCCACACAGAAACACAGAAGCGTCAAATACATTTCGTGTTACTGAATTATTACTTTCCGACATTAGTAGCAAATTTTTTAATTAATAAACCACAGAGCAGCCTGATTGCCATTATAGCAATCACCTCACTTCTTCAAAATGGAGAAAGCCAGATGTGACGTACAGAATTGCAATTGTTCATGCCATCACATTGCATTTTGAATTTACTACCTAATAGTAATTTAAAGAGTAGTATAACAGGTACCCACTGAAAATTGCCAATGTTGCCCTGTCTGAAGATTATCATGAACTTCAATAGGCCAATCATGCCCTGTCCCATTTTGACAAGTCAGTGGTCATGCCCAAAAAGCCCCAACAAGTGACACACAACAATTTGTTATGGATATTGGATAATTATAATGATCTGTGCTGACCTCGCCCCAGGCATATGGTTACACAGAGCAGTAAATATATGAATAGGTGACGATAGTGAATGTTTTAGACAAAATGGTGGTATCCATGAACTAGGTTGACCACCAAGACTGGTAATTAGGGTGATGCAAAAAAGTGAAGTTTTGAAATGTTAATGGGGCACCCCCTGAAGTTGTTCCAATATATGAAAAAAAAATTCAGTAAAAATTTGAGCTCAATCGGACAAAAATTAGAGGGTGCTACCTCATCATCAAAATTAACATGAGTATTCAGTACAAAAATATCCAATTATTTGGCATGTAGTGAGTTCCACTATACCCGGTGCACCAAACCAATGTGGCATGGTCATAATTTTTGGGTCTGGTTGTCAGAACAGCGGATCAATGCAAATTTGGATTATTTTTAACTTCTCCATGCTGCTACCACCAGACTAACGATGATAAAATAGTCAAAATATACCGAATTCGCGGTATTTAATAACATTACGAGTTTCAATGTCACAGAAATAAAAGTTACTTCATTAGATGGAGCATGAAAAGAGCTTTAATTTGAATACCAACACTGCTATATTCTGACCATCTGACCCCGTTGAATTAGCTTATTTGTCATTAACAATTATTAGCAAAAATTCCCAATATTCAAAGCACTGTCGTAATACTGTAGAATATAGCAACATAGTAATGTTGGTATTCAAATGAAAGCTCTTTTCCTGCTTAATAAGATGGTGTAACTTATATTTGTGTACCTTTATTGCTGGTTATGTTATTCAATACCGCGGCTAACCTTAATGCTGTAAAAATCGGGCAAAATTTGTTGCTTTAGGAGTGCCCAGTAGTCTGAAATGACCGGATATTGGCAGAATATGAATGGATTTGTGATGAGAATAGTGGAAAGCTTAAATAAGAAAAAAATTACCAACACTCTAGTGGTTGGACAACTTCTTTCACCCAGCACCCATAAAACTGGGATTTCGCCCATTGCAATACAATGTTATATTTCAAATTGAGGTAGCACCTTCTAAAATTTGTCCGATTTGGCTCAAATTTTTACTGATTTTTTTTCATATATTGAAATATATTTTGGGGGTGCCCCATTGAAAATTCAAAAGTTTATTTTTTTTGTGCGATCTGCATCACCCTACTGGTAATAGTCAATGCAGTGTCATCAAGTGTTACATCGCTGCATGGGAATGTATCATATTGCTTAACAGTTCCAATGTCCCATCTTGCCCTATCTTCCCCCATATATGATTAGATAGAGACGACAACAATAAAACGTAACATTAATCCCCCAGTGGCCCCTGGATAAAGAGAAACAATAAGATAAAGCGGCTTATGGCTCTGTTTTTAATTATAACGTAGACAGATTATAATTTGGAGGTAATTGAAAACGACTAGAAAGCACCATAAAATGTATTGGATGACTGGATCATAATCAGGAACTAGCACACCAGCATACCTAGCAAATCAATGTCTGATTGTTTTCCTCTACCTAGAACGTAGAAATGGCAGTCAACTCAGAAACTAACAATTTTGTAATTTGCTCTGACTCAAAGTCTGCATTGCAGGCAATAGCCAACAAGCGGGTGGAAACCCCTCTTGTATTAGACATTCTTTTTACCTTAGCAGCAATGAAAGAAAACAAGGAGATTATATTTTGTTGGATTCCAAGTCATGTTGATATCAAAGGAAATGAGATGGCTGATCTTCATGCGAAGAGAGCCTTAAGTAGAAAATGTGAGGATTAATAAAATGGAAGAATCAATGCAAAATATTTCACCGTTCAAAAGTTATTCACAATTAATGGGAGGGACCTCATGCTTGCCTAAAAATCTGATAAAAATTTGTATCCACAGCACTTAAAATTTACTTTCTTTGGGATTTTAGTCCTTCAACACAAAATATTATTGATTTCATACTTTGGCATGTTATTAAGTCAGTTGAAGCCAATTTAAACACTATTTTTGCAAGAAAGGTCAGACGGACATAACCATTTTTCATCAACCACTTTTTGCTGGAACCAACAGCAGTAATCAATACGATATCCAAATATTATTACTCTCAATAAACTCCAAGTGATGCCTGCATGTTAGGGTGTCTGATAAAAATTTTTGAATGCCTTTTATATGCAGCAGAAGTTGCAGAGCCAATTCTTGGCATCATATTGGCGGAAGGAGTAAATTGTAACTTTAAATATAACTGCATTTTTGACCAGATAGGCACAAAACTATTAATAAATGTGGTGTGTGAGTAAATTTTACAGTATTTGAGTAGTTTTTAGACATGTTATTTACCAGTATAATTATGGGAGTTACATGTATATGACCTTATAGAACCTGCAACCTATATACAGTACAACCATCTTAAAGTGGCTCAACATAGTGATCCATAGTGATCCAGAGTGGTCCGGATAAAGAGTGATGTAAGTGATAAGAGTGCTGTATGGCTCATATATACTTTTGCTTAATATCAATTCAAATGTGAATATCTATGTAATTAACTCTTTGTGATCTTACATTTATAGACGGGACAGAGCCACCGGCTCACCGAGCGAAGCGAGGTGTCTTGTCCCTTATGGCTATCAGGCGAGTGGAGTGCTCCAGATGGTTCAATCAAAAAAAGTGATTCAGACATCCCATAATATGATCCTGGCACTTGCTTCTCGTCACGCGTGACTACAACGTGACTACCTTCTTCTTCTTCTTCTGTCTGATATTCCCCCCCAAAAAAAATGTCAGAAAAAAAAAAATGTTCCGAAAAAAAAAATTTTTGCGAAAAAATTTTTTTTCCGAAAAAAAAAATTTCCCGAAAAAAGAAGAAAAATAAAAAAAAAATTGCAAAAAAAAACTTTTTCCGAACAAAAAAATTTTCCAAAAAAAAAAAAATCCAAAAAATAATTTTTTTTTCGGAAAAAAAAAATTATCCAAAAAAAAAAATTACACAAAAAAAAAATTAGATTATAAGAAAAATAATGCTTGGAGTAGTTACAAGTCCCGTCTTCTATGCTGCGGCATTATCATATTACTTCAAAGTTCTTTGTCTCCGGTTGTGTTCTGTCAGTTACTTGGTCAAGAGCATTGTAATCTGTTTGGCTGCTGCTTAGTTCTCTCTGAAATATTATTTGTAACCAAAAGGGGTCATTTGCTAGCAACCTGCTACCATGGTCTTAAAATGTCCTCCTGCCTTAAACCTATAATTTGTAAATTTCCCTAACTTAATTTTGTCAGAGAATACTTGACAGAATTTTTCTACAGGAGAATAAAGGTATCTTGAGTCTTGAATCTACTCATTCTCTCCCTATTCCCTATTCCTTATTCCCTCCTCCCTGAGGCTCCCTCCCTTCCTCTTTTCTCCATATTCCTCTGTTTTCCATACTTACTTCAGGCTATTTATCCCTTTTTTCTCCCTTCCTCCCTTTCCTGTCTTTTTTTTTTACAATAACTTGCTAACTTTTGTTTCACATGCCTTTCCCAATTATTTGTAGGAACTGGTTAACAATTTAGTTCTTGTTTAAAGGGTTTCATGCTGATAGGGCGATGTTTTGTTGTATTTTCAATGTTTTAAAAATGACTGAGCATTAAAATATTCATCAGTTTAGATTGTACTTATTTGACACAATTATGGTATTAATTTGTGAGAAGTTACATAAGTTTATTTTCTCTCAATAAAATTGTTTGGTTGCTGGGCTTGGTACCATTCTCGCAAGCCGTTGTAAATTTTGCCTCCTATTATTCGCAGTGGCAAAGCTTAAGTTTTGGCCATAAAAATCATATTAACAACAGCGTGGTCATTGATCATTTGCCAGGGAATTCTTCATTAAAATAACAGTTCTGATTGGCCAGCTCAAATCAGCATTTTGCTTTATAAAGCAGAAATAATGCAACTCCCGCATCGCTTACTGGCTGACTCTACTGAAGATCTCTGAAGACCTGAAGGAACATAGACGACTGAAGCTTTGCTGCGCATTTCAAATAAGGTAAGATTTTCAAAGTGTTGGCACCTGAAGCAGAAAAATACATTCCTTACCCAGCGAATTAATTGACCAAGTTGAATTTTCGTTTTGAGAGCTCTTTTGGGGCAAGTGCTGTTTCACAAAGATCCGAGAAGAGTATCAAATTTTACTATTGAGATCAATGTTTTGTTGCACGCCCTCTTTTTCTGTCCCTTGGTGACTTGCGTAATTTATTAAAATTTATTATGTTGTCTACATATCCGTGCCTATGTTGGAACAACTCTGTGCTTGCATGTTATTTTTGTAAATTGGCGGTCCATTGGAAAAAAATATATTTTGTGTTGGAATTGTCTGAACAGATCTTTTAAAAGTGTCCTCAGCTCATTCTTTCAGAAATTTTACCACTTAAGTTACTCTTATAGCAACAACGTATCTAATACCTTGACATTTCTAACAAGTACAATTAATGGAGTGGTCCAAAATTGCTGGCAAAAGTATAAGAAGTATCTCCCCCCACCCTCATTGGATAGTAGGGTGGCCGAAAAAAAAGAAATTTCTTAATTTCAAATCGCATACCTCTTAATTTTATGAGAAATGGTAAAATAAACACACTGTTAAAATTTTATAAAATTCCTGCAAGTCTAAGTTGTCCCCCAAGGCCACTCAATTTCAGCCCAAATTTCTAAAAAATGCCCGTTTGCGTAATCGCGGTTCTTAATATCTCCCTTATTATTTGACATACAATGATAATATTAATACCATTGTTCTCAGAAAATTAGCTTCAATTTGAGTATAAGGAAGCTATATTTATGATAACTTTGAAGCTGCCGGGATTTTAAAAAACTTAAAATTTCAGATTGTCCATCAAATCCGCTGAAATAATTTGTCTAAATTGTCAAATTTTGCTAAATTTAAAATCCTATTGAAAAAAAAGTACAATTCTATTGTATGAAAATTCACAATTTTATGTGTAGCCATGAATGACCAGAGTAAGGAACATCTCAGAAACTTCAGAGCTGCAGGGCCAATCTTAGATTTTTTGCAAAAAATTTAGAGAGCTCTAGTATGGCACAAGGGAATAACACAGCTGTTTTGAGAGATGAGGGTGCAATAATACAGGATGTAAAGCCCGGTCACCGAAAGCTTTCACAGACAGGTCTTTACATCCTGTATTATTGCACCAAGCTTATTTGGACAGGCAGGGACTACAGTAACGTGGCAATATGCACTATTGCATTGAAAATGTTGTACTTAAATTGCTAGCCAGGGTACATACACAACGATGGTGACATAGATTTGAAGGAGAGAATCAGCATTTATATGAACAATAATCCCTAGGGTGCATAGAACTACAAGTTTGGCTGGATTTCAGCAAAGAAAACTTTAATTTGAATGCCAACTTGAATAGTTTCTGGCAAAAATAACTGTGCTCTGAAATTTTCTTAATGGTGTTGTGAAATCTTTAAATTTAAAGATAAAATATAAGTGTGGCACTGAGAAGTCTCCAAAGTGTCAAAATGGTTTTTAGGATCATAGAATACCACATTGATTGACATTTGGTGTCGTCAGAAAAATGCCAAACTTTATAAAAAATGTATTCTTAATTGCCATGTATCATGCGTCTCTGCTGCAAGGATATCCTACCTTGCGAACCCTTAAACATTCTCACTCTCCACAGCAAATTGTTCCTTATACATTATTATCAGTAGGATTTTTAAAATACAGCAAAATTTGACAATTTAGACAATTTATTTCAGCGGTTTGGCCAAACAACTAAAGTTTTTGAGTTTTCTGAAATCCTGCCAGCACCAAAGTTATCATAAATATATCTTCCTTAAACTCAAATTGAAGCTAATTTTCCCCTCAGAACAATGGTATTAATATTATCACTGTATGTCAAATAATATTCGCGCAGGGAAACGGCCGAAGGCAGTTGAGCGAAGCGAATTGAGTGCAAGAGAAGACTCAAAAATCTGTGAAGTGATGGTCTCAACATCAACAGTTCACAGCTGGGATCCAAGGCAAAGCAACATCATCTAAAATGAGTCACCTCATCATCAATGGTGAAGAATATTCATCAGCAGAACATATAGCAAATAAGCTTGCTGAAAAGTTCTCTTACAATTCTTCGTCGGAAAATTATTCTCCTGACTTTCAACGGTTTAAAGCTCAGGCAGAACATCTTTCTTTGAACCTACAATCAAATAATCTAGAAGAATATAATAGTCCTCTTACCATGGAAGAGCTAATTGGAGCGCTTAAAAAAGCCTCTGACTCATTTATGGGGCCAGATGAGATACATTACCAACTTTTGAAGCATCTTCCACCTCCGTGTTTGGAGGTCCTACTCCACATCTTCAATATAATCTGGGATTACGGGACCTTTCCAGCCTCCTGGAAAATGGCCACTATTATTCCTGTCCCAAAACCCAACAAGGATCATACTGATCCAACTAATTATCGACCCATTGCTTTAACAAGTTGTTTATGCAAAACTATGGAACGTATTGTCAATTCTAGACTTGTTTGGTATCTTGAATCAAGTGACTCCCTTTCGGAAGTCCAGTGTGGCTTCCGAAAGCAAAGGAGCACTATAGATCATTTGGTGAGATTTGAGTCATATATCAGAGATGCATTCATTACAAGAGAGCATGTGGTAGCTGTTTTCTTCGATTTGGAGAAGGCGTACGATACCACATGGAAATATGGAATTATGAAAGATCTGTTTGAAATGGGAATGAGGGGAAAACTCCCCCACTTTATTGGGGCCTTTCTTGAAGATCGTTGGTTTAAAGTACGAGTGGGATCCACATTTTCCAATGAGTACCCCCAAGAAATGGGTGTTCCTCAGGAAGTATATTATCTCCCACTTGTTTTAATGTTAAAATTAATAGTATTGTCAAAGCCAATCAAGAAAATGTTATGTGCTTGCTTTATGTGGATGACTTTCTTGTTGCTCTTAAATCCAAACAAATGTCTACCATAGAGAGACAATTACAGCTAGGCCTTAACAGACTCCATAAATGGTCTCAAGAAAATGGTTTTAAATTTTCAAAGGCAAAAACAGTCTGTATGCATTTTTGCCATCTTCGAACTCTCCATCCAGAGCCATCACTTAAAATTGACAATTGCGCGATCAAAGTAGTAAATGCTACGAAGTTCCTAGGAGTCACGTTTGACTCAAAATTATCTTTCATTCCCCACATTACATCACTTAAGGCAAAGTGCCTAAAATCTCTAAACATACTGAAGGTTGTGAGCAGATTGAACTGGGGAGGTGACACCACTGTCCTTCTTCGGCTCTATCGGTCAGTCACCCGATCCCGCTTAGACTACGGTTGCATTGTCTATGGATCAGCACGACCTTCTTATCTTCGTTGCCTTAACACAGTTCATAATCAAGGTCTACGACTGAGTCTTGGTGCATTCAGGACGTCGCCAGTGGAGAGTTTGTATGTTCTTGCAAAAGAACCACCTTTGTCACTGCGACGTCTAAAACTGTCTCTTCAATACACGGTCAAATTGGCTGCCAACCCGACTAACCCTGCATATTCAATTGTCTTTCATCCCAACTTCATAGAACGGTATGACAATCGACCGAACGCCGTACGGCCACTAGGACTGAGGATGAGGCCTCATCTTGAAACAGCAGGAATTGATACATTTTTTATTTCTGAAAACAGGGTTCCACAGATTCCTTATTGGAATATGAAAAATCCTGTTATTAACTTAGAATTAGAAAAATTTAAAAAGGCAGATACGGATCCCATTGAATATCAAACTAGGTTTCAGGACATCAAACTGAAATATCATGATCACAAATTCTTATATACAGATGGTTCCAAAGACGGAAACCGAACTGCTTATGCAGTTACTTCCTGTAAGGCAAATCTTTATAGTGAGCGCATCCCCAATGAATGCTCAATCTACACAGCTGAGCTCCTAGCAATCTATCAAGCTGTCTGGCTTGCGGGAATGTCTGAGAAAGACAAATTTGTAGTCTGTTCAGACTCTAAGTCAGCATTACAAGCTCTTGCAGGTAAACAGATGGATCATCCCATTCTACAGGATGTACTTATGCTTCTATCAGGTATAGAAGACAAAGAGATTATCTTCTGTTGGATTCCAGGTCATGTGGATATTGCCGGAAACGAAAGGGCAGACGCGATGGCCAAAAAAGCCCTCTCGAAGGATATAAATGATGATGCAATTCCATACACAGATCTGCGTCCGGTTATTAATGAATACATTCAATCTGGATGGCAAGTTATGTGGAACGCTTGCGAGAATAATAAACTAAGAAGCATATTTCCCAGAATCAAGGAGGTTAAAAGTGTTAAAGTCTGTACACGAAGGGATCAAATTGTAATCCACAGATGTCTTATTGGACATTCACGACTAACCCACTCTCATCTTCTACTGGGCAATCCAGCCCCAATATGTGATGACTGTCAATGTCCTCTCACAATTAAACACATATTAAAAGACTGTAGAGACTTTCAAAGACAAAGAGACACACTTCTCCCAACAAATCCACTCCAATTTCTTACACATAAACCAGAAAACATAATCACATTTTTGCATCAAACACAGACATATTACAAAATATGAGGATAAATGATATTACAAAATATGAGGATAAATGACAAAGACATATAAAATTCTAGCCTGCCTCGATATAGCCCATTAAGGTGCTGCAGAGGCGTAAAACACAAATACACACATACACACACAGCTGGGAATTAGGTCATGTGGGTCCAGCTTCTTATCAATGATTTAGTAATATATCCTGTACCAATAATTTTTATGGAATAGCTAACTATTAGCATTGACAAGCTAAATCAAATTATTAAAGCTTATTAACATGTGATTCATTTAATTTCAATCAGACAACAAGAAAATATAACAAAATTAAAGTTGCATAATCTTTATAAACTGATGATTATGTAACAGTGAACAGTTAATCTCCATGCAATGTTATTGTTTTTGTATTACTATATATTTATACTATTATGTAATATCAACAATCTAACATAGACTTGATTTGGCAGCTTTCAGTGCTGTCTGCCTTTTGCCATTTAGCTGATTATCTATCAATCTTATTTATCTATTTAATATATATCTATCTATCAATTTATCCATCTATCTGTCTTTCAATATATCTATCTATCTATCTGTCTATTTATCTCTCGATTTATCTATTTATCTATCATATTCTTTGTCTAGTTTATCTTGCTATTCTACATTTTTCTCTGTCTTTCCATGTCATCTGTCTTTCTAATTTTCTGAGACAGTTACATAACCACCTTTCATACATTGAATATGAAAAAAACATGAAAGTTATGGCAACACTAGAAGTCCTACAAAAACGTTTTAAAGTTCTGTGCGAATTTCATGGCAGTGCCATTTACATATTAAGTGAGATATTCAGAACCGCGATTATGTAAACGGGAATTTTTTAGAAGTTTTGAGCTGAAGTTGATTGGCTTTGGGGGACCACTTCGACTTGCAGGAATATTCCAAAATTTTAACAGCGTGATTATTTTACCATTCCACACAAAATTAAGGGGTATGCGATTTGAAATTTAAAATATTCGTTTTTTAGGCCACCCTATTGGATAGTAAAATCCATTGACCAGGCACTTATAAATAAGCAAATTAATCACACGTACGATTTCGGCTCATTTCAGCTTAAAAGATTGCATATAACCTCTAAAAACATCTGAAAAGGTGAATTTCCTAGAACTGTTTCCGAAGTGAATATTTTTTTTTTTTTTGTAAAACTTTGGGTGACGGTGACCAAGTAACACAACAACTGCAAGCAACATAGGGGAGGCGGGGGTCAGATGTCACAAAATTCCAAAAAAGCTCCAAAACAGAGCAGGTGTTTGATAGATCAGAATGACCTTTGGCACAATTATGCGGTATTTAGTTGACTATAATTGTATCACATGATAGCTGCTATGCTAGAAATAGGCTTAATCCAGTTCGCAATAATTTAAGTCAAAGTCTGAAGTGACTTTTTACCCCATGCAAGGGTCAAGAAGTCACAACCGTGGGGTAACAAGTCACATGCAATTGTTGTGAACGTGCAGCACTGTATGAGGTAATGTGCAGACCTAGACTTGATAGTCATCCTTGTGCATGAAATTTATAGTGCACCTTCCAAAGCTATCGGCATGCAATGACAATGCACCATCAGCAAAGCCTGCGTCAGAAATTTCCCAAAGTTTGCAAAATGATAACTTGCTGCTCTCTCAGAAGTATTATTGATGACGGATGATGATAAGATTGTAGCGTCAAGTATGGAATATTTTACTTTCTTAGTATAGAATACTGATTTCATGGTACACTATGGTAAAATATGACAGTGTTGGGGTGGAATGTCACAGTTTGACATTTCACCCCCAACTGTTTTTTAAATTCAACACATGATCATGGCAACTAGGTGACCATATGGACAAAAATGGGTTCACGGCATGAAAGACGTTGGAACAGCAGCACAACTTCCTATGTCTCAGTGATTAGACATTAATAGAGAAAGTTCAGACTCGATAAAACCTGTTTGGGACACCAAAAATACATGAGGTGTGTAAAAATCCACTTTGCATAATAAACATAATTTTCATATTCCCTGCAGATCTTCTTTTCATAAAAGCCTCCCAAATGATGATTTAAGCTTAAGAATTAGGTCAATGCAAGTTGGTCAAAAAGGCCTTTGACTTTTTACCCCTGTGACTTTTCACCCCCTCTTGCCCTACATTTGGATTTAACATCACAAGACGTGACAAGTCAAAAACAATGATCACTCCTGAATTGGCCACCTTGAAATTGCAAGATTAACATGTAGTGATGATTTTGAAGCTTTGACGATTTGCAGTCTCATATAATATTACGTATATGTGTTATACTTCCAACTTCCTTACAAGTGTAACTTCTAAATAGTATTCCATTTGAATGAATGTTTGACCGAATAATGGCGAATATCTTCTTATATACAAGATCAAAATGCAAATAACGAATCAGGGAAATCTTTAAAAATATATATTTTGACCCCCTAAGGTTAAAACAAATAATTGGTGAACAGGTGTTTGAAGCTCTTCTCTTTTATTCATTTCACTGATGATGACAAAGAATGCTTTGGAAGTCACATGAGTTTTATTTAATAAATGTTAATGATAATAGTCAGGTACCTTGCTCCCCTTGATATTGAAAATGTGTTGCTCCACCCATTGGTCCACCTGTGAGAGACACCTTTGTATGCCACTGGTTCCACCACTAAGTCATTGAGCAATAGTGGTGGAACCAGTGGCATAGGCCTACAATGACATCTCAACTTTAAAAATATTACCAAACACAGAAACAATGCATGGATTGAAAGACCAAGGGGTTTGAATCCTCAGATTTTTGTTGACTACTCCGATTTCATAATTCAATGATACATATGTAATTGGGTTGTTATGTTTTATCCTGACTGTGAGTTTCAGAGGCAAAACACAACTGGCAACATGACTTACATCGTTCACGCTTTGTTACTTGCTGTTGTGCTGATGGCCCCTGGAGGAGAGGGCGAACAGACTGATAATACAATTACACCAGGACTATGCAGATGTGAGTCAAAGTCAAGTCTAAAGTACCTTTAGGCCAGCCTTTTTTTATTTTTAGCTTCTCGGATTGACCAACCCAACAGATTTTCTGCCTACGGAAAAAAAATTTAGCCTACCTACAATTTTTATCAAATTCACAGTATAAATAATTGAGATTTCATGTTTCTTTTGTTCTACCAACCGACCCTAGAAAAAGTGCCTCAAGAAGATCCGAGAAGCCAAAGATCACTTATGTCTGGCCTTATTCAAGCAGGGTTAAAAACTCAGGACACATTGTCTGTTGTTCAGTGAGACCCTGACAATAGCGATCATAGTCATCTCTTATATTAAAATGATAACGTACGGGATTTATCTCAAGTTACACTAAATGCCTGACCTTCTAATTTGGCCAACACCTTCCTGGGCCTACAAAGGCAGAACTCTCCCCTTTTCAGGTCAATCCATGTCTTCTACATGTCCTAATTAAAATCAATTACATTTTTGAGTAGCAGACAATTCAACAACTCTGCTATTCTTATCATAACACACTGGCATGCGATGCTGAGGTGCCGTTACATTTGATTGATTTCATTACTTTTTACAAAGAACAACATACAAACAATAACATATCATTTAACTTTACCTTCGGAAAAAGCTTTCTGCATTAAAAACCAGTTACACAACAATTGAGTGCGCAAAATCTCATACCCCCCTAATTAAGTATGACAAGATCTAGGTCTATTCATCAGTTGTGTCAATGTCCTGTTTTCCAATTCATGGATATTCCAAGAGGGCACAATTCTGTTACCGCTATTCTAACTAATTGCTCATTGGGAAATATTACTGTAAAAATTCAAGTCTATCTACATTCTCCTCTCAATTTATCTCAGCCCTATCAATCAAGCAATCAACCTCAACTTATCTATCTATCTCTCTATCTACGTCTACATATTTATTGTGTTCTATGTTGTTCCCTTCAATCTACAGGTAACTTACTGCAGTCAGGGGCGTATCTAGAAATAGCTGGGGGGGGGCCTTGATACATATTGATCATGCTCTTGCCAGCATGTGACTTCCCCCCCCCCCCGCCCACTTTATAATCTTAAAAGACTGCACTTCCATTCAGCATCTGCACAGTGCCACATGTACCGCTCTGACTGCCATTTATCACGGTGAAATGCTAGTAACACTTGAAAATTTAAAACAATCACATGTAGACTAAGTAAAATGTCATAGAACGTTTAAAATGAAATAAATGAATTATGTGAAAACAAATTAAAATCAGATTAAGGGAGCATTTAAAACATGATGAATAGTTTTGTTCATAAAACAGTCAAAACTAGAAGAGTTACGTATCACATCAGGTATATCATTCCAGTCTTTGGTCCCTTTATAGAGAAGTGATGACTGAACGTTTTCGCTCTTAAATTAGGGAACTTTCAAATTTACAGAACTTCTAGCGTTATAACCATAGCCTAATGGTTAGACTGCTTGACTGCGAATCAACTGGCACTTGAGAATGCGGGTTCGAACCCCGGTCCTGGAACTCAATTGGAATGAGTTGGTTGCGACTGTGGCCGGGGAGGGTGGCCATTTGTGTCAGCAAGTTCACCCTCCTGTCAGGTGTGAGCAGCAACACCTCTAGCTAGACTCCTCTGGACTGGATGACCGGACAAGCAATGTGAAATGAAAACCACAACAAGGAAAGAGCTGTCACCAGGAGCGCTGGTGATCTCCAGTCATCATGAATTGTTAATTTCATTGTAACAGCACAGTTTAATAATTCTGTTAGATAGGTAGGGCACATAGAGTTCCCACATTTAAACATCATAATAGTTCTGTGAACACGGATTCTTTCTTGAATAGTCAGCCACTTGAGGTCGTGTAGGACTGATAGAATGGAAACTTGTGTCATATGGGAGTTTCAGTACGATTCTGCACAATCAACAAATTCATGTCATATATTAGAAATTTGCCCATTAAAGGAGGAAGAGGTGTAACTAAAGTTTGGGTTTGGGCGGAAAGGGAAGTTCAGAGCCCTTCGAATTGATATAGTATGGAAAATTTTATTTTAACATAGTAACATGCACAGACACATTTGGTTTTCTTAATTTCTTAAATCGATAATTCGTAAATTTGAAATGCATTTTGGTGGAAATCGACTCCCAAGTTACCATGAATTCACCTTCAAAGTCAAATTCCTGTTTGCAAGTGTCATAAGGCCTACACTCGAAAAACCAACATGGATTTTTTTAAAAATCCATGTTGGTTTTGCATTGAAATTTGGTTTTTCAAAAAACCATTTTGAATCAAAAAAACCAAATTTGTCCCGACATTTTTTAGTGTATAAAAAAATCAATAGAATTCAAGCAAAATTAAGGTCAAAATTAAAAAGGTCTCCAATTAGCAAATCAACAGTTTTAATGTTACATTCTGTCTGAAGTGTTTGAAGAATCAGAGAGGGGTTGTTATATTTTATATTTTGACTGCATCATAGGAAAAAATCACTGGTTACATGACAAAGCTAAGAGTATTATCTTTCATGTGTTACCCACTCAAGTTGCCCTGCAATACAATCTGATGGTATTTCACAATTTTTCAACTTAATTTAACTTTAAAAATTTAACATAAAAATTTCATCACTCACAAGCCATGCATTTCCACGTTATTTTTTTGCTTGGGGCTGGTTCTACTAAGAAAACTGGAACTCTTCCTATCACAAAATTCTGAAGTCTCGCCTTGCTATTTCAGACGGCTGGGGAGAATGGCATCCTTGGACTCCATGTGACGTATCATGTGGAATCGGACATCAAAATCGAACACGCCTCTGTTTCCTTGAGTCTGATCGATGTTCCGGTCTTCAACCTGAGCTTCAGGAACTTGACGTGCTTGTAGAGGGTGGAAGGTTACGAGTTTGTGTTCCAGCCATATATTGCGGTCTTGGTTCCAACATAGAAACAAGAGAATGTTATGGAGCAGGTATGATAAATTTTATGTTTTCAAATACAGTGGTCCCTGTGTTATAAGACCACCCCTTCTGTGGTTACTGGTCTCTCATGGGGGCGTGGTTTCTCATCGGTGTTGAAAATGCACTGAAAATACTACTTAGCCCAGGAGGAAGGCGGTCAAATAAGGTAAGGTGGTCAAACAATGGGGGGTCTTACAACACAGGTACCACTGCATTCATGTTACCATTTACAAAATAAGTTTTGTGGCATATCTATGCTTGGTTGCATCATCTGCCCTCTAAAATTGAAAAAAAATTGTCCTAATAATTTGTACTTCTCCAATATTTTTCCTTTGCCAGTAGAAAGATACAAGAATTTCTGTTAGATTGGTTGTGACCTTTAACAGTGAGGCCTTAATGCTTTTTGAAAAGTAATTTTTCAATTAAATTCAAAATTAATTAGCAGACACACAATGCTAGAGACAAATTATGAGGTCCATATTGAGTCCATTGGTAGAGGTAGTATACTGATACCAGTATTTTCCGATATCATGCCATTTCTGATTATGACCTAAGTATCGATACCAATACCCCATACTTACTGATACTTAATTGCCTGTCAAATTGTGTTCTTATTTTCAGTGACTGGCAATTGGTCAGAATGGGGCTGCTGGGGAGGATGCACAAATGGAACACGCCAAAGATATCGCATCTGCAACAATCCTGTTCCAACTGGCACGGGAAATTACTGTGTGGGAAATCATACTGAGACCAAGAAATGTTAGTATAGATAGATGGATTGTCAAGTTGCGCTTTTGTTTGCAGCTCATAAGAATTTGACGACTCTGATTCATATTTTAAAGAGTGAAGGGGGTCAAATGTTGTAGTAAAATTAGCTTTTGGAAACAAGTAGCGCATTTGGGATTAAAATGCCATAAATAGTATTATTACACTGCATACACTCTTAAGAACGGAAATACCTAGGTATCTTTTAAACATTATTTTTTGAATGACAGGTTGTGCTGAAGGACATGACATCATTTTTGTGATTGACCGATCCATTTGGTTCAATTCCACCTACCTCGAGCTGATTGTCAACCAAGTCTACTCTGTCATCCAGCTGCTTGATCTTGATACAGGATCGGGGTCATTGAGCAAGGTTCGAGTTGGTATTGAACTTTTCGACCACAATCAACTTGCTCTTAAACATCTGAACAACTTTACTTTTCCTGAGGCACAATACCTTCACACTGAGGAAGGCACCAACATTTCAGCAGCAATATTGTGAGTGTTGTGTGATGTAATAGTATTTTTATTTCATGTGCTATTCGTTCATGACCTTTTTTGGCCTTTTTACCTTCAGCGAACGATGTTCGAAGCAGGTACTGTTGTCATGGTCCCACAACCACACATATGGAATTCACAGAGACATTGTTGCACTGCACTGAACTGAGGTTCGAAACAGGTGATTACAACAAACAGTCAATGCCAAACAATGCTAAACAAAATAATCCAGCTTGCTATTTTGTAACAGGGCCCCTTTAAACATTGTCAGAACATAAGAAAATGTTTTAGAGGCTCACAGAGCCAGGGAATATTTGCCAAAGAAATTCTAATTTGAGCATTTGTGCATCCATTTATCCACGTGGGATTGTTCATGGACTATATTTATATTGCATGGGATATCTATATTTGGAATTGCTAACACGACAAATTGTAGGATACAGATTCATAGAAAAGGTAAGAAATAAATTCTCCTATGGCCATGTCAACACAGAATTTTTTGCCAACTCACATTGAAAATTTGAAGGCTGTTAATCAAATATCAAAGATGTTTCAAAGTTACACTTTGCATAGGCTTTGTCCACAGTGACTAAATACACCAGTTCCATGTGTTTTCTACAGCTGACAGCAATTTGATTTTATATGAATTGACTTTTTCTGAAACATGTGCTTTCTCCAAGCCAATGTTTTGATCAAACAGGAAGTCATGTACAACATGTACAGTGCTGCCACGTTGTTGCACCATGTGTTGTATTGACTTGGCATGTAAATGGATTAAGTTTTGTACACATATGATTTATATGGCCTAGTTGTGCATTTTGAAAGGTCTGATGAGAAATATTATATACAGTGCAACCCAAAATAAAGTAAGAAAATTTTCTGTCAGAAGTCCTCTGTTTACCTATTTTGCCCTCTTTTCTCCTCTCCACCCCAAATCTCCTTACAACTCCCTTTGACTCATTACCACAACCTTAGCCCACATTAAGAACTATTTAGATAGATACCAATGTAACTGCAATAAGTAGAGGTGCGAAATATCAAGTAAATCAAACACAATGGGCGTGATTGAGTTTAAATTGGTGTTGTTTAAATATGATTTTAATGTAATTTTAAAAGGTAGTTTCGAGTAGGTAAAAGTAGGAAGTGATTCAGAGGTAGTCAAAAAGTGTGAAAGGGTAAAGTAGTGGCTGATTCTTCCTTTCTGCTGGGGTAATCATACTTTATTTTGGGTTGTACTAAACTTTTTGATATATTGAAAAAATAATAATGATAATTTATTTTTTGTTTCTAGCCTAAAACTCGGTCACTATTGCATAAAGTTTGGTACACATATGGCTTATATGGTCTGGTTGTGCCTTTTCATTGTCTGACTGATAGATATACATGTACTATACTTTTTGTAATATTGAGGAAAAATACTAAAAATTATTTTTGTCATATGTCGGAGCCAAAACTTGCCCACTGTTGCATATACAGCAATGAAATAATCTACGTACACATATCGCCTATACAATGTAGCAGTGAATTTTGATGTGTATTTAACACTTTTTGAATGATTGGAAAATATGGCATTATATTTTTTGGTTCAAACTGATTGCTCATAACCTATACTTTGTACAAACATGAAGCTGCATCATAATTTGTGTAAGTTAGTCTAGTAAGGCTAGCAGATGGGCCAATGGCAGTGCACAGCAAGTGAAACACAAGCTCAAAGTTATTTCAATGGGAAGGGTGGTTCATTTACTTAGAAAAGACTTTGACCCATACCTAACTCCAAGTACAGCAAAGAAAATTGGTAGCCATTGTTATCCCACATAGCTTAAATATCAGCCTTTATGATCCAAAATGTTTTCTTCTTATTGGATGAGAATTCATGCTTCTACAAGCAGTTAGGAGGAGGATGTTTAGCATTGCGGCAATGGCAAAATATCACCCGTTTCACTAACTTATACAAGTGGCACTGTATGTAAGTACACATGCAACAAGCCTGTTGAGAAAAAAGAGCTATTCCGTTTGACTTGCATCACAAAATATGCGAAAGTGTACCTTTATAAGAATTAGGGGGGGGTGATAATTCCAAAATGTTTCTGTGTGGCATTTTTTGTGTGACCTGGACCTAGTTAGGCAACACGGTTGCCTCCGTTTGTCAATATAAGCCAAAAACCCATATGGACGGAGCCTTTGAAGGTTGACGCGACAAAATAATGACGAAAATTACCAAAAAAAATCATATCTCGAGAACTATTGGTCTTAGAGACTTGTGAATAGGCTCAAATTAACCGGAATCCTCACTTTTATATCAGTGTTTCATAGTAACTATAGGCCTAAGTGCAATATTTTTTTTGTTATTGGACAAAAACTGTTTTTTTGCTCTTTTCCGACTGTATACAAGTGTAAACTCGCATTGCAAACTGTGTGTGTAGTGTTAGAGCCTAAATAATTGCAAAAATTGCTCAATCTATGTTTACATTTAATATATATATATATATATGCATTTGACAGTTCTATTCCATACTATCAATTACTGAATCATACTATACCAAGTTGTTGTATACAGTGCATAGATTATGCCTAAATTGATTTGATCAGCGAGATACTTGATTTACTTATGACAATAACATTAATATTTAGTTTCATATAACTGCGTGGTACTCTGTGTGCAGCTATCTTAAAAGTCTTGAGGTTCACTGACAAGATCTTTGACAAGCTTATAAAACAAGTGACATTCACAACACCATAATAATTCTATTTCACATGTGAGACAGCAGTAATGCCAGTAATGGCATGTAATTAACTTGAAGAGGATAGCATAAATAACGAATCTATTAATACTAAAAGTCCACTACTGGAAAATGACATCCCTAATGGACTAGTAACTCTCCATGCTCATCTTGCAGTAACAGGGGCGTCAGTTTCATTTTAATGTGGTGGGGCAAGTAGCCGTCACATCTTCGTGGAAGATGTCAGGGGAAAAATTATATATTTTTTTGATTCAGAAACATGTATACTTTGGTCAAAAAGTGGTGGGGCAAATGCAAATGCCCCACCAGCCCCACCTACAATGACACCACTGTGCAGTAATGATATATTATAACAAGAAAATAGAGGATTTTTCAAGAAGTCTTAAGAGAAACAAGAAGATGAGACAGGATCTAATCATTTTTACCAGTAGTATGACTAAACAAAACAATTTACATGTATTGACTGTGCCTGACATCTTAATGAACAAAATTTTTATCAGGAATATTGGTCCATACCCTCAAAGTTTGGGTTTGCAGATAGCTCTGAAAATAGAGTAAGCTGTTTCTCTGAGGAGAGAAAGATTAAGCTGAAACATCTACCTCTGCCAAGTGACCTTGCGCCAATCCCAGGGACTTCTTAAAAAATACAGTTCTTTCTCCAACACCCCCTTGCTTAATTCTGTGGTGATTGCCTTCAGTGACATTGAATTCCCCAGCATCTTGTGACTAAGCACTTTGTTTTTAGCACTCTTTATCTCGTTGAACCAACTGACTTTTGACCAATGAACAGGTAACCAAAGAAAAACAAAAGTTACACAGACAACATGTGACTAAAGATGACCAGGAAGTACTACTTGAGTAGAACAAGTCAATCAATTTCTTGTTCAGAAACAATTTCAGGCATGAAACTGGGATGTTGAGAATCTTTCTTCTCTAACAAGTTAGCCATGCAAGTCAATAGAGATGTTGACAATCTCTGTAAAGTAGCAAAAACTAAAAATTAAAAAAAAATTGTCAGGTCAGGTTATTTATTTAGTCAAATCAAGTCTGTTTGAAAAATGGCTACACTTTAAAGTGGATGTGGCTGCACAGTAAAGAGAAAAATGTTACACATATGTATAGAATTATAGACAGATTGTAAAATTTGAGATACAACATGCCAAAAATACAAAATTTCTCAATTCCTAGAATTTGTGACATGTTTCTACAGAAGGTGGAATAAACATAAGCCTTTTTTTGTGAACAGGAACTAAATATTTCTGCTTACCAATATTAGGTTGAAAATTTAAGATCACCTTTGTATATCAGAATATCTGATCCATCACCACCATAAGAAGCCACACAAATGTCTCACTGAATACTTAAGACTTACACATTCACAGCTTCAACTTGATAATGCTGCTTCAGTTTGCGAAACCTGTCAGTGGCCTCTCGATAAGAAAAGAAACAAACCAAAAAGTAAAATTACAAATATAGCGAGATGTGCTGTCGCTAGGAGACTCCTTACATTTTCTTACATGAAAATTGGTAAACAAATTTAGGCCTACTTTTCTTCACCAAACACACACTTACTTTAAAATATGAGGAAATGACTGAAGACAAATAAATCCCAAGTCATTATAGTGCTGACGAGGATAAAACCGGAACACATACATCACTTAAGACAAAGATAGACACTGTTACACAGAAAGACTGAAATGGCTAAAACTGCAACATCAATCTTCAATGTTTAGGATGATACTTTAACTTTTGCATGATAGAGTAAATGGAGCAGAAATTTTTTAAGGCTAACATTCTTCAAATTAAGCCTATAAAGTTCCTAAAAAACCGAAAATATAAGGTTTTGCACAAAATAAAGGTTTTTTGGCTATATCTTAAAAAATAAGGCAGATAGGCATATATTTACTATGAAAGACGAATATAAACTTAGGGATTGCGAATAATTTGAGCCTATTTTGAAGTCTGTATGTGCATTCGTTCTCGAGATATGGCATTTTCGGGTAATTTTGCAGTCGGCGCAAAAGCCGTTATCTTCAAAGCCTCCGTCCATATGGGTTTTTAAAACCAAATAATGCGATTGAGGTACCTTTGGGTTTCTTTTGACCTATATTTTCATATTCCATCCACACAGGTATGATTTTCTGAAATTTTTAAAATAACACCCCCCCCCCCTATTTATATGGTATATTTTAAAAGTCATATATAACACTACAAAGTAAATAAATTATGACATACCGATTGGGCATTCTATGATGTAATCTTGAATCATAACTTTTTCAGGTTTGCACACAAAACTATGTTTACGATTTCTTATGGCGACCGTATTGAAGCCCCAAACACGATGGTCCTGATTACTGGTGGATGGTCTGAGCTTCCAGATCCGGCTCTTGCGGCAACTGCTGCTAAAAATGATGGAATTGAGATCATAGTTGTCGGACTTGATACCGGACCTGGTTTGAATGAAGATGGATATATAAGTTTAGTCTCTGACCCTGACACTGATGTTTTCAAGGGGAATATACTTTGCTCATCTCGCCACTTCCTGATGAAGAGGTTAACTTGCAACGAGGGTGAGACTGAAGGTGGTTTCATCAATGATGGTCCAGTGAGTTGCTAGGTTCATACCTACCCCCAATTCTGGATCTGAGCACTAGATATTATGTGAATTCTTTTCTAGTTCTTTCTTCGAACTTAACGATTTTGTGTCGTCAAATATACGTTGAATATATATTTCTAATAAATTCTGTTATGATCTTTCTTATATAATTATATCTACTATGGATTATCCAGAAATCATTGTCCTGTACCACATTGTACAATCTGCTTAATAAATGCACGATGAAAAAAAAAAATTTTTTTGCTTGTGCGATTTATATATAAATATACATAATGCCTCGTCTAATATTTAGGACACATAGGAATTAATGAGAATAACTTCCAGGACTGTGCCCCCGCAGGTCTCGGGCCTCCTCGTGGCGGTGGGTGGTAACACAAGAGTGAAGTCCTCTATCTCTTGTGGCCAACACGAGACAGTGCCCAAGCACACGTCTCCCCGACGGAAATGGGGCAACCTGTTTGCCGTGGGTTGCGACCCGTGTCGGAGGATGAAGGGGTCCTGGTAGTTGAGTTGGATGGGACTAAGTTGGTCCCTCCCATACAATACACTACTTTGGCCTGGATTTCTCCTAGACAGGAGGCTGATTTGGCCCGGTCCAGTCAATCGGCTTGTCATGTTGTCATTAGGACTTCGGTCCTATTTGGCCATTGCTGATGGGTCAATCAAAGAAGGTTTTGACCAAGTCTACATGCTGGCCATGTTTTTAAATATGATTGCAGCTGCATTTCTTACCTAGCCTTCTACGAGTATATCCCCCATGTGTCCCTGGGACTAGGGTACTGGGCTCAGCCCTACCCATATTGGTCTCCCCTTGTTCGGCTCCTTGGTGTGTGGGGAGCATAGGGGATGAAACACCTAATATCCTATGGCCTATTCTCTTTCAAATTCACAGTCCAGACTAAAACGGCAGTGGTCATCCTCGGATGACTGCATCGACCCGGAACTTCGAAATCGACCAACGACCACGCGGAAGTCAGAATACCGACACCGATACATTGTGCTAAATCCAACAAGCAAACTTTCTCCCTTTGCGATCTACAAGACAATTCTTCAAAAAGTCGGAGAACCTGCAGAAGCCACACAACAAAGAGATGGAACTGTCTTATTCAAAACAAGAAATGACCAATAAACACAAAGACTGCTTGAGCTGACAAGTATTGCAGGAACTCCGACTTTAGTCGAGCCACATCGCACATTAACACTTGTAAGGGGGTGGTTTTCTCCTCACTTAGCTATTTAAATTCTGACGAGGACTTACAAATTCTGACGAGGACTTACAAAAGTGGTTTGAAACCTTCACTGATGTCGTACATTTTCATCGCATCCCGCTGAGGGATCATCGAGAACTTCTTATCTTGACCTTTTCAGACACTACTCTTCCTGAGAGTGTTGGAGTTGTATGGGAACGGTGCAAGGTACGACCTTATATTCCCAACCCAAGAAGATGTTTTAAATGTCAACGTTTCGGTCATCTGAGCAAGTGGTGCCAAAGACAAGAAGTTTGTGGACACTGTGGATCCCAGGAACACACCCAATCAAAAGATCAACCTTGCTCATCCCCTCCTCTTTGTGTTGACTGTAAGGAGGATCACCCCTCTTACAGCAAAACGTGTAAACAGTGGACAAAAGAAAAATAAATCCTCCCATTGAAGGCAACCCAAGCGATATCGTTTTCAGAGGCGAGAAGGATTGTGGAACAGCACACAGGAATTCCAAGCTATGCGGACATGGCGGGATATCCACAACCTCAACATCATGCAACACCCAGACGAAGGCTACAACTCGAAGAACACAGCATCAACAGATCACACAAACAACACACAGACAACATAGAAGACACAAACAGACACTCCGGAAGAACAACTGAAACATCCACTCCACCGACTACAACCACCACACAACGGCCTACATCCCAGGCAGACCTTGAACAACCAAACCCATCACCTGGAGCCACAGCTCCTCATGAGGTAGCAATGGACGAAGAACACACTACTACAACAGACACAAATGAGGAAAATGAAGACTCAGATGATGACAGAAGCACGACACCCGACAATGAATCCATGGAAGCAGAATATGAAGAGGCAGAAAAGGAACAGGTTCCGGAGGTTCCGCAGGAAGCAGAAAAAGAAGAAGGTCCAGAGAATCCACAGGAGGAAGAAACAGCCGAGAGTCAAGAGGAAGTAAGGGAAGACTATTCACCAGACAAGGAAGCAGAACGAAAGAAAGAAATTAACGAAAACAAACGACTACCAGTTAACAAAGGAAAAGACAAGCCAGTACCAGAACAGATCTCTTACAGAGAATATCTCCTCCGCTTCCTTCAAGGAAGAGTACCGAATGGAGACATTCAACGACCAATGTTTGTACAAAAATACCTGAATCTGGCAGTTTCATATCTGGTACCAATGCTTGGCTTTGACAAACTGCATGCCAAACTGACTGAGCGAACTAACCAAAGGATGCACAGTTGGCCACCAGACACCTTTGCAACCAAAAAAGAAGTACTTGATCTAGTCACTCAGCACGACTTCACAGACGATTTTTATGGAGCCATTATTGTTTTGATTCAACATGATTTTTTGTTTGTTGCTTTGAAAGTAATAAAAGAACAAATACAAAGACGAACGAACATGAAGACAAAGACAGGAAACACAAAATAATTACCAAACACCAATCCAACTGAATTAACTCCTTTGATACAAACCAAGGATGTCTCTAAATAGCCCAACAAGGTGCTGATGAGACGTAAAGAACAAATACACACACACACACACACACACTTCCAGGACTGTTAATATTCCTTGCAACATTCTGTGTTTTCTGACAACATTCAAGATAGTAGATGAATTTACCTTCAGAAGATCTAGTAGATTTTTAGCCAGAATTCAAGATGGCATCCAATTTGTGGTTCAACTTCTCAGTAGGGGAGAGCAGGGCACAGTGAAACCACAGGCACAGTGAGACAAAGCCCGTAGCGTCAAACTGTTACTGTTTACAGATCAACCCTCTTTTGTATATTACAAAAAGTAAGTAAGCGAGAGACTGTCCTATATCCTGAATGCTCACACAGCATATCGATAGTGGAATTTCAATATTTGGTTTTTAGCAAGTAAAACTAAATAATTTTGCTAAATGACTTATAGTTATAATATAATTCCCAAGAAAAATGGTATAATGCAAATCAGTTGCCAGGTATTCAAACCTTGGTTGTTTGTCTTAATTTGGCGAGATGACGAATCACAATGCAGGCATTCGGTACGCAAGATTAAAAAAATTTATAAAGACAGTTAGCGGATGGGGCACAGTGAAACAGTTTGAGGCGGGGCACAGTGAGACATCACAAAATACACTCGGAACTACCTGAATGTAATGCATAACTAACAATTCACTATTAAAAACAAAATGCCTACTACAAACTACTGATTTTTGAGAGTCATATCCAAAGGGAAGCATCAGAGAAGAATTTTAATTAGTTTGTAACAGGTTCGGCAGGTTAAATAAGTAGTGCGTGAGTCTTGTGCGCTGAAGTTTCAAAACATGCTCAAAAAAGGACCTAAAAAATCACCTAGCCAACTGCTTTTATTAGAGTACAGTTGTTTCTGTAGCAACAATTGACAGAACAATTCTGCAGGTCCTGAGGATCGGCGGTTATCGCAGCAGATGCCCTGTCTCACTGTGCCCGCCTGCTATCTCACTGTGCCCCGCCCACGGGGCACAGTGAGGCACTTAACCAGCATGGATGTAACTAAAAGTTTATCCAAACCTGTAAAAGGTAGGAACCTGAAACTACTGGACAATATACCCAACATCATTATCTCTAATGTGGACCTAATCTCATTTAACTTGTTACTGCCAACATTTTGGAACATTTGAAAGTAAAAAAAAATGTCTCACTGTGTCCTGTTCTCCCCTACAGATCAATTGCCAACATTGACAGTGGGGACGAGAAGGGACACTCTTGTTTGGTCAATATTTAAAGCATTCGGAGCCATGTCAATCACAGTGACTCGAGAGTCCTCACTTTTCTGGCCAAAAGTCTCTGTGTCGGTGCCACGCAATGTTGGAGTTCTCGAGGCCGGCCTTGTCCTCAAGGCCACTTTTCATGGCCTCGGTCTCGGATGACCAATCCTTGGCCTTGGATCGGTCTCAGATCCTCTGGCTCGGATATTTGTCCAAAGCACGTCCGAGGCCAGAAAAATTAATAAAGTACAATTTTGCTGGAACAGTCAAAAACATTTTCCTGTCAGTTAAGTATAATTATCTGTAAGTTTATTTCATATACGGAACATATTATCCTATATATTAGAATCTGATAGAATCATTTTCTGCTTGTTTTTTTAATATATATCTAGGCCTATTTCAGGCCAAGTGCCAAGTTTTAAGCGGTGCCATTTTTTGTGATAGATATAAAATTATAAATCGACCAACAGTATTTGAATATTTTTGAATTTTTATTTTCCTTCACTAATCGAGTTGAAAATTTTTTCTTGTAAGTTTTGACCATAACGATTTGAAGTTTTAAAGTTTTTGTTTACATATAATGCGAGATGCGTTAGTACCTGATCATTGACTTCACTCAGTGTCTGACTTAAAACACAACTCAACACAGCGAGCTTGAACAAACTTTGGGGTTAAAAAAATTGACCAAGAAAACGATTATCTATCGCAGTGATGTAGAGGAAGGTCAGACAAACATTTTGATGTATCAAACAAAAAATTCTGTTGGGAATTATTCGAGATATTGGAGTTTTAATTTTTTTATTTATCACACCCTAATTTTAGCATTGAATCACCATATGGAACCCTTCAGAATTTATGACTGGGGGGTTGGGAGTTTTGGCTGAGGAGGTTCTAACTTTTCACACGTGTTTCAAGGGGGGGTACTAATTTTTGACAAGATGTCTAGGGGGGGATAAGAAAATTTAACAAAACATGTATGTAATAAAACACGCATACACTCAGTTTATTCACGCTTTTTTACGCGCAAAAGTCCGCAAATCTGTGCGCGTGACCGTCCACAGGGCACATATCTATGACAATATATGTGTGTATTGCTTTGTGTGTCGAGGGGGGGGGGTACTAAAAACACGCATGAAACCTAGGGGTGGGGTACTAAAAATCTGCATGAATCTCAAAGGGGGGTTTAAAATTTTTGACGGAAAGTTCCAGCGAAACTCCTACCCCCCCAGTCATAAATTCTGAACGGTCCCTAAAGAATACTCATCATTACCTATTTTTCCTGTTTAGTAATATCTAACATGAAAGACAGTATTCAGCAGTATGAATATGCATGTCATTGTCTCTGCAGAAAGTATGTAACACTTTATCCAGACTGACAGATTGTGCTAAACCAATAACGGCAAACATTTCTGGCTACAGGTTTGAGATATTGTATGAAATGCCAGATAGTGTTAGTTTTACAATTCTGGTAGGTAATTTTGGCAGATTTGGTCTCATCATATCATTTTGACAAGCTTTGTTGAGTTTTTTGTGCATTTAATCACAAATTTTGTGACTGTGAAACAAGCATTTCATGACTTTGTGAAATGGTAGACAAAGTCAATTGCAGTTTCGGACAACACATGGATAGAATTTTTGTAAGTATCTACTTCACTATGAAGTGGAATGCCTGGATATTACATGAAAAGTCTATGCAGTTGGACAATATACAAAAATAACCTTAGAAACTATTAATAAACAATAATATTCAAACTTAATGTATTGCGGGTACTTAAAACGGATGTTAAGATGCTTAATACTGTTGTAGGTTATCTGCCATCAAAATCAATCAATCTTTCATAGTACAGAACAAAAAAAAAGTCATAAATTCAGTAAATCAGGTGAAAATTTAGTTACTGCAAAAATTTACAACTATTGCATTTTTAGCATGTAATTTCAATGGATTCTGCTCCATACTTAACTAAATGCTCACAAACACTCTTTCAATGCGTTTTCTGATGATTCCCTTGGCAATGGCTACACTTCACATGGTTGCAAAAATAGCTGTTTCACTCAGGTGAAATTTCTTATAAAACACATAAAAACCTCAATATTACACCATGGAGTTCAAAAGTGAGGTCGATTCTGCTACAATTATTCACCAGAATGATGAAACTTAGGACTAGCTGGCAAAAAAAAAGAAAATTTATATAATATATTTTCTCAGAAGTGTTTACTGTTATAGGTTTATCACACTCTGTCAGTATCGATGAAGCGATATTTACTTTCTACTGTGACAATGACTGAACATTTTTAATTCTGAATAATGACTTTTATCTTAGATAGTACCTTACAGGAAAATTTGGCAATTCTTACCACTTTTTGATGGAGATTCTATGCTATGAATTGAATATGGTGTGATAAATTGGTAATGGCGCATACATCTCTAAGAGATGTCATCCTACCACAATGTTTTTTTATGTACCATGACGATGTATTTCCTTGTTTTTTGTTTTTAGTGGTCAATAAATTGAATTGAATTGAATTGAATTGAATAAAAAAAAAATTTAAACTGCAATATCACAAAAAATTCCTAACAGATTTTTTAGTTTGATACATCAAAATGTTCGTCTGACCTTCCTCTACAACACTGAGATTATCGTTTTGTTGGTCAATTTTTTTAACCCTAAAGTTCAAGCTCTCTGTGTCAACAAAATGGATTTTGTGACAGAATCTCATCCATGCCTAAAAAAAATATTCCAAATGACTTTGATATAATACAAAAATGTCACTGCTTAATAAATTGAAACCCAGCAATTATGAGTATCTCTCTACATGTATCTAGAAAGTGTAATTTTTAAAGCAGTTACAGTAAAGCCCGTAATTAAAGTGATAAGCTGCCTCAGAATTCTTTTGAAAACTAACTAATTTTTTCCCAGTCATGGTGGAAAAGATTAATTAATTCTTTCCCAACAGTCTTGAAATGAATTTCTGGTGGATGGGCCATCTCAGTCTGCAATGTTTGATTTAGAAGTGAATAATTTAACATAATTGAGGTTGTCAGACACTAAAAACTCTTAGGCCCATTTTCACCAACATGGTATTAAGAGTTAATCCAGGTCTTAGCTAAGACCTGGTCTGGCTAAGCCAATCACTCAAGCAGAGCAGGATCAAGGAACATTTACTGAGTGAAAGTCTGCACATAGTATTTAAACAACTCAACTGCTACAAACACAATTAATCTCTGAAGTTCCCAAACATGGCCACATGACAAGGTAAGAGAAAAAGAGGGGTGGGCTTGGAAATTTATAAAAAAGAAAATTAATTAGTTGTCTGTCCAGTGTTGGTGACAGAAATGCATTTTTCTTTAGCCCCCTCCCATCAAACAATAAATTAATACAAATCAGCTGGTCATGCATTTTTGCACAATGAAACTACAATAATGGTTGAATCCCTTTGAATATCTAATGCTAAGGGTCCTCAAAATCTGATGAACCCAGAATGGCTGACGTGCCTGCGATTTTTTGCTACCGGCAGTTACCAACAAGTCGTTGGTGACTTGAGTGGTATTAGTGTCGCCTCTGTTTCAAGGATTGTGAAGCGTGTTAGTCATGTAATCGCTTCATTAAAACCCATATATGCACGTATGCCCAGTGGAACAGTCACACGGGAGGCTAAATTGGAATTTTCCGAAATCGCCCGATTTCTGGGGGGGTTATAGGATGCATAGATTGCACCCACGTCCGAATTTCCTGCCCTTCGAAAGTACCCCTGTGCTAAGACCAACAGCAAGTGCAGAGGTTTTGCACAACTCAGCACAGAAGAATTGCCTCTATTTGGTGTCATGACTATCATAGGCAAATGCTATAAAAACATAGTTTCATACATGAAATACTTTTAAATCGTGTGCTTAATGCTGTATGGCTAGTATATTTGCAACAGTTACTTCAACAAATATATTTACTAGGTAAGTGTGTGTTCTTGGTTTGCAAACTTAATATCTCATGATGTGACATATCTTTCTTGAAAAAATCTTTGGTGACTTTTAAATTAGAGAAACATGCGAATATAATAGACAAAGGCCTATAATACTGATTTGTCATGCCATCTCATAAGAAACATATGTTCTGTTTTCATTGGCCAAATCACTTTTTGACACCAAATCAGTTTGAGATGGCTGATCCTTGAGTTTGGTGACAATGTGTATGATTCACTGAACCTTGACAGGTTTACATGCTTAACACACTCTTGGTGAAATGGACTTAGTAGGGATTTTTCCTGAAGGGACTAAAAATTTAGGGAGGATGCCTTAAAAGTGCCTTAAGAGGTACTAAGCTAAGGGAAGGCCTTAAAGAGTCCCTATGCGTGGCCTGAGGTGGATTACCAGTTGTAACAGCAAACATTCAAATTAAAACAGTTATGATCTATCTGAAATAAGCAATAACATCATAAAAAGAATTTAAATGTGTAAACACATGAAACAACAATCGATTATAAATTGAACAAGCACACAGGTACATGTAGATATGCAGTCAGCATTGCACATAGATAGAAAGATGGAAAGAAAGAAAAAAAGAAAGAAAGAAAGAATGAAAAAGAAAGAAAGATAGATAGATAGATAGATAGATAGATAGATAGATAGATAGATAGATAGACAGATAGATAGATATACCAGCCAGCAATAGACAGATAGATATACCAGCCAGCGATAGACAGCTATACAGACAGACAGATGGATAGATAGATATATATATAGATTGATAGACAGATTGACAGATATCATTCATTTGATTTAAATCAAATTACTTAATCTGGTTTCTGCCATTCAATGTTCTGTATTTCTTATAAAACTTGGTGAGAATTGCAACCATAGTAGATAGATAAGTAGACAGATATACAGGTAGAGAGGCTGATAGAGAAAGGTACATGAACAGATAGACAAATTTATAGGTACCACTCAGGAAATCGATACATATATATACCATTGCAATTGGTTGGTGAAGAAAATCATATATGTTTTAGAACATTGTTCAACGAATGTAAATGAATGATCAATATGATAAATCAGATAGCTGATTGGAATGCATGGATGAAGTTGCAATGTGAGATCAATTGTGCTGCCAACAGGGGGAAATTACAAATCAAAGTTGGCTGTTATATCTATCTATCTATCTATCTATCTATCTATCTATCTATCTATCTATCTATCTATCTATCTATCTATCTATCTATCTATCTATCTATCTATCTATCTATCTGTCTATATATCTATTGCTGGCTGGTATATCTATCTATCCATCCATCCATCCATCCATCCATCCATCCATCCATCTATCTATCTCTTATTTGATATTAATTGCATGGCCTGTGTTAAATTTTGCATTTATGCTGCAGAATACATACCTGTGAACTGCTTCGATATAGCCCACTAAGGTGCTGCCTCCCGTCTAGGGACTGTCTAATGGGTCTAGGGAACCTTTAGGCACCATTTAGGACCTTCCCTAAGCTTAGTACCTCTTAAGGCACTTTTAAGGCATCCTCCCTAAATTTTTAGTCCCTTCGGGAAAAATCCCTAGTTATACCAGGTTTAAAGGAGTTAACACCAGGCTTAACTCTTAATACCATGTTGGTGAAAACGGGCCTTATTGTCTTAATTCCAGTGTTTTACTTGAGTCATTGAGCGAATCCTTAATTGTACTGTTATAGCCTTGTCGTAAGCGATGACTAAATATCAATAATATAAATTAGTTTGGCAGTCAACCATCATTTCTGTCCAGCCGGACTCGATCTCAGTCTCGGATGCTCATGCCTCAGTCTCGGTCTTGGGTGTTCTGGCCTCGACTCCAAAGGTAAAAAAGGAAATAACAACGTCCTAGGACACAGTTCAAGCACTGAGTTACATTTATGTGTCATCCATGTAAAAAAAATCCTGTGTCGCTAAAAATGCAGATATCTGGACGAAACTTGCTTTATATGAAGCAGAAAATAGTTGGCTTCCATAATAGTATCACTTTTGTGGTGTGTATATACACTTTCCAGGTACGAATAACTAAAATAGGACAAAAAACTGGCAAAAATCGCCGATTTTGGGTGACAAAAAAATGACACCTTGATGTTTAACGCTTCATATTTTGGATGATAATGGTTTTTTTACCAAATGTTTTTCTTGAGGCTCTCCCTAAGTTTCTTACCTATTGTATGATATCCACATTATGTCGAATATGGCAATAATTTTGAAGAAAAATATCAAAAAGCGATGCAAGGTAGGGTGACAATTTTGTTGTGATTTTCTCGCCTCTCAAGGAATACTCAATTTTAATGTGACAATTGTGGCTCTAATTTTATTATCGTTTTCATAGCTGTATGTTTTTTGAAAACTTCGTTTTGCAGTTAAACTGAGACATCATCGGGTATCTGTCAATGTGATTGGTCTAATCTTCAATCTGTGACATATCAGTTCAGAGTTTAACATCACAGTTAATGACAGAGGAATTTAAAACTGTCAGGCAATGTTACTATTTGTGAACAACCACAACAAACAATGCATGTCTAAGTCGAGTGTTGCACCTCATTGTTTTCCAAACAAAACGAGTTGCTGTTTTTCACAAGACACCAGTCATCTCAATTTCAAACAACCTTTTTGTCAGTAATTGCAAAGTTTTCCTTTGAGGCTAAGTAGTCTGTTGGTATTGGTTCAGTTACAGTTTTTGAAGCATCTTCCAGCCAAGCTAAACTTGTGAAACATACATCATCCATGTGTCACTGCACTTCGTCAGTTTGCTGAAATCTGTGCTTGCAATAAACGAAATTATTTAGCTAAATCCCTGACATCACAGTTCTGGAATGAAGAAAATTGCAAACTTGAAAAACATGTAGCTATGAAAACGATAATAAAGACAGAAAGTTTATATTTCACAGAAATATTCTTTATTATGTAATAGTCTTATACTAGCTTTGATTCACCATATCACGTGTCAAAACGGCCCCCGCAGGTCTCGGGCCTCCTCGTGGCGGTGGGTGGTAACACTAAGGTGAAGACCTCTATCCTTAGTGGCCAACATGAGACAGTGCGCATGTACGGTGTGTCCCCTACCTTACAGGGGAATATCAATGAACATGTCATTTACCATGATTCCAAACCGGATTGTACGTCAACCGGGTTACCAAGGTGCGCGTCCCTCAGCGGAAAAACCAGGCTGAGATCGAAAAATTTGCAACTGGACTACCAAGAACTCAATGGACAAGGACATCTCCGGATGACTTGACTGACCCTGACCGCCCCCCACATCTGTCAAAGACTGAAACTTTGCTTGTTATAAAAGGTGTCACACAATCACTGGAAGACCTATCATCTGTTGCTATCTACGAAAAAATTGCAGACCTTTGCGACACGACAGTTGCAGATAGCCTGAGACGCCAAACCAATGGCACATTCCTTCTTAAACCTGCGACCTCTGACCAACAAGATAAGTTGACCGGCACCCATGAGATAGCCAATACCAAAGTCGTCATTGAACCTTTTCAAAGATCAGGCAAAGGCATTATTTTCTCCAAAGAAAGTAAGACCTGCTCAGACAATGAACTTACAAATTGGTTTCACAAATACGGCATCGCAAAATTCAAACGTCTTGCTCACAAGAATGGTTATGAGTTACTGTTGCTAACATTCAAAGACGAAAGATTACCAAAGAAAGTACCTGTAGCCTTTGAATGGTGCAGAGTCTCTCCATTCTTTCCTCATCCAAAACGCTGTTTCAACTGCCAAATGTATGGCCATTTTAGTCATACATGCATCAGGCCAACAATTTGTGCCAATTGTGGTGACCATGGTCATGCACACACACACGATAAACCTTGCTCTAAACTTTCACATTGTGTCAACTGTTCAGGGAACCATCCTGCCTTTAGCCACAATTGCAAAGTCTTCAAGAAGGAAAAAGAAATTCTACAACTACGAACTGAAAGACAACTATCCTTTCCCGAAGCCAAACGCCTTGTAGAACAGGACCCGGACAAACCTTGCCTAGAAGCAGATTACCCAAGACCAGCTCTTCATTCATCACCACAGAGAAAGATTCATCTGGGCAGGAACCTCTTCACAGATGTCTTAATGAAAACACCTTCACCGCCTCGACCACCAGACCAGCCAAGCAAGGAAGAACCTGTGAACTTCCCTGAATCACCGAAGAAGATGATCCAACAACGTCAAATTTTCTCTTCTGTTACCCAAGGGACTGAGAAGTCCCTCAACCTACCAAAGGAAAAAGATGTTACTCCAGATAACAAGACACCACCCAAGACAACAAAACAAAAAAGCTCAACAATCGGATTGCTACCTCACAAAGACAAGAGTAAAACGACACTCACCAACAGCAAAAAAGAACTCCCCAATGGTCTCAAATTTCACATCAAGTCCAAAGATGGAAGACTGAAGGATGTATCACCATTTGTTAGCTACACAACAATGCTGAAGAAATTTGGAAAACCACACTCAGTCGATCGACAGCCTGACGGTAATTTATTGGTTCAAGCCATTAATGCCACTCAGGCAAGGAAACTTCTTGAAATGAAAATTATTGCGGATGTACCTGTCAAAGTGACACCTCAAAGATCTAGATGCCATCAACCAAGATGAGATGACTAACTCAACATGACCACAAACCAAGTATGTCTCTAAATAGCCCAATCAGGTGCTGATGAGACGTAAAACACAAACACACACACACACGTGTCAAAACGACAAAATAAAATAGCTTAACAATGATGGTCCTCTCAGTTCAGGACATGTCAAAAACATACGTAGCCCCGTAAAAATAACTTAATCTCAAAAAGTTCTCAAGATAATGAAAATCAAACTTCGTTTGCCCAACTAAATTGGTTATAAGCAGTTTATATTGGCCGAGCCCAGTTTTGGATAGTTTTTGAGATTAAGCTTTTTTTACGACAAAATTTTTAATGAAATTTTCTAGAAGTTGTATTTTATTTTCTGAATTTCGTCTAATTTGGAGTATTGATGAATCTTCTGAACAGATATGGTTGTAGCAGGCACTATGAACATAAATGAACCTCCAAAAATTATGTTTTAATGAAAATAAGGCCCTTATTCCTTGGGGTTTTTAATATATAGGTTGCAGGTTCTGTAAGGTCATATAACTCCCATATGCTGTTAAATAACATATCTAAAACTACTCCAATATAGTAAAATTTACTCACGCACCTCATTTATTAATAGTTTTGTGCCCATCTGGTAAAAAATGCAATCATATTTAAAGTTACAGTTTACTCCTTCCAACAAGGTGATGCCAAGAATTGGCTCTGAAACTTCTGCTGCATAAAAAAGGCATTCAAAAATTTTACCACACACCCTAACATGTAGGCATCACTTGGAGATTATTGAGAGTAATCAAGAATTTACCATTACATGGTAAATTCTTATTGTTTTTGGTATTATTAAGAATTTACCATTACATGGTAATTAAGAATTTACCATTACATGGTAAATTCTTATTGTTTTTGGTATTATTCCTATTATTATTATTTCACTATTTTTCCTGTGATTTTCGCGAAATTTTGTCACAGCGTACCTCTGGGACTAAAACCGAGCCACACCCAAAAGAAATGACCGTGACCTATTTTTCAAGGTCACGGGACCTTTCAAACATGAAATTTTTGAGATTTCGATGGCCAACTACTCAGTAACCAAAGCAGATGGCATCATTGTACAGGGCATGTCTTACTTAAAAGTACTAGCCTGTATCTCGGCATCAAAATTTTTGAAATCACTCAAGCGGAACCGTAGCTATAGTCTGTTTCCCCGGAGTTGAGGGCGGAAAAATGCACAAACTGCCACACAAGCCTATCAAATTCCACACCTTTAACACCAAAAACTGCACTATCGTGAGCTAATGCATCTGTTTCTCATAAAGCATCAGATCTGGTCCTGCTTCATCAGTGTCCATGGGCATATCTGGTACCTTTTTAGGGGTTTTCAGAAGAGGTAAAACCCCTTATATGTGCACCCTTTATTGAATATCTACACCACTGATACAACTCCCAGTATCACCAGGACCTCTGTCGTTTCCAGAGTGATAAACAGGTCATGGTTTATCAATGCAGTTGACATCTGCAGTTTAGGAACTGTTTGAAGCACCGCTCTCAACTCAGGGGAAAGAGACTATACAAGAAAAACACAATTTTGGGTTTTCTCCCTCTTACACCAAAACTACAAGAGATAGGGAGAAACTGATTTCTCTAAAAGGTGACTAGTATCCATGGCTATGTGCGAATATATTTTTATTTTACTATCTATAACGGTTTGGCAACTGCAGCTATTTTAGTGAAATGAGTCTGCGTGGTACACGGTGTGGGTCTCAGAAAACCATGAAGGAGTCAATTTAGGTCATGCTAATGTATAATGATCTACCCCAAAGGTACCCGCAAAATGTCCATACAGACCTTCAGATTTGACCTTGACCTGATTTTTCAAGGTCATTTGACTCGTCAAAGTTGAAATATGGGTGATTTTCAGAAATTCTGAAAATTTTCTTTTTTTCCAGATATCAGTCTCATCTTCTGGCTTCTGGAAGGCGCCAGCCAGTTTGTTTGAGGCCTGAAATAAGAATTCAGATATCTTTTCATGCTGATTTGTTAAAAAATCACGAATACTGCATACCACGCGACATGTAAAAACACCCTATTTTTGCCCTCATGACAGGTAAATATTGATCCTACACATTACAAACAATTAAATGATCCCCCTATATCACCCACTACCAATCAAGCAAAAATATTGGTTTTGACCTAGAAAGGTATTTTCAAGGTCAAACTCAAGGTCAAATATCAGGCGAAATTGGACATTTGAGACATTACATTTTTGTTAACTGGGAAATAATTGAGGGCTTTGCATTATCTCTTCAGCATTTGGTTCCATAATACATTAAAGGCCCCATGCAAAATTTTAAGGCCCTCGGATTGACCTACATTCCAAATTTCTGGTCGCAAGGTCAAGAAATGACTTGAAAATTGACCTGCACATTTGTAGACATTGCACTTGTACCCATACTTTGACGGACTGGATCTCTGGTTCTAATTATTATCGTTTTCATAGCTATGTATTTTTTTGAAAACTTCGTTTTGCAGTTAAACCGTGACATCATCGGGTATCTGTCAATGTGATTGGCCTAATCTTCAATCTGTGACATATCAGTTCAGAGTTTGACATCACCGTTTTTGACAAGGGAATGTAAAACTGCCAGGCAATGTTACTGTATGTGTACAACCACAACAAACAACGCATGTCTAAGCTGAGTGGTCTGTTTGGTTCAGTTATGGTTCATTGAAGCATCTTTCAGCCAGAGCAAGCTAAACAAGTGAAACATTCACATGTCAATGCACTTTGTCAGTTTCCTGAAATCTGTGCTTGTAATAAACAAAATCATTCAACTTAATCTCTGACATAACAGTTTTGGAATGAAGCAAATTGCAAACTTGAAAAATACATAGCTATGAAAACGATAATAAGTTACAGGAAAACTGAAAGCATATTTGAAATGCTCTGATTCTCTTCTCGTATTTGTTTTTATACATTTTAACGTATCTCTAGTAGTTAAAAAGATCGCCCGACCCTGAAAAATTCATGTTTTCGGTCATGATTTTACATCTATGCATTTTTTAAACTCAGAAATCCATCTTCAAAAAATTCAATAATATTTGGACGTGTACTCCAAACACATTTACAGTAGTTTGTGCAATTTCAAGTCTCTCCTCCCAAACATTTGCCTTCTGCAACAAATTGAAGTTCGAAACTTGCCAGTTTCAGGGACCATTTTCAGATGAAATATCGCAATTTTACCGTTATTTCAATGGTCTGTATCTCCGGTTCTAATAAAGCTACATAAATGACACAAGCAGTTTTGGAAAGCTCAGATTCTCCTCTTAATTTAATCTCTGTGTATTTTCTTGTAACATTGACAGGTAAAAAGATCGGTAAACCCTGAAAAAATCATCTTTCCCTCACCTTATCAAATGACTGCAGCTCTGCAGAGACTAGAATATCGTATTGATTACTGCTATTGGTTCCAGCAAAAAGTGGTTGATGCAACTTGCTGATGTCGGTCTGACCTTTCTAGCAAAAATAGTGTTTAAATTGGCTTCAACTGACTTATTAACATGCCAAAGTATGAGATCAATAATATTTTGTGTAAAAGGACTAAAATCCCAAAGAAAGTAACTTTTAAGTGCTGTGGCTACAAATTTTTATCAGATTTTTGGGCAAGCATGAGGTCCCTCCCATTAATTGAGAATAACTTTTGAACGGTTAAATATTTTGCATTGATTCTTCCATATTATTAATCCTCACATTTTTTCGCATGTATCCCATGCACTTTAATTGCAAAATATGATGTTTTATTTTTTAGCCCCAACAACACCCAAATGTAACTCAGACCTTGAACGATGTCCTAGGTACTTAAATTCTTTGACAATTTCAAATTCTTGGTCTTTTATCTTAAATTCAATATTCTACGGTTGGATGAATGAAAGACCATACCTTTAGGTTTTTCTTTACTGAGAGAGAGCTTATTACAATCCTTGTCATATTTACGTGGAATCTCAACTCTCTTCTATGCTGTTGAAGTGTGATGTCAGAGATGGCTCTATTCTGTAGCATTGATAGAAAGATAGACAGATAGATATGGTAAGTGTAGCTCTCTAAGCCCAGTTCTGGGCGCTCATGAGAGTTGATTGATGAGATGGTAGAGAGAGCAGGAGTTCTCAACGTGTTACATATTTACCCAATGTGAGGGATCTTTTACTTACCCAGCACAGACACTGATACAAGGGGCCGCCAATTTAGCGTCTCATCCGAATTACATCCAGCTGGGATTTTGCTCATGAATGTTCACTGAAAATTTTGAGTTCCCCAAACGGGAGTCGAACCCATGCAGGCAGAGACCTTCAGCGGCCAATATATGTAAATTAACTACAAGCTGTGATGTGATTCTAAGCTGGGTCAGGTTCCCTGGCTTCTGGCCAATGTGAATCCACCATAACTGAGTGTCACAGTTTCAACAGTGTCAGAGTAACCATTTTATCAGGGATAGCCCCTGCAACCACATCATCACAGTTTGATAGCCAATGGGTTGACAGTAAAACTACGCATCACAGTTACGACATTGATATATTGAAGGAAGACTGTTGATGTGATCCCAATGATCTCTCACTTGCAATCACTACCCTGTCAGCATCGGCGGTCCAACGTCGTTAGTCCGATGTCAGTAGCAACCAGCTTCCCGATACCGCCGAGGCACGCTGATAGGGTAGTCTAATCCACGCGCATGCATACCAATAATACCCTTTAAGACTATACAAGAGTATGCAATTCGAATCTGGAGATTGCAGAAGCAGGGTCAATTTGCAAATAACATACAGTTATGGTGCGAATGCAATAGTTAACCTTTGTACATCTCACTTATTTTGATAATGTTGTGGCATGCAAATCATTTTTTCCTTTATAGTATTTGCATATTTTGAAGAAATGCATAACTAGTGGGAGCCTATTCCAAAATCACATGACAAATTCTAATTAACATACATCAACAGTAGTGATCACAAACTGTTATACATTGTTTGTTACTATTTGTGCTTTTAGCAGTTAGCTACAAGATAGAAGTAGAAAAGAAGCTACAACTTCAAGAATCAACAACACCCAACAACAACTGTGAATTTTGATAAAATGTTTTTCATAATCAACTGTCAAATTGGATGGAATCTGTGACAAATATATAAAAACACACATGTCTTGGGCATTTCTTTGATTCGTCATATGCTAGTATATAGGTGGACTGAAGCCATTTGCATGCCCTGATACCTTTTGTCTCTCAATGATTAGTATGGCCGCCCATGGTCTGATCTGACTAAATTTTAGCTTCAGAAACATTCACAGTAGACAACTGTGAAATCTGCAAACATTCAACTTCACAACTTTTAAACTTCAATGGAACTTGCTATAAATAAAAGGCTTTGACAATTTTTGTAAGCAAACGGATTATGTGATGCATAGTTCTTCTGGCAGCCCATTGACAGGCTGTGATGTCCAACTTGTATGGGGTTTTCCAGACCAAATTTCAACTCTGACACTGTGTTGAAACTGGGACACTCATGCAGTTTTGGTGGATTCACATTGGCTAGAAGCTGAGGAACCGGAACAAGTTAAAATTACATCACAGTTGTAGTTAATTTACATAAATTGCAATGCTAGGGAATTGTCATACATGTATCTGACATCACACGTCTACAGCAAAGAAATGAACTTGAGATTCCACGTAATATAACAAGGGCTGTAATGAGTGCATTATTTGAATGTTTCATTGTTTCGGTCAGCTAGTTATTTTGTTCTTAAGACAGCAGTTCAATAGAAAAGTATGTTCTTGGTTAAAGTCATATAGATTGGGGGATTATAATGTGTTAACAACTAGATTATCACTAACTGTTGGTGACAGGATTGCATTTAATTTGCAAACAAACCAGATAAAATGTCACATGGAGGGCTTCCAAAAAGACAAAAATAGGTCAGCCGCCTTATTGTTGCGCCACCTGCCTATAATCACTGTCGTACTCCCCATATGGAGACAGACCTATTGTACACTGGATTTTGGTGCATGTGAACAAACAATGAAAGATCAGACAAGACATAATCAAAGATGTTATACAATATGTGAAGCAAGAGAGGAATACATAAGGCCTAGTTCAAAAATAATGAAGCCACGCAGCATATTTTCTGTAGGGGTCTCAAAATATGAGAATGGCTGTATTTGACAACTTCATGGTACACCGTTGCTTTAATTACATTCTTGTGCAACTTTCCTGAAACTTTCATGATATTCTGTGACATACAGGGTGTCTACAGAAAAAGAGGACAGTCACTTTTCTTCTTTTTCACGCTCATATAAGTTCAGAATTTTGTGATAAGTCTAACATAAGAATGGATTTGAAAGTCAGCCATATTAGGTCTATTGCAAAAATGTTTATTTGTGAATTAGATCACTACTAAAGGCAAAATGCAAGCATGATAATGCAAAAGTGCTTGTACTGCTCTAAGCTGAAAAAGGTTGTCCTGTTTTCCTCATTCTTGATGAGAAATTGTTCACCATTTATGGTGCTTGTGAGAGTAGAAATGATTCATGCATGAGTAGTGGGACATTTGCTGATGCTCCAGCTGCCGATAATTCAATTCAGGACCTTACACTTGGTCTTCAACATGAAGTCATCTGATGACAAGAAAATCACAAAAATGTCTCAAATAAACCATTGACCAGAGTGCGGGAATCAATGCAAATGTTTATAATAACATTCAGAAATAATTTCGGGTGCCATGGCATCAGACGAGACACTCTTTTGTTGGCAAAATCATCTTCCTACAAGGTGTAGCACCTGTTCATACTGCGAAGAAGACTCAGGAGGGCCTCATAACAAGCCTCCTGAGCCAGGTAGAGTGCCACCCCTTGTCTCCTGAGCTGGACCCAGTGGATTATTCAGTATGGGCAAATTGGGAGACAGAATCCAGCAAGTTATCGCAACCCTCGCATTAAAGTTAAAGGCCTTCGCCATGTCTGCATGGGGCAAAATGTTCATGGAGAGCATTAAACACGCTTTTGCATCATCTATGTCTCATCTGCAGAAAGTTACCACATCCAGGGGTGCGAATAATGGGTAATTTGACTGTTCTGAATATACTGTTCATATAAAAATCATGTTTTGTTGAATAATGATGCTTGACACAAAATAAAATGTAAAAAAATCCAATTGTGTTGACTGTCCTCTTTTTCTGTAGACACCCTGTAGTTATTGAGATAGAGTTGAATTACACTGAAAAACAAGCATTTTTTCACAAATAAAACGTGACATAACATTTTTGACCACTTGAATTCTTTCAGTTTTAAAAGATTTTACATATTTTAAGGCAATTTTTCACCACTTTTTGGAATCTATACATCCTCAGGCTTCATAAATCCATCAAATCAAGTATTTATACTTGCCTGTGTTGACATTATTGAGCTATTTGGATTCAAAGGTTGACTTCCAAAAATTAAGTCAAATTTGACGCTTACTGATCTGGGGTGCTCTAGTGTCCCTTTGACATGTGTCAGTTCAATTTTTTAGGGCTTGAGACCTAGTCTTATATCTGCTTTCCCGTTTTGGAGCTTCTTACGGTTGTGGAAAATTGAGTTCACTAAAAAATTCTTATGAATAGCAGGGTAGGTGAATCCGTCGCAAGCGTAACGCCAAAAATACTTTGTAGTGCCACAGAGCAATAAAAGCTACGTTTTAAATCTGGTTTGGCTTGTTATGTTGCAAAATCTGTGTAGTTTTGAGAAACAATCAAGTAATCCAGGTCAGCAGCTGGTTTCTGGTGGTAAAATACAAAGATTTCTTAAATATGGCTTTGTCGCAAGCGTAACGCCATGGAAAATATTGATCATATTTTCATGGTTTTCTTGTAAGGAGTAACGCAATCATTCTAGTATTACTTGTAGTGATAATCAACACAATATTTCAGTAGTTGGAATATGTTTCAATGTTTTATTACCAACATTTTGCTCTTTTTGTAGCTTTCCTCAAAATTTGGGCCCAATTTGTTGAAAAAGGCAATAACTAACACAAATTTCACCTTAATTTTGTAATTACTCTTACACTTTATCCAGTTGTTATTGATAATGCATATAAAATTGATTTGGGTCAAAACCAGAACACTTTTTTGACTTTCGTGTCACAGCATTACCCAAAATTGGCTTTTTATCTGAAAAAATAGGCTAAAAAACACGCTTCTATCATCATTTGCTCTGTTCATATTCACTTTGGTGGCCCTTATGTGGTACCAATTCGAAGCTCACATACAGACGCATAACACAGGACATGTGAAATCATTCAAGAGGAAAATGTGTACATCTGAGGAGAAAATATGTATGTAAGTTTTTTTAAATATTTCAACAAAATTCGAAAAATAACATTTTCCTCATAAAATATTATGTGAATTTAGATGAAAATATCCATGGAGACTTAAGAGTATATGAGTTTTGTCATCCAACAAAAAAATTAGATTTAATTTGAAGAAAAGTTATCATTTAGTCTACATTTCTTTTTCTGCCATGGAAATAAAAATAAATAAAATTTGGTAATATTCCGCTTTTATCAGTTATTTCCACAAACCACAGCAAAATGGTAAACACAGTTTCTAGAACTTAGACATGTTTGTTACAATATTATGCGGTCATTTGATACATATAAACATTTTAAAATTTTGATGAACATGTCACACTTTGGCTTCATTATTTTTGAACTAGGCCATAAAGGATGGTGTTCTGGGTGAATGCAATGGTTTCCTTTACGAGTGCTACTATAGGTACAATAATACATTTTTGTTTATAAAGATCCATATAAAAACTGTTTTTAAATGTTCCAATGTTTAACATTATCTAGATCAAGATGGATTTTGAAATAAAAACAGGGAGGGAATATATATATAGCAATATTTGTTTTCATTTTATTGAATGGGAAATATCTGATTTTCTTCAATTTAAGGAAAGATTATATTCCATTCCCTTCAAGTGTGCCTATTTGAGGTTTTTTCAATAGCAATTTTGAGCTGTGATTACCTGAAATTCTGATTATGGAAAATTAGAGGATTACTGGCCACAAAGAAAAGCAGTGTAGAACACGCAAACTTTCAAAAAGTTTCATATATGACAACGGTCAAAACTAATACTAAAATGGAATTGTGCTAACTGTGATAGCACACTTTAAGACTATTCTATTTTCCAGATGCAGTTGTCTGAAACAAAAAGCAACAACTTAAAACAGTGACCATCCAATCCAGGCCACTAAAGTCAGTTTTGAGATTATGGATATTTACAACTGTAAATGTCTTAGGAAAAAAAGCTCTAATAGAGCCATTGGTCACTAAATCGTCAGTCAGCAAGGCAGATCTTATAGACCATCAGTATGTTCCAGTAAAATAATATGAAGTTCATCTTCAAAGTGTAGCATCTTTGCTGTTTATCATTAAGTGGCATCTTTGTGATTTTCTACTTCCTCAGATCCCAGATTTGTCAGTGCTGCCATAGCACCTCGTTTCATAGGACTGCTGTCATCAACATGACTTGAATTGAAAAATTGCTTCAACGTCTGAAAATAATAGAAGAAATTAAAAGGATCGGTCGATGAGAGACGGCCCAAATAAAGCAATTTGAAAAACCACCTGACAATGAATATGACAGCACTTTTCAATAGTATCAGGTTCAGTTCATCCAAACGTGACTTCTCTGAGCTCAGTTTAATAAAATTACATAAATATGCTCTTCAAGGTCTAAACTGTTAAGTAAAGGCTATGAAGGATGTCATAGAATGACATGGTAAAGTTCATATGAAAAATATACACTCCCTGAAATGGCAGGAAAGAGAACTATGTCTTAATATGGCTCCATAGGATAGTGGTTAGTAAAGGTAGGCAGTTATTTGGGGGGAGGCCAAAGGCGTGAAAGGGTAAAGTAGTGGCTGATTCTTCCTTCCTACTGGGGTAGTCATACTTAATTTTGGTTGTACTTCAGTTAAGAGTACTTTGTGGCATTGCAAATAGAAATTTAATGGGAATCCATTGACTTACGTCTACACAATAGGAGTCACAATACGCCTTGCAATCGGGATGGAAACCTATATTTACAATAATGCCAAGTGACATATCAACAATATCAAATTCTTTCTGAAAGAAAATATGTAATTTTTTTTTAAACTGAAATAATAAACAATAACAACTGAAATTTCAACCTAATGCACTCTAAAAACAAGTGTTGTTATTTTAACACCAAAATAAACACTTTTTGGTTACACTTTTTAAACATGTTGAAGTGTTTATATTCATAAAGATAAACATGTTGAGGTGTTTATGAATTATAAACATGACAACACCTTAATGAGCTTGTTACACTTTTCAAACACTTCAACATGTCTTTGACTCTAGAAGTGTTTTAAAATAAACACAAGGTGTTTATCTTCATGAAGGGAGAAAAAGCGTTGATCTGAAACAGTCATTGAGATCAGTTGGATTAGAAACACAAAACAGTTGTATACAAACACACAATAATCACCACAAGCAATCTCTGCTAATCTGATCTAATTATACTGCATCTAGTTTGTGGAAAATAGCATATACAAATTATACATATTATGATTGTATCTGTTTTGCTCAAAGTAAATATACTCAAAAATTCAAATGGATAGTAAAGAAATTTAAAACGGCATCTTTGTTCAGTTTATATAGTACTATTTTGCTAACTTCCAAAGCTGAGTGGGGGTATTGTTTCTGTATGTCTCTCTGTCCGAAGGACTGTCTGTCAGTCTGTCATGGGCACTTCCTTTGGGCAAAAATACTCCTTGAAAAATATAGCCCCACAAAGGTGAAGTACGATTTTACTTACCTTTGTATTCCTTAGCAGCAAAGGGGGGGGGAGCCAGTAATAAAACACCAAAAATACAGTAATGTTCAAAAGTCTTGAGCCGCATCCACATTTTTCATGTTTGATTTCCAAACTATGTTTTGAGTCCGAATGGTGTTGTTTTCTTATTAGTATAGTGTTCAGGAATGTTCTCCAACATCCATTTTAAAAAGCTTTTATGGGTACTTGTATGGGATACTTAGGAAGGGAACCATAGAGAGGAGGTCATGTGTTCTCAAAGGGAATGTAAAAGAAACAACAATTTGTGGTTGCCTCAAAACTTTTACACCGCACTGTAAAATTACCTCCTTAAAGAAAATGTTGACATTCTGTGTTCCCCCTTTTGCTCAAGCAGGCTACAAAGGTAAAGTACATAATCTGACTCACTTTACTGGGAAAAGGATCAGCTCAGTTGGTAGTGCTCTGTTCTTCAATGCAATTGCTGGTTCCTGGGTCTCAGTCCAGCTCTGGCCATGTCGGACATACTATGCATGAATACATGATGTAAAGCCTTTATCATTTATCCATCAAAGTTGATTAAAGTTACTGTTTCAACTAGGTTCATCAGTTTATGAAAAGCAAAAATAAATTATTGTTTATAGCTTGAAAATGAAAATTAGTACATTGATCCCAGAGTCAATGTGTTTCATACAGTATAAGACATGACATTAAGCAAGTATGACAATTTCTTGTTGACTTCTTTTTATCACCCATTGGTTTTTGCCAAATATGGTCGTATTAAAACCACACAAAAACTCAGGTTTTCATTCAAAAGCTTGCCCTATTGGTAATGAAAACCATAAAATAGGCACTGCAGCTTTATCAATACCTGATATTAATATTATTTTTGCAGATTTAAGTGCTCTTTATATAAAATATGAATGCTTCATATGACACTGTCTTCTAAGAGTTCTAAATTGAACACTAATTTTAAGCGTTCCAGACAGTACTTTAAAATGTAAAAGTGACCAGCCTTGCAAGCATCATCAAGTTGGCAGAATTGCCACTAGTCTTGCTTTCAGAGAAATATTGGAAGTTTCAGATCTGCATCCCGTAAAAGAATAGTTTACTTTAAAGGTCAAGTCAATTCGATGCATCAATGATGCACAGAGAAACAGGCCAAGTTGTGCAACAGCTTGTTTGAAGCTCATCTTCATAGAAAATCAACAAAAATTATCAGTAATCCCACAATTTAATAATTCCAATTTTTTATTAGTAAATATTACAAGGATGCATCAGACTCAATAGCAACAAAGAGAATATTTTTAAGTAGGCATGCAAAATATTTTTTACTGGTTCAACTCATAAATGTAAATTATAGGAGAATATGTAGGAAATTTGTAGGTCCTACTTTTAGTGATTGTACAACAACAATTTCATGTTAGTTCCGCCAATGAAAACCTGGTATAAAAGTAACCAGATCGTATTTTTTACTGTATGTACTTATATGTTGTGAAATGTTTATAAGAATAATATACATAACACAGACAAACAAAATCAGCTGAACGCTCATCTGTTCTCTTGTGGATAAGGTTCAAGGTGTCTTGTCAAATTGTCACAAAAGTAAAAATGAAGAAATGTTCCATTAAGTCAGCATTGCATATTTGCATCGCAGAAGGCAGATCTGCACACTGATGAGTTTTTTAACTCAAGTAATAAAATCAGCATAATCACGACCAGAAACGTCAAGATGACGACATAGATGATGCAGATGACACATAAGATACAGATGATGCATAGAACCTGTAATGATAGAAAATAAATAATTTAGAAAATGGTTGGTTATTTATTTTTTATTTTTTAAAGAAATACAAGCTAAAAGTTCTGTCTATTTGTATAGCCAAATTTAAAATTACTGCTATTATTAAAGTTTACTTGAGCAATAAAAGAGAGATACATGGGAGCCTTTAACATGTTATGTATTTATCCAATGAGTGACAAATTTTACTTCAGGGTTGAATTTGAAAACTTCCAGGTAGTGTAGTATTCCTAAAGTGTGCACTAAGTAATTATGCAACAAGAGGTCAATCCCTGAATAAGAAGTGTTAATTAAAATTATGACAAAGGGAACTGAAAAATAACTTAAAAAATAAATAAATGTTTACCTTCCATTTTGGAGAAGTGGACAGTGCTGTTTCTTGTTTTTCCCTTTTTATTTCACATGTCATCCATAACCTGGAACAATTAGCACTCTTGTCACATTGTGCACATTTCAATTCGTAAATGTGGGGGAGACAGGGGTATGTTGTGCCACGGGGTAAGTTGGTCCCTCCCTGCCCACTATAGGGGTAAAATGAAGAACTGGGTAAAAAAGCAATTGATCAACATCATTACGCGCCTTGAAAAAACCTGTTAAATATAAAACTATGGAAAGCTACACTCATAAATTAAATGTTTTTTTCTTGAAAATCTGATGAAACAAGGACTGACATTCTTGTTTCTCGGTAATTTGGTATTTGTAAAAAGATAAAGTGTTTCTGGTAGTATGGAGTTAGGAGGTATATCTAGACATTGTTTTGAAAGATTTAATCGTGCATCATTGATTTCTTTTTGACTACCCGTTTTCTCCTGAAAATCAATACAGGGTAAGTTGTGCCGTTTGGATTGGGGTGAGTTTGTGCCTATGATTTAACATAGGATATAATTTTCATTATTCGATTTCTGTTTGCAGGTACGTTAGAAAGTGTTATACCACCATCTAAACAAAAAACCTTTTTAGTTTCTGCATAATTTTGAATTTTTACGTAACATGGCTACTATATGTTTGATTAGTTTCATACATGTAGCATATAGCCATATACTAAAGCCATATACAAATGATCTATCTGAAGAAAAGGTGAAATACAGGGGTGCCTGAAGGAAATGCGGGTGACAGGGGTGGTCGGATGTAAAAGGGTAAATCATATTCGTGCCAATATTGCCTAACAAAAATTAAGAAGAGTGTTAATAATAATTTTGATAATAAAATTATTATTTATTATTTCATTTGAGCCTAAAATAGCTAAAATAAGGTAGAATAATGTTTTTTATTAAGATCAAAATGGAACACGTTGTACCCTCTGCCCCCCCCCCCCCCTTGGACAAGGGCTGGAAGGGCAATTGCCCCCTCCACCCCCTTGGTCCCGCACCCCTGGTGAAATAAAAGGTTTTTCTGGTATAAACCTCAGGGACAACTTGTCCATCATGGGGCAAGACTTACCCCGGCAGCAGGGCAAGTTGTGCTACTTGACCTTTCTAACCAGATTTTAGAAATAATCACCTTTTTGTGACAGTTCTCCATGATTTTCAATCACAATTTCTTCATCCAGTGAAAATACCTCCAGACTTTAAAAACAAACATTTTCTTCCTGAAAAACAAGATACATAATGAATCTGCATCATATAGCATTTGACCTTACTTAAACGTTAAACATTATATCAGCAGAAACAACCTACATTAGTCAAGCCACGGGTTCTTGTTCAGGTTAAATTTTGATGACACAGTAGACATCTCTCCTACTGGATTTATCAGAAGAAGCCGCCAATATTAGGCAACCCAGAGATTCTTGCCTGGATTAAATTATAGTGACATATTAGACACCTTTCTAACCAGATTTTGGATATAATCACCTTTTTGTGTGGCAGTTTTCCATGGTTTACAGTTGCAATTCATGCAGTGAAAAAACCTCAACAGTTTGAAAACAGACATTTTCCTCCTAAAAAAACATAATATAAATTTAATGAATCTGCATCATTTAGCATTTGACCATACTTAAAAGTTAAATATTAATAGAAATCCTCTACATCTGGCAAGCTGTGGGTTCCTCTTCAGGTTTTATTTGGACAACACGTTAGATTGATGGATGGATGATAAGGGCTTTACGTCCTGTGTTTGTGCACTCAGTAACCAAGTATATTTATTAGAAGAAGCCACCTGTTTCAGGCAACCCGGAGCTTCTTGTTTCGGTTAAACTTTGACAACATATTAAACACCTTTCCAACCAGACTTTAGAAATACATTGTAATTACCTTTTTGTGACAGTTCTCCGTGATTTCCAATTACAATTTCTTCATCCAGTGAAAATGCCTCCAGAGTATAAAAACAAACATTTTCTTTCTGAAAAAAACGTGAGATACATAGTGAATCTGCATGATACAGCATTTGACATTACTTAAAAGTTAGATATTATGTCAGCAGAAACAACCTGCATTAGGCAACCCACTGGTTCTTGTTCAGGTTAAATTTTGATGACACAGTAGACATCGGTCCTACTGGATTTATCAGAAGAAGCTCTCTACATTAGGCAACCAAGAGATTCTTGCCTGGATTAAATTATAGTGACATATTAGACAACTTTGTACTTTCTAACCAGATTTTATATATAGGCCTAATCACCTTTTTGTGGCAGTTTTCCTTGCTTTTAAATTTAAATTTCTTCATTAAGTGAAAAACCTCCAGAGTTTGAAAACAGACATTTACTTCCTGAAAAAACATAAAATGGACAATGAATCTGCATCATTTAGCATTTGACCATATTCAAAAGTTAATAATTTTAAAAGAAAACACCTACATCAGGCAAGCCGTGGGTTGCTGTTCAGGTTAAATTTTGAAAAGTGAGATCGATGAATGGATGATTGGGGCTTTACGTCCTGTATTAACGCACTCAGAAGGCTAATTAGGACAGGAGGAGGACCCGGCAATGAGGTGAAGGATGATTGAAACAGCCATCCAACATAGGCCCAGGTGACCTGACAAGAGCTGGAATCGAACCCTGGACCAGCGATTGGAAGCCCATTACGGTACCACTAGACCAACCTTGAGACATCTCTCCAACTATATATATCACAAGAAGCCACCTGCATTAGGCAACCCGGAGCTTCTTGTTTAGGTTAGATTTTTATGACACATTAGACACCTTTCCAACCAGACTTTAGTAATAATCACCTTTTTGTGGCAATACTCCATTATTCACAATTACGATTTCTTCATCTTTGAAAATAACTCCAGACTTTAAAACTGGCATTTTCTTCCTGAAAAACATAAGGTAGGGGAGGCGGGGGTCAGAAGTCACAAAATTTAAAAAAAGCCCCAGAACAGAGCTGGTGTTTGTTAGATCTGAATGACCTTTGGCACAATTATGCAGTATTTAGTTGACTATGTTTGTATCACATGATAGCTGCTGTGTTGTAAATAGGCTTTAGTCAGTTCACATTTATTTAAGGCGAAATCCGCTGTGACTTTTTACCCCATGTGAGGGTCAAGAAGTCACAACCGCGGGGTAACAAGTCACATGCAATTGTTGTGAACATACAGCACTATGTGAGGTATTATGCATATCTAGACTTGATAGTCATCCTTGTGCACGAAATTTATAGTGAGCCTTCCAAAGCTATCAGCATGCAATGACAGTGCACCATCAGCAAAGCCTGTGTCAGAAATTGCCCAAAGTTTGCGAAATGAAAACTTGCTGCAATACTCTCTCAGATGTATTATTGATGATGGATGATGATAAGATTGTAACCTAGAAGCCTCAAGTATGGAATATTTTACTTTCCTTAGCACAGAATACTGACTTCACGGTACCCTATGGTAAAATATCACAGTGCTGGGGTGAAATGTCACAGTGTGACATTTCACCCCTCAGCTGTTTTTTTAATTCAACACATGATCATGGCTACTTGGTGACCACATGGCCAAAAATGGGTTCACAGCATGAAAGACTATTATCCAAAAGACATTGAAACAGCAGCACAACTTCCTATGTCACAGTGACCAGACATTAATAGAGAAAGTTCAGAGTCGTTAAAACCTGTTTGGGACACCAAAAATGCATGAGGTGGGTAAAAACCCACTTTGCATAATGAGCATGATTTTCATATTCCCCACAGACCTTCTTCTCATAAAAGTGTCCCAAATGATGATTTAAGCTTAAGAATTAGGTCACTGCAAGTTGGTCAAAAAGGCCTATGACTTTTTACCCCTGTGACTTTTCACCCCCTCTTCCCCTACCGTAATATGGGGTGAATCGGGACAGAATTGATGGTTTTTCTGTCATAGCATGGTCACATATCATCTTAGAAATCAAAATATGGTGCCTATTTATGTCCGAACTTAAGGTCCAACTATCCCTAGGAGGATTAAAAGATGTCTTTAATTTTCAATGATTTATTGATGAAAAACCACTGTCCCAATTCACCCCTTGTTTTGGGGTGAATCGGGACAGTCCTCTATTTCTATAAAATAATACTTCCTGCCGTGTTTAGGTGATTGCTAAATGTAAATTAACAAAAGAAAATATGTTTGACATTAAAAAATTATTTTTTTTAGAACAATCTGACCTCAATTACATGTAAAATTTGCATATTTTTGAAAAAATGATAAATTACACAAAAGTATTAAAATGTTTATTTTTCGTCTAATTACGCCATATATAAGTAATTCTGAACTAACTTCAATATCAGTGATGACAATTTAAATAATATACTTTAAAAAGCCATGCTTGTACACCCAAATGAAAATGAGTAGGGTTATTTTTGTTGATTCCAATACCTTGTTATTGCCCTGGATCTGAACCCATGACCAAACATACAAAATTATACATCTAGTCAACTGTTCTGGTCCCTTAATTTGCCAAATATAGGTTATAAAAGTTTCCTGCTATTTTTGTGGCTCTAATGTTAATGCTTTTTGTAATATGAACAAAGTTTTGACAACCTGTCGAAAAGTAAGTTTCTGCAGGGCCAAGTTTAAAGTGCTGCAGCTCCTCACTGCCTGCAGTTAGAATGATAAAACTCGACCACAATATACGCTACTCTGTATGCTAAAATTGTGCCAAAAATTACGGACCTGGGTTAGATGGAAGTAGTAGTAGAGTGAGAAATAAAACACATTCCTGTTCTGTCCCGATTCACCCCAGTGTCCCTATTCACCCCATATTACGGTACAAAATAAATCTGCATCATTTTGCATCATAAACCAGTGGAATTAAGCAAACCCGCTGGTTCTTTTTCTGGTGAAATGTTGCCAACATATTAAAAAGCTTTGTAGCTTGTGTTGCTTGTTTTATTTTTCATCACCGACTTTAAATAAAATTTTACTTTACTTTACTTTACTTTACTTTAGACACCCTTCCAACCAGATTTTAGAAATAATCACCTTTTAGTGGAAGTTCTCCTTGACTTGCAATTCTAATTTCTTCATCCAGTGAAAAAAAATGCTGAGTTTGAAAACTAGCATTTTCTTTCTGAAAAACATAATTTAAGGTACATAATGAATCTGCACCATTTAGCACTTGGCCTAAATGCTAACTGGTGCAGATTCATAATGTACTGGGGAAGGGGGTGGAAGTCAAGGGGGCCGGACCCTCTGGACTCCCCCCCCCCCCTTCTCCCTTCAGGCTAAGATATTCAATCAGACATAGAGATCCCCAGTCGAATTTGCTCCGGCCCTTCGGGTCTTGCCCATGGACCTCCCCCTTTCAAAATTCCTTGATCCACACCTGTGGCAGGATCCTTCACAAAAATAATATTTGACGTTATTCTAGTGTATTTATATTTGAAAATAAATATTATCTCCAAAACATTTCAATATGACAGCTTAACAACACTGAGAACAGTTGCCTTGATAAATAATATAAGGATATTTACTTTTTTTTAAACTAACCTTGTCAAAACTTTGGTAATAAGACTTCTTAAGGGTCTCCAATAGCTCAAACAATCAAACATTGAACAGAACCAACAGCTTTTTGAAAGTGGCCAACATTCACCTTCATGGCTGGGTGAACGTTTCTGTTGATGAATGTATTAAGTTTGAAGCATAAGTGTTTGATTACGCGTTTATGATTAGACACATCATAAACACTAGTGTTTATGAAACTTAGAATTTTTTTTCAACTTGGACTTTTTACGTTATAAAAGCACACAAAATATGTACTGGTTGGCAAAAATGCCTGATTCCATATTCTGAAGATATATATATATGAAAAATAGATTTTTTCTTAATTCCCTTCACATAGTAATATACATTCCAATTGGCTCAACATTTTCTAAGTCCCAATTAACACTTCAGCTTGTCCTGTATAAACACCATAGTGTTGTTGTTTTAACACTAAAGTGTCTATTTTCAGTCACCTAAGTGAATATAAACACATAAGTGTTGACGAAATAACACTATAACATGTTTATGGCCAACACTATTTTTTAGAGTGTGGCATTGAGACATATTTATTTTTAGTGGCCACACGCTGAAAGTCTGTCATACAGAATTTACACACAACAGAAATTTCAAGTTTTAGGCCTGATTATACGCGAAGTTGAACCAGAGCATTTTTTAAGGATATTTGACTGGGAGACCAACAGAATTTTGTAGCGCCCTGATGCGTGATATATATCGATCAGCAGAAGATCCATCTCAGACATGCTTGCATAGGGGCCTTCAAACTGTTGAGCTGACTGCTAATTTATGATCTTGGCTAATTTCCATGAAGCAAGTTAGAAAAATTTTTAATTCCTGAATATTAGAAATCAGAAAGATGACTTAAGAAGAAGTATAATTGTAAAGACAGTGAAGAATTGTTTTGATATGGAAAGACGAAGTTTTGCTTTCAAATGCACCCAAGAACCACAAATCATGACACATCAAATTTGAAATTTTTGACAGTTTCTGAGAAAATTGGTCTCCCAGTGACACCAGTTTTGCAATTACTGGAAGACCAAATCTTTCCACTGCATGGGAAATATACAGAAAAGTAGATGTATTTCTGCTGTATGACTTCTGGAGGGTGAGGAATCAGGCCAAACACTAGTTTGCATGTGGGATGGAACAAAGTGTAGAAAGGAGATGAAATCATAGATGCTGGGACAATTTAATCATTTTAGTATTTTTCAATGAGCAATGTTACCCCTTTCTTTGACAGCTGTTCCAAGTATGGCTGGTGAGATAATATTGAAGAAGCGATTGCCACTATTCCCTGTTCTGCAATATCCTGAAATCAATAAAATACAATTTATGTTCTAAACCAAAGTAAATGAATGCTATGTTCAATTCAATAGTGCCTCTGAACAGACCTTCGCAAACTCCGGAGATGCATGACTGGACCGGAAGCATGTTTTGAGCGTGTAGTAAACCAGAAAGGCCAAATCATCATTGGAGATCAGGTCATCCAGATCAGCCGCAAAATGTCTCAGCATGCTCAGTGCCACATCTGTAAATTTCAGGTTTGGACATATTCTTATTCATATAAATATAGTGAGGCTGATGGCTGTCTGTTCCTTTTTTTGGACATTTTTCTCATTTAAAATCAATTTTTACCATTTCAATCTTTGTGGAAAAGCATTAAAAGTACATGTAGTGCCGTCAGCAGTAAAATATGTAGGCTTTTCAAATTTAAATTTGCATCAAATTTGGATAAGAATTATTTAATCTAGACCAATTCTTCCAATACCATGTCAAAATCTAAAGATTTTGAATGGGATGACATGTGACGAATGGGTCCCAGGGCTATATTTTCCCCACAGAATTCCATCCTCATCACACAATAAATATCGCAAAAATAATGTACTAGAAACCGAAAAAAAAAGACGATAAAAAATCCGTGAGAAAGCCATTTGAAACTTAAGTTATTCGGTTACAAAATAATCCGGGGATAATAGCTGTCACTTTATTTAACATGTATCCCTCTGTAGAAGATAAAATGCCTTGGACTTTTATTGTAACAAAGCCACTCACTTGGATAGCCATATTTAAGCATGTCTTCTCCAAATTTTTCCGTTAGTTGCATCTCCACAATGACATCACTGGCATCACATAGTCCTTTCACTGAAGGAAACATTGCCTTATTATCAAAAGTTCTTAACACTTTCAATGATGTTACGTGCTTTTCAAGGTACAGGGCAATAGCTTTGGTTGCAGAAGCCTTTATGTGAGGAGTCACCTGGTCCTTGAATGTCTGTACACTGCAACTCAAAACAAGAATGCATACATCAATTTAAAAAAAATAAATGAAATAATAAAATATATGTCTTTGGAAATGTTCATAGCCTAGATCTGAATCAATTCCAAATTGGATGTTTCATAGACAGGTTTGCAAAGTGAACTTCTTTGCTAGTTTCAAAATCTCAATTTAATGAACGACCTTAGCCTGCAATTTTGCAAGATGTAGAAGAGTCGAGGACAAAGTTTCATTGGTGAGAGCAACCCGAGCAAAACTATCTGTGAGGAGCGTTTCTTCAGGAACGTCACAGTACCAGTTTTAGAGGTTATTACATAGCTGGAGGGTCGAGGAAGGAAATAACTGGAGGGTGAAGATGAAGGTACAAATTCATCCATGTTAAGACCTTTTTATGCAGTCTTTCTTATAAATTCCTTTTACCTCTTTGCCACCACACATAAAGCAGCGGTGTACCACATCTTGACCTGAATGACTAAGTGTCTGTCTTCTGCAAATCTCTCCAGAGTATCGACTAAACGCGGTTCTGCCTTGATCTTCTCAATGATGTCTGTGTTATTTGCCAAATTCCATATCATGATAGCTGTGGATATTTGCACAAATGTTTCCTTGTCTTCTAATAGCTTTGGAAATAATTTCAAGGCATCATTGTTTACTATCTGAAACAGTAAAATCACTTCAGGGTTAGTATAATATGACAAATCTTGAATTCTTGATGCCATTCTGTTTCATATACTTTAACTACATCTTACTTTAACTTTATTGTTTTCATTTGCAGACAGCCTGCCAAGGCAAATTGCAAGCCCTCTCAAAGCAAAGCCCTGGTATTTTCTGGAAGCATCGAGCAGCGCCTTTTCTATGCCAAGAATGATATACGATATGCTTCCTGAAAACAGATATGAAAGTCATAACAAGAAAAAAAACTAGGTTCAACTCTTGATGATTTATTTTATTTTTCTGGTTGATTCCCAGTGATCTCCACAATTTAGCCATGATTTACTACTTGATTTAAATAGAGGTCCTAACAATAGACAAAAAGACTTGTTAGTTTTACAAAAGTTCCAAAATAGCCAGATTGGTCCGTCAATATGTGCAACAGCCATACTTTGCCATCTTACCATCTGCAGGTATTGTTTGCACACACCCTGCTTACAAGCACTAAAGTTTGTAAGTGAAAATGTCCCATCTAATTTTTTTTCCAAAAAAATATTTTCCCCCACATTTTTAAATATATTTTTTGCCGCTTGTTTCTTTTTTTAACAATTTCGTTTTTGAAAATATTTTTCCCACCTTCTTCGCTACACTAAACAATATCCACATAATTATGTCATTTATTAACGATACGCAAAATACATTGGCTGCAGGGCAGTAAGAGTGATAAATTATGAAGCTTGATAAGCAAACATCATGAAATTATAGAGCAAACTTTACGACATGATATAATTTGGTCCCATCATGAAAAAGTTCTTCTTCCGTTACTCGCAAATACTGCTCCCAGTGCAATATGAAAATACAACACAAAACCAACCGTTGTCTTCAAGATTCTCCAACTCATCCTCTGACATTAAACTTGTCAAAGTGATAACGGCATAAGTCTTCAGGTATTCATCAGTGACAGCGCTCGAGTAAAAATATTTCAGAACCTAGATGATAAAAATTGCACAAATGAAGAAGCTTGTATGCGTGTGAAACAGTTACTGTCTATATACAATCTTGATCAAAATGCTAGAATAATTAGGATCTTCGAGGTGACAGGACTTCCGAGTTCTAAATTGGTGACTGAATGCATGGAATTACAAAAAAAAATCTCAGACATTAGATTTATGTACAAATTATAATATAAACCATTTTTAGTTGCTGAGAATTATATGAAAACTTTTTTGTGTGACCCGGAAAAATTGATCAATATCTGAGGAAAACTTCTTTTAAATTCAACATATTCAATCACCAATATTAGAACTTTGAAGTCCTGACACCTTGACAATCCCAATTATTCCAGCACTTTGATCAAGAGTGTATGTAGAATAATTCTGTGTTTGATCAATTATGGCTATAGAGCCATTTATAGTATACCTTGACAGAATCTTCTTGATTGCAAAAAGGTTGACATTCCGGGTAGAAGCTGATAACTGTTACTATCCCAAGCAAAGACTTCATAACATCAGCCACCACCTTTAAAAAAAATATATGAACAAAATCATATTGTCATGTACAATTATCATAGCACGGAAATTGGCATAGATATAATTTCGGGCCCCCGCAGGTCTCGGGCCTCCTCGTGGCGGTGGGTGGTAACACAAGGGTGAAGCCCTTTATCTCTCGTGGCCAACACGAGACAGTGCGCAAGCACACGTCTCCCCCGACGGAAATGGGGCAACCTGTTTGCCGTGGGTTGCGACCCGTGTCGGAGGATGAAGGGGACCTGGTAGTTGAGTTGGCTGGGACTAAGCTGGTCCCTCCCATACAATACACTACTTTGGCCTGGATTTCTCCTAGACGGGAGGCTGGATTGGCCCGGTCCAGTCAATCGGCTTGTCATGTTGCCATTAGGACTTTGGTCCTATTTGGCCATGGCTGATGGGTCAATCAAAGAAGGTTCTGACCAAGTCTACATGCTGGCCATATTTCTAAATGTGATTGCAGCAGTTTTTCTTTCCAAGCCTTCTACGAGTATATCCCCATGTATCCCTGGACTAGGGTACTGGGCCTAGCCCTACCCATCTTAGTCCCCCTTTTTGGGCTCCTTGGTGGGTGGGGAGCACGGGGGATGAACCACCAAAATGCTCATGGCATATTCTCTTTCAAATTCACAGTCCAGACTAAAACGGCAGCGTTCATCCTCGGATGACTGCATCGACACGGAACTTCTAAACCGACCAACGGCTATGCAGAAGTCAGAGTACTGACACCGGTACATAGTGCTAAAACCAACCAACAGACTTTCCCCCTTTGCGATATTCAAATCAATTCTTCAAAAAGTCGGAGAACCTGCAGAAACAACACAACAAAGAGATGGAACTGTCCTCTTTAAGACCAGGAACAACCAACAGACACAACGACTACTTGAGCTGACAAGTATTGAAGGAACTCCGACTATAGAAGAGCCGCATCGCACATTGAACACTTGTAAGGGGGTGGTTTTCTCCTCATTAAGCTATCCAAACTCTGACGAGGACTTAAAAGAGTGGTTCGAATCATTCACTGACGTCGCACATTTCCACCGAATCCCTCAGAGAGATAATCGAGAGCTTCTCATCTTGACCTTTTCAGACACTAATCTTCCTGAGAGTGTTGGAGTTGTATGGGAGAAATGTAAGGTACGGCCTTACATCCCCAACCCAAGAAGATGTTATAAATGCCAACGTTTTGGTCATCTGAGCAAGTGGTGCCAACGACAAGAAGTTTGTGGACACTGTGGATCCCAGGACCACATCCAATCCAAAGAAGAACCTTGTACATCTCCTCCTCTTTGTGTCAACTGCAAGGAAGACCATCCCTCTTTCAGCAAATCGTGTAAGCAATGGACAAAAGAAAAAGAAATCCTCACATTGAAGGCAACCCACGCGATATCTTTTCCAGAGGCGAGAAGGATTGTGGACCAGCACTCAGGAATTCCCAGCTATGCGGACATGGCGGGATATCCACAACCTCAACATCATACAACACCAAGACGAAGGTTACAACTCGACGAACACAGCATTAACAGAACACACCAAAAACACGCAGAAAACCCAGATGACAATGACAGACACTCGGAGAGTACTAAGGCAAAAACAATGCCAAAGACAACAAACACACCAAGCCGGTCTACTTCCCGGGCAGATCTTCAAGCACCAAACCCCAATGCTGGCACCACAACTCCTGACTTAGAAATGGAAGAAGAATGTCCTGTTGAAGCAGCCAATGAAGAAGAACAGGAAGACTCAGCTGATGGCGGGACTACGACAACTGACAACGAGTCCATGGAAGCAGAAGATGAAGAGGAAGAAAAAGCAGAGAGAAAAAAGGATCCCCAGGAAGAAAGAAAAGGGGAGGGTCAAGAGAAAGTAAGGGAAGAACCTCCTCCAGAAGTGGAACCAGAACGAATGAAAGAACTGAACGAAAAGGAACGACAAGCCGTAAAAGGAAAAGACAAACCAGTACCAGAACAGATCACTTACAGAGAATATCTTCACCGCTACCTACAAGGAAAAGTACCAACTGGTGACATTAAACGACCAATGTTTGTAAAAAAATACCTTACAATGGCAATTGCACGTCTTACACCAATGGCTGGCTTTCCAAACATGGCCGAGAAACTGATGGAGCGAACTGAACAACAGCTTTGGAGTTGGCCAAAAGACAGTCATGCAACAAGCCAAGATGTACTTGATTGGATCACTCAGCATGATTTCACTGACGATTTTTATGGAATCCTTATAGTTTTGATTCAGCATGACTTCTTGGCGGTTGCCTTAAAATTGATTCAAAAACAAATAAACACAGAGACAAAGACACGACAACCAAAATAACTAACAAACAACAATCAAACTGAATTATTAACTCCCTTGATGCAAAACAAGGATGTCTCTGAATAGCCCAACAAGGTGCTGGTGAGACGTAAAGCACAAACACACACACACACAGATATAATTTCGGTATGTCAATGTGGTTAGGTTAAGGATCATAGCCATTTTTGGTCAATTTATGTAAATGATTTTATACTTTTATTGTGCATAAATTATAATGTACATATTTTATGGAATTTTTGCTTGTAATTAGACCAATTCTTCAGATATTTTAGTGAAAAGATAATAATACGATAGGCCTATATAAATCGAGGATATACAGCAGGAATACATACCTGGCTTAACAAATTTGTCAAGAATGGCTTGTGTTGTATAATGGAGAGGACACACTTAAGAATTCCTCTTACAGCAACTTCCTGCAATACATCACATTTGGAATTTTGAAAATGATGGCAAGCTGAATGAACATTGTGAAATGGTCTCCTACTTAACAATTGTGGGAAACGATATCCAAAGTGATATTCTATATGCTTTTTTTTGAAAGCAGTCAAGCAGACAAGGACCAGAGGCTTGGTTGTTCGAGATTTACATACCTTTGCAAATTGGCCAGATGAGGTAATAAAGTTCCAACATGCACCAAGTGTGTATCTCAGTACTGCCCAGGAATATTTGCTCTTGGACAGACTGTCAAGATCTTGACACAAGTTGGCCATCATTTTCACAGCAATTTCTGAAGTCAAAATCAAATTTTACTCCACTGAAAAACATTGTATCTTATACAGTGATAATTGGACAAATTTTGCTAAAACCATCTGGTTGTGTATAGTGATCTACATACTACAAAAATATTTTTTATACAATGCATATATTGTATTACACAGTGTTCCCCATGACATCTCTAATGCTATTTTTTGCATACTGATCAACCCATTACTTTTCACTGAATCAATTGCTGAAGTCTTCATTTGGCTGTTCCAAAACCCTTGAGTCGTTTTTCTTAAATATTTTTTTAAACCACTTAGTTTTAGAGGCAATATTTACCAGGAAATCCACTTGTGGTTAGTTCTTTGCCTATTTTGCTCTTTATGTCTTCTATATTTGTGATATTATATGTTTCAGTGAGGCTTGAGACGTTGGCCAGTGCTGCTTTGTTGTCGTAACTTTCCATCATCTTCAAGGCATCAACTCGATCCTTTATTAGACTCTTCAGTGCACCTTCCAAGGAGTACGCCAACACCTGCTGTTCCTTGTCATCTTTTTCAACCATCCTATTGCTCTCCCTGCAATGGACATCCAAACATTCCAACAACAAGTGGGATTCAACATGTCAAACTTTGTATGGTAAACCGCAGATATCACAGCCAAGGAATAACAAATGCTATCGGAAATGCACCAAGATTTATCACACAATTCCTTCTAGGGTCATTTACGAGAGTTTTTACAAGTTTTGAAATGTTTGTGCTGAAACTGAGATCTTTCATAGAAAATAATCATGTGTAATCCGTCCTGTTTTGAAATTCACAAGCTGCTGCTGGTATAGTCTGTTGTATACAAAGTTCAAAGGCATACCTGAGCAGCATGACATCATTTGGCAGATGTGACTCAGTTGTCTGTTCAGTTACTTTCCACATAATCCACACAGTGTCAGCACCAGCGTCTTTTTCCAATGATACATAATCAGTCAATTCTAGCCTTGGATGAAAAAGCCTATGGTATAGGGTTCTATTAATCTGCAATCGAATCATTAAAACTATGGTCATAAATATTCCAACATTTGGTATACATCTTGCTTCAAGACAGAGCCTCATTTTAAAACCAAAAATAAGAAGAAAAAAAGGCAAAACTGCCAAATCCAAAAGCCTAAATGGCTTATTAACAATCCAGAGTGCAATTTAGCTGTCCTTTCCCAGTGTGCAATTTGACCTACATCAGGGGTGTCAGTGTGACATCACAGACATTATACTGACGCCAGGTGAGGTCAGAATGCCCGCAGGGTTACATCAAAAAAATTTTTTTTAAGCATCAAAAGTGCCTTAAACCTCACTTCAACGATTGACTAACTTGTTTCGCTCAATTTATCTTGCAGAAGCCGCAAGCTTTAAAAGAGAATGACTCACAGTTCCTGGATAGATCGAGTAGATGGAAATTTTGATGACAGATGACAATGCTGACAGAGCAAGGAGGGAGTTGCATCCTTCGCTTGAAATCATTTGTTTTGCTTCTCGTTCTATTGCTGGAACTTTTTCACCTGTCTCTCGAAACATCTTAGCAGCAGGTTCCGAGAGAACCAAGGCAAATGCAGCGTTCAAGTCTATTTCCTTAATGTGCAGATTTGAAAATAAATCAGCGTAGTACTTGGCATGAAGGTAGGACTCACACGCACACAGCAGCCTCAGCTGCATTGCCATTGAAGTTTCGCCTGATCATAAAACAGAAAAGAAATCAGATTTTAGGGTTCCGACATTCATACGTTGTTATAGAACTATATCATTCCTTCAATGATTTTCCTCACAAGGTAAAGAATATATGTTTAATTTATACAGTCAAATGGCAATATTCTAGCCTTTTGTGATGCAAACTTATGCTGTTAAAAAGACAAGTAAATTCTGTAAGATTACCCATAAAGATATGTCTGCTAAATTTTGATGTCAAGTATAAGTAAAGCTAATTAAACACTGGTTTCCAATCATATCAGATATTTTCTACTCTGGAAGATGTTATGATAAAGGTAGAGCAAATTATAATAATTTGCCTCAAAATTCTTTTTTTTTCTTTTTTTTTAAATTGCACAATATGCAACTTACCAGTGAGGAAAACTGACAAAGCATCAAACAAACTGTTGATGCCCTCAAAAGACTGAACAGGCACAAGATTTCTCAATATATCCGATGGAAGACATTGAGGTGGAGTCCATGCTATACCATTTTCTGACTTAGTGAGATGGATTTTGGTGTTGTCAACTGAGTACAACTGGATCATGTTTTGCACACCAGTGGTATTACCATGCTCCATGAATAGGCTAAGCATGTCAAAGTCAATTTGCATCTGAAACTAAATTTTATTCAACAGTTTGGCGAGTTGTTCGAACCACTTTTCTTACAATCTATGGAACAAATGGCTATTTCTCACTTGCTGCCAGTTTTGCAAAAAATGTATTTATCTATGTTCTTGCCCTGATTAGTTTTATAACTGGTAAGAAGGGTGCGTAATTTCATATGTTTAGGGTAGAGAATGCAAGAAGACTATTTTGAATATTGTCAGATATAACTGGTTAGATAGAAATAATGGAATAAAAGGCAGTCTTTTTAATTTCCATCTCGTTACTACTGTCATTGTCAATATAAGACTCAGCTGGCAGACTGACTCAAGTTTGGCAAAGGCTACATTACTAGGGGTGTATCATTCATCGTCATACCTTTTCTGGTTTCAACTGCTGTGACTCATCTTCCAGAAATATGATAAACTTTTCACAGATATCCCTGATGCCCCTTAGGTAGCAGTCGTCAAATAGGGACACATTTGGAATGAAGAAAGGCCTCAGGACGAATCGCTGCCGAGTTTCTTCTTTTAAGTAACAAAGAATTTTGCAAGCCCATTCTTTTGATTCATCGCTGTACAGTTGTGAAGTATTCGGAAGTCGTGATTTCACTTTCAACTCAAGTTTTCCCAGATTTCCTTTTTGGATGTCTTCACGAAGAAGCCAGAACAAGGCATTTTTATCCATGTATGAAGTGACCAATCTCTTAGCATGTGAATACTGGGCACCACTTTGCCAGTAATCGATTTCTAGCAACCATTTGACCAATTTGTAACCATTGAATGCTTCCACGGGTAAATTGTTCATGATATCTCGTTCACTCTGATGCAGAGTGCATGTCCAGCGGTGACTGCCTCCGGGCTTGCCCCATTTCAGCATCAACTTGACATTGTGTTGTTTCGACGGCTTGGTAATTTCTTCTTGCCTCTTCTGAACTTTCTCAGGTGCGTATGGACTGAGGTTAGGGTACACAAACTCCACTTCAACAACATCTTGGTTGACATTTATGATGGGAACCACATCTATCGAAATAGACATTCCTAGAAGTGGGCCGGGCTCCACCCAGATCAGACTCCATGGATGGGATGTATCAGTTACACGAAACGGACAACATTTCCAGTCAATCTTTGTTAACCCTTCCTGAAGCTTCTCAGTTAGCAGGTCACCAAAGCAGGTTGGGTCGAGCATTGTGAAGTCAGTGTTCCCTTGCAAAACGAGGTTGAGCATCTCATTATATTGTATCTGAATTTGACAATTGCTATTATAGCCAATAATAACTTTCTCCAATACTTCAGAAACGTCATTGAGATGAAGTTGAATGTCAAATTCATCAGGACGTCCTACCTTTGTGCCTTCCTTGACGCTGCCTGTAGTTTTTACAGTAAATCGAAACAGGTTGGAGTCCGGTATCTCCGAGAGAATCTGGTTGAGCTGTGCAAACATGCCTTTTACAATTGGTTTGACAGGACAGACTTGACAAGGTTGGGCATAAGCATTTCGGTCGAATGGTGTTTTTTCTGCAGATACATTTTGTAGTTGTCCAATATCTTCTCGTGCTAGCCCATTCAAAACAGTCTTCAATTGCGTGTTAGACAAACCTCTGTGTGCTTTGTAATACAACAGGTCTGAATGATCAGTGCAGTGAAAATGGTTTTTGCATTTCAGATCGTTATCTTTCCAGGCAAGTTTGCAGATATGTTTGGAAATATCTGATGAGTACTGCAGGACATTATATGCACTCGATCTGATACCGAGTTGCTCAAATAAGACCTTATATTGTACAATAAAGTCGTCTTGATTAAGGTACTCCTGAAGTGACAACATAAGCTGCATGAATGGCGATAACAGAAATGATCGTCCCACATTGTTTAGAGAATGCAAAATTTCTTGAAAAACTGATGGGTCTGAAACGATCAATTGGGCAAACCTTACATCGTTCTTTCTTCCAGCAAAGTTAGCGAGTATCATCCAGGTGCAAGGAGATGTATTTTAGGGTCATCAAATATCTGCCGGTGGCTGAGATCAAAGCCTTTCGTCTGTGGTAGTCCAGCAGAAGCTCAGCAGCTTTTGGGTATGAACATTCCTTCTCATAGGTATGGAAACTTGCTATCAACCTCTCCAGAACTTGCTGACAAAAGATGTAGTTTGCCCCGGCGAATATGGCCTTATAAATTATGTTGACGTATCGGCTGAAGTCATCTTTTGAATGCGCTCCAAATCTGTATTCATGAAGGAGTATGTCCAGTTCAGCCAACATATCCCAGTCATATTGCGAAGGAGATAGGTCTTCTAATCGACATAACCATGAATGCAGGCTTTCTGGTGGTTTTACTGGTCTGCAAGAGACATTTTAAAAATATGTATTCTTAGTTTTGGACATTTATTAACACAGATGATATAACTTGAGCACAATGGTTTCACCAGCACTGAAAATCCTTTTTGACCTGATCGCTCATATAGTCAAAGGTCTTCATCAGTCAAATTTTGGCAAGAGTCATCAAAAGACTAGGTTGATTAATAAAACTTTAAGTCCACCTTAGGAGTCCCCCCTTTACGAATACCTGAAGATGTCAAAGACCTCTTTTCCATTCAATTTATAAGGAATTAAGTATATTGACATTGAGTCTGTGTATTTGTTGCTTGATTGCTTTATCTGAGGCAGCCATAGAAATACATAGAACGGAGATGAGGCTGTTTGATGCCACCTCAAGATGAGGTCACCAAATCCGCAGAATTGGAACTGCTCTGAGACATGACGTCACAATAGATTGATTATGATGTGACGTCATTGCATTGTTATAAGTGACATCACTGTTACTGGTGACGTCACGGTTACATTGTGCCAGGATACAGGGCAGTTCCAAGATGGTGGATCTGGTTGCGTCATCTGCCAGGGCCTCATGTCCGTTCTATGTATATCTATGGAGGCAGCAGACCCTTAGAGCACTGCCCATCTTTTTCGAAAATTTTGGTTTGTCAAAAAAATAGTTAACCAGGAGGCACTCAAACTCAACTCAAATTATTTATGTAAATGTTTTGTCCAAGGCACCTAAACAATCAAACGTTGCACAATAAGTTCTCAATTGTCTTCTAGATATAATAGAGAAACAAATTTTCTCCTGTCAGATCATGAAGGATGCCCAGCTGGTGGCTTACACGCAGGGGCGTATCTAGAAATGGCCTGAAGGGGGGGGGGCTATTACTTGGGGTGAATACGGGACACTCCGGGTCTTTTCTTATCTCTTCCATGTTAATTTTTGGCCTGGGCAGGGCATGACCCAGTACCCCCCCCTAAATACGTCACTGCAGTCACCCGCATGGCCACATTGGTCATATCCATCGGAAAACCACAGTTTTTTTAAAACAAGGGTAGGCTCACTCGAAGGCTACTGGTTCAGGCAGGAATAATGTCACTAAGCTACTAATACACACATAACTATAGAATCAATATGCAGGCCTATCATTTAGCCAACTGTAAAAAAATCAGAGAAGGAAACCGAGATATTTAAGTTTACTTAAAGGGCTTATTCTTGTTCATATGAACAACATGTACAACACAACATCTTACATTTGAAAAAGACAACCAATGTCTCCTTCCACCTGCTTTATATCATTTTGAGAAAACATTTAAACTGTTAGAATGATGAATTTACCTTCTGGAGAATCGTAGAAAATTGTCCATAATTTTCACTGTTCTCTCAACATCTTCGTCAGTGGTCTGGTTGCTGAGAGAACAGCGAAAATTATGGAAATTTTTCTACGATTCTCCAGAAGGTAAATTTATCGTTCTATCATGGATCCGGAGATTGGAAATATACACTCACGATTTAAACAGTTATTAATTGAGGTTGATTTGGCTACCGCATATGGAAAAATATGAATTTTACTTACAAGGTGACAATTGCTGTTAGTGATTTTCCTGAATAAAGTCTGGACAAAGGCAGATGAACAACTTCCATGCAAATGTTTGGTTTACCCAAGTTGTCTATCACAAGCATTGTGTCATCATTATAAAATTCTGCAGCAATCAGTTTCGGTTCCTGATCCTCTGGCCCTAAATTAGCTGTTCCTGTAGGGCCAGGAAGTACAAAGATTCTGTTCTTATGTGCAAGAGCATTAGCTGCAGTCTTGTGTATAGGCAGTGGACAGTGTAGCAAGGTAAACTGTCCGTCATGGTACATCTCAATTGTGTCTCTGTAAATTATAACGCCATCTTCAATAAATATGCCTCCTAAAACAAATATGCTTTCACCATAAACAACTGCCATATGCCCGAAGCGTTTTTCAATCAATGCTGTTCCCGAGGGTTGCCAGTTGTCCTCATCAAGATTACGCATCAGCCAGCAGAGTTCGCTCCCCTTTATCTCCTCACTGTCAATGCTGATGACACCACCGATGAGAAGGATTTCATTATGGTACGTCACAGCAGCCGCGTCACAGATGCCGTTTACAGGCACAGTAGCAATCCCCCGCCATTCATCAATATCAACGTCGTAAACTTGCACAGTGTTGGTTATCTCCCCACTGCCATGTTTTCTTCCACCAATGCACACAATAAACTGCCCTATGCTTGTCACAGTATGATGTGAGACCCCAAGCAGCATAGGCGCACACTGTGCCCAATCGAGGGAGTGAGTGTCTAACTTGAAGACAGCATTTTCAACATGGAAATCATCAGAACATCCTATGAGATACACCGTATTGTCCACTACAATGGCATGGGCATTAGGGCAGTTTCCAGGGGTGTCACTTATGTTATAATTTGCCACCCTGTTTCCCTCAATCGAGAAAATGTCACACGAGCACTCATTACGCACCCTGTCTGGGTCTCTCCCACCGAAGAGAAGCAGAAATGGAGCTGAAGCATCATCTTCATTTTTGATACTCTCCATTATTGTGAGATGGTGTTGATGGAAAGTTATCAGTTATTACCTTCAATCTGTGTAGACATTGCTACTTGTGGCAACAAGTACTTTCTTTTTATGTATCTGAAAAATATTCTGAATGCATTTGTTTCTGTAATGGTGTTGAATCTTCAGATATTCAGGGAAAGGGGTTTTGATTTCAAATTAATCAAATTTATCTTTAGCACTCGATATGCTAAATTGTTTCTTTCTAAATCAAACATTAGATTCTACACAGCAATAAAAATGATCTATAAATCACCTCAAAGTTTAAGACAAAAAGGCCTGAAATTCTAGTTGCTGCAGTTTTAACATATGGCAAAAATGAATTATTAGAATCATATCTAACTAAACAAATTTACTCAATTATCATTCTAAGCCCAATATGGCAAGATATACTCTTTAAAAATGTAAACAAATATATTTTTATGCCACTGGAAACCATTGTTGTGTTTAGTAGTAGTAGTAGTTTATTGACATTAGGTCCATCATCATAATCATATATATATTCAGTTGAACAGCAGGGGTATGAAGAAATAGCATAATATAAATTGCATGTTAATAATTTCAAGCATATATAGTCAATATCTTGGCACATAACTTACAAACTGTCTTTGGATTATAAGCATTAAAAAGTTCATAAATCGAATTTACAAATCAAGCAATACTGGGCTCTCCTGCTTATTAATTCAACTTAATTATTAAACAACAGCTTCTAGAATAGACATAATTCTACTCGTCTTGTTAGAATATATCAGATACAAGTAAAATTATCACAAAGAAAGTTATATGATTTTGGTTGAATCTGCTGACCTATTATTATCGTTTTCATAGCTATGTCTTTTTTTGAAAACTTCGTTTTGCAGTTAAACCGTGACATCATCGGGTATCTGTCAATGTGATTGGTCTAATCTTCAATCTGTGACATATCAGTTCATAGTTTGACATCACAGTTAATGACAAAGGAATTTAAAACTGTCAGGCAATGTTACGATTTGTGTACAACCACAACAAACAACGCATGTCTAAGCTGAGTGTTTCACCTTATTAATTGTTTTTCATACAAAATGTGTTACTGTTTTTCACAGGACACCAGTCATCAAAATTTTTTGTTAGTAGTTGCAACTCTCCTTTGAGGCTAAGTAGTCTGTTTGTTACAGCGCAGAGTAAAACATACATCATCCGTGTGTCACTGCACTTAGTCAGTTTGTTGAAATCTGTGCTTGTAATAAACGAAATTATTTAACTTAATCTCTGACATCACAGTTCTGGAATGAAGCAAATTGCAAACTTGAAAAACACGTAGCTATGAAAACGATAATAAGCCTCTTTCATAGGTAAATAGACACTTAGACAGCAATTTAAAAATCAAGCTACAACCTACTTACCAGCTCAAAATTAAATTTTTAGGTGAAATAATTTCTATTTGTACTACCAAATGATTTGAACATATCAATAGAAATCTTTATAGGACATAGACCTATCAACAGAATATCAGGTCTTATCAACTAAAAGAAGAGTGATTATAAAGAACCAAATTTTAGGGTCAGATCAATAGTCAAACTCTGGCCCATATATCATATCTTTTGATAAGTTTATCAGAATAGAAAGAAAAAAAGGGTGAAAACAAAATTAAAACAAGAACAAGAAACGAATTGTAAATACACAAGCTCTGCGTTTGATTATCAATTTACTATCGTTTTCATAGCTATGTGTTTTTTTTAAAACTTCTTCTTGCTGCAAAACTGATACCTCATCAGGTATCTGCGAATGTGATTGGTCTAATCTTCAATCTGTGACACTCAGTTTAAAGTTTGACATCACGGTTAAAGACAGAGGAATTCAAAACTGCCAGGTGATATTATTATTTTTGTACAAACAACTTCTGTCCAGACTTAGTATTACACCTTAACAGAAGAGTCTCTGTTTTAATGTTTTCAAAGCAAAGTCTGTTTTTATTGTTTTTCATAAGACACTAGTTATCACAATTTCAAATAATTACTTGACAGTAGATGTACACGGCAAGCCAAAATGTTTGAAAATAGTATGTTTCTTTTCTTTGGATTAGTGTTACACAAATTTGCTTGTGGGTGCAAGGTTTCTTATTTGATAAGAAGAAAATAATATTATGTCAAAATAGGAAGAGGGATAGTATGTGGTAGTTTCTATAGTGTATATATGAATATATTTTGCTTTGTTGCTTTCAGAAATGCTTCTGGCTCCAAGCAAGTGGGCATGCATATTGATGAAATAGCAATTGCCAATGCTGACTCATTATAACAAATCCCAATTTTTTGAGAGCAACCAGGGGTGCCGGAACAGGGGGGGGGGGGGGCAGGGAGGGCAATTGCCCCTCCTGCCCTTGTCCAAGAGGGGCAGGGGGGGCATGGGTGCCCTTTAGATCTTAAAGAAAAAACAATTATTAGACCTCATTTTACTTATTTTAGACACAAATTAATAAGTATATTTAAAATTATTATTTACCCTCTATTCAAATTTTGTCACGCGAAATTGGCGCGAATATGCTTGCCCTTTTTCATCTGAACGCCCCTGCCACCTGCGATTCCTTCGGCACCCCTTAGAGCAACCTTTGAACCTATTTTCACAAATGTATCTTCAATAATCCACATCAACTCGATATACCATTTTCTGCTTGCAACACTAATGCAATGGTGAGCACCTTATCCTTTCCTAACTTTGCCCAACAATGTAACTCTCCTTTGAGAATAAGTAGTCTGTTTGCTTCAGTTACAGTTCATTGAAGCATTCATCAACCAGTGTAGTTATCAAAGCCAAACAAGCTAAACATACATAATCCATGTGTGAATGCATTTGGGTAGTTACTTGAAATATGTGCTTGTAATATACAAATTTAAGTTATGCAACTAAATCTGTGACATCACAGTTTTGGTAAAGCAAAGTGCAAACTGGAAAAACACATGAAAACGATAGTAACTAGTCAGTCACAAACAGAGACCGCAAAACAGTTGTATGATCAGACAATACACTGCTACAAAGGCTAGATCTTAGATGCTTGCATCTTTTAAAACAGTAGGCATGCATCCAAGGCTGTCTACAAGTGGACTGCTCTTGCATTGCCACAGATCAGATCATATGCTGTCTTGTGTTGCCAACTAGTGACTAGTGTGCTATTCCGCAAGCTCCTACGAGCGTCCACCAACCAGAGGAACACACTCAATTTTGTCTGGAAGACACCGGGGCTGTTTCTGAGTGTGTTGATGGCCTTGACTACTTCCTTGGAGAATGTGATTGCCGAGTCTGACTCTGGTATACCTTGATGTTGAATAGAAATTTTGTGAATGTGCAATGAAATTGGAACTATTTCTTGGGAATGCAATGCTGTAGCATAGAAAATGCAGTTCTCAGTTTCACCAGACTGCATCCAAAGAGTATTGAAAATCCAATTAAGCGATACACAAGAAACTCCAAATCTGATTTTTTGATGAATATATTTGTTTCAGTCCATGTTGAAGAATTCGAGCGCATTTATAATATTTTGCGGTCTTGTTTGGTTTGTAAGTACATGTACTTTGTATGAGCACTGCAGCACATGCAAACATTTTGAAAAATTTATAGAGAATCGATGGTCATTTTTCCAAAATACAGCCACATCAAGCCTGTATGTCATCAACTCGACATCAAATGTATAGTACAATTTATTTTGCATACTTATGTTACATGTGTAAGGATTGATTAGGAAGACGTGGTTATATTTCAACAAATTTATTTGATAGCCATGCAGAAAAACCTGAATAATTAAAAAAAATTATACTAAAGTTGTAAAATAAACACCCCAATTGAAATGACAAATAATCATTGAAATAATAAAGTAAATCAGTTAAAAGACTACTCACAACTTATTTGATTAATGAATAAATCAGGACAAGGACAAAGTATCAATAGTCACATCATAAATGAAATAAATCATTATCTTCAAGTTAAATGACAAAGTCATATAATATTATGAGCTGTATTCTTTGATAAAGAATCTAAATTAAAAGCGACTATATGAATGTGACAAACTTCTAATCTAATCATTTAAATCAAAAATAGTCCAAATTAATAAATCAGGAAAATGACCAACTTCCAAATTTGTAGGTTTTCTGATTATTGCTCCTAAGTAATTTGACAAATTTTAATCATAATATTAACATACAAATAGTGTCATTGAATAACAAATGTTAAATTTTAAAATAATAAATTTACCAACTACTACATTCAAATACCACATCTAAAATCAAATACCACAAGTCAACAATCAAACTTGTATACATGTCACAATTCAGTCTTTGAGTCAATACACCATAGTACATTATAGCATTAGAACTGAACTGCTAATATTATACAGTTATCGCACAGCACCGAGTGCAATATGTGCTAGTTATATCCCGCGTTTGAGTGAATATGTGATATATTCCGAGGCGTTAGCCGAGGATTATATCACATATTCACGAAAACAAGGGATATAACTAACTTATACCTTAAACAAAACAAAATAAACCAAAAACAAAGAGATTCAAAAAAGAAAATAACAAGAAGGATTTAAGAGAAGTAGAAAACAATTACAAACAATTTGCCCAGTGGGATTAATACGATAACATAAAAGTCAGTTGAATAAAAAAATCCAAAAGGCAACATGGTTGACATATATAATATGAAATTCTTGCATATTCTGGGAATGTCTTTGGATATACAAGGCCTAATCATCTGAACGGTACTGTAAATTATCAATCAAATATTTAAAAAGCTAAAGAGATTTCCCGTGTATTTTAAGAAATTGGTTATAGAAGCTAAGTCCTAAGCAATTATGATTTCATTACCCACTTTAATATACGAAAATAGTATAATTAGCTAATTAGTTGCAAAATAATTAGGAAAAATATTTTAAGTGCAAATTTAATAAGAAATAGTTTGAATCTATAAAAGTGGAAAGCAAAACCTAGAGAATATATAGAACGAAATGTTAGGAGAACAAAATTGGTTAAAAAGCGAACGAAAAAATTGGGGGAAAAATTAGCGCAAAAACTTCACGCAAAAAATGTGTGAAAAAAAAAAATTATCGAAAAAAAAGAAGAAATTTAGATGAGAAAGAAAAACAATATATATTTTTTTTGAATCCGCCAGGGGGCCAGACAAGATGGACGTTTTGTGAAATGCTGCTCAATTCCAGCTAAGTTATTTGTTATTTCTTGTGGTTAAATTTTGTTGTAGTTGTGTAAACACTGTGTTTGCGTGTATTTAAAGGTACTTAGCACATATTGACACAGTTTTTGAACTTGTAAGAGTGTTTTTTAGGCAGAAAATCGGCAACTTATTATCTACCGCAACCGCTACTTGTCTGTAAGTGTAAACAAACCCAATTATCGCCCATTTAATTAGCCTGTAGGGTCCGAATTTTGCCTGTTTTTTTGTTTAATTAATGCCCAGTTAGTATTCCTAAGTTATTACTGTTCATATAGACATTGTAAACCGGCCTAGTAACTAATAAGTACCATACTTTGGATCGACTGGCCTGTGTCTCTGTGTCTACTATATTTATTTGTTGTTTTGCTTGTTGGCAAATTTTCCATATTTGGCATCAAATTAATTGTGTGACCTAGTTCTCTAAACTGTCTTACTCCTTAATTGCCCTTCAGTCATTTGACCTACTTTCCAGTTGAATAACTCTGCATTGACGAGTCCATTGAATTCAATCTACTCCTCACTTACTGCATTTCACTTGGTCTAATTATTAAATCCAACTGCGTTTTCATTAATTCCAGTAAAACCACAGAGTGCTAAAGTTGTGTAAATAAAAAATATATAAATATATATTTATTATTTTTTAGTTGCTTATTTCAAATCAAATTCCCAAAAACTAGTACATCTATAAATCACACAACACAGAAGTTTATACCAACTTTGAAACTCACAGCATATTGATTTAGAACAAAATACTTGGTGAATGTTTTTCTAATATTTTGCAGTTTTTGGCCATGATGAAACCAGAGGCCCGGACCAGGCAGTACTTAACCAGAAAGACGAGGGCTCTCCTTGAATCTGTGCTAGAGGAGGATTGTGATGAGCATTTTCCAGATACACAAGACTTTGATGAGCATGTTCCAGATATACAAGACTGTGATGAGCATGTTCCAGAAACACAAGACTCAGATGCTCGATCACATCTGACATGTCTGAATCGCAAGAAGTTCTTGTGATCCCCGAGACACAACAGTCGCAGACTAACCTCTTTGATGCGACCCTTGTCAGTGAAGCAGACTCTTTTGATGAAAGCAGCTTACTCATTGACGGTGCCTCTGTAGCTCCCCGACTGATACTGAGGCCCCCGCTACAGTCACCGAAGATGGTCCCACTGTTACAAATGCTGCCCCTCCCGTTGACCCAGGCCCTCCAGTAGCCAGTACTTCTGCTGTCGATCGCCCCGCAGAAGCTACTCCCTCTACTGCTGAATCCCCCACCCTGACTGTTGGTTCCCCGATTGAAACAGTAGTCACAACTCGCCAGACTGTTACACCCCAAGTGACTAAGACTGTGCACCTATTCAGAGGTCCAAAGAACCCACTGTCAGCCTTCTACCACCAGAAGCTGCAGTGGAATCACATGTCCTTCATCTCAGCGGAGCAGGCTTATCAGCATCAGAAACTATTATTTCACAAAGTACCCCGTGTTGGTCGTAATCGCCTGCTGAGATGTCGCTCGTCGCATGATGTCAAACGAATTGCAAATGAACTTGTACCCTCTCCATGTGATTCATGGAATGAGATGAAGTTTGCCTTAATGACTGAGATTTGCACAGCCAAACTTCATCAGTGTAAACGTTTTCGTGATGCCCTAACCAAGACCGACTGCGCTATCCTTATCCACAACACTGAAACAGACAGTGTATGGGGTTGTGGTGTAGACATGAAGGGCCGCAATATGATGGGCAAGATCCTCATGGAGGTTAGAGACACTGCTCGCTCATATCAGCAAGAATTTCCTCCACTGCCCAAACCAACAAACCCTTCACCTCCAACAGACAAAGCTACATCATCTGTGAAGTCTCGATCCGTCATGGTTGTCAGAAATTCAAACACTCGCGGTCTGGCCAAAGAAATTAATGCTCGTGGAATTTCCTGCACTGGGTTCGTATACCCTGGCCAGACTGCCAAACAGATCAGTAATCGAGTGAAGAACTTTGCCAGTACTACGCCACCATCCGCAGTTGTATGCCATGCAGGCGATGTCGAGGTCCGTGATCATTCTCGCTCGCTCTCATCGATCACATCAGACTACAATGCCCTCATTGATAGCATTCGCTCGACATTCCCTCAATCTCGTGTCATTCTGAGTGGTCTGCCCTTAGATCGCTCGCCCCGAGGTTCGTCGCTCCACGTGAGGATTACAGAACTCAATGCCCACTTTTCAACGCTGTGTTCAACAACAAAGAACTGTGTCTTTCTCCCGAACACCAGAGCCAAACTCAGAGACAATATCCACTTCACTCACCAGTCAAAGGACATAGTGGCTCGCACTGTTGCTGGGCATGTTAAACAGTGTCTTTAATTTGCTGCCAGTTGCCAAGATTAACGAAGAGTCCCAGAATGCAAATGTCATCGTCAAAAATGTTAACGCAAATGTAGTTAATACAAATGTAAATGGTAATGTGAAAAATGCGAATCTGAATTATGGTACCCATTCTAAAGATATTAACTCATGTAGTGATGATAGTGATAAATCTCCAGAGAAATTAGAGTTTAATACATTGCTAAATGATCCAATATTGTCATTGGAATGTGATAGTCACTTGCCCGATATGTCAAATTTAAGGGCAATGCCGCCAGAATCAGATTGCCTTGTAGCTCCAGAGAGTAACAATGAATTGAAACTGTTAGTTTGGAATGTACAGGGACTAGGTAGTAAGTTTGAAACGCATGATTTGCTCAACCAGGTGTCAGAATTCGATGTAGTGATATTTCTGGAAACTATGAAGTTAGATGATTTCTGTCCAAACACTGGAAGTTATATTTTCAAGCACTTTCAGAGGAAATATCAAAACCCACGTGCTCGTAAACCCTCAGGTGGAATCGGAGTATTAATCAAATCTAACTTGTATGATGACAAAACTGTAACTATAGCTAAAAATTGTGACTTTGTTGTATGGTTAAAGATCTGTAGACCAAATCAGGATGATTTATTTATTGGCGGAGTATATATTCCACCTCTTGACTCAAGTTCCATGGTTGCAAACTATAAGGATAACAATGCTTTTCAGCTCATTCAACAAGATGTTGTACATTACATGCAAAAAGGCAACGTTGCGCTATGTGGTGATTTCAATGCCAGAACTGGTAAACTCTGTGATTACGACCACACCCATGGAAAAGATATAAACTGTGGTATCTCATCTTTCCAGGTTGATTTTCCTCGAATAGAGAGACATTCGGAAGATATTAAAACTAATACATATGGGAAAGAACTAATTGCACTTTGCAAGTCCAGCCAAATGCGAATTATGAATGGTTTCTTTAATAACGATCATTCAACTGGTCAGTTTACCTGCTGCACAGCCAGAGGTACCAGCCTCATTGATTACCTGATCTGTGACAGAGGATTTATGAATGAACTGACAGAATTTCATCTGTCTCCTATTACTGTAGAATCAGATCACAAGCGTCTCTCATTTAGTGTCAGAAGTGTGAATGCTTCATATGAACTTCAGCAAACACAGCTTGAAAAGTCTAAGCATCACAAACCATTTTACAAATTTATTTACAGTACCGATAAGATAGATGGTTATATGTCATCTCTAGAGGATGAAATATGTCTTAACTTAATAGATGAGCTGACAGATTGCATTATTCATGATAAGAGTGTTAATATGGCCGTCTCCAGCTTGTATTCTTATCTAGATAAAGCTATTTCTGAAAATTTTGACAAAAGGTATATTAAATCTCCTTCAAACAAATTTCCAAAAAATCAATGGTTCGACCAGGAGTGTAAAGATAGTAAGCGAGCATGTAATGATTTCTCTAAACAAAATGACCTATCTTTGGAAGACAATCGCAACTACTATAACTTAATGAAAAAGCGATACAAGGCGATGATACAAAGAAAGAAAAGAGACTACCAAAAATTGGTTCGATCGGATTTAGAAAGTTTTCACTCAAAAAATCAAAATGATTATTGGAAACTATGGGAAAAATTGAAATCAAGTAACTGTTCCAGTTCTAAATCAAATGAACTGATAACTTTGCAGTCATTTGAATCTTATTTTGTCAATGTCAGTTGCCCTCCCGAAAGTGCAATCTCCTCTTTCGACATGCCATTTCTGAAAACTGTTGAAACTTATGTTACAGATAGGCTTATTACTAACAATGTTGAATCTATCTTAACAGACCATCCTATAACATGTGAAGAAGTAGACAAGCAGATCAAATGCCTCAAATTAAATAAAGCACCGGGTGTTGATGGTATTAGTAATGAATTTTATAAATGTGCTTCTGAACAGCTGGTTCCCTCTCTAACCACTTTGTTTAACTACATATGGGAAAAAGGTGAATTCCCTGACAGATGGGCTGAGGGAATTATACAACCTTTGCATAAGTATAGCAGATAACTACAGGAAACTAACGCTTATGGCCTGTATGGGAAAAATCTTCGAAGGTATATTGAACAAACGACTCATATTTCAAAGTGAGGTAATGTCAGTTGATGATCCAAATCAGTTTGGTTTCTGTAAAAACCGCCGAACCACAGACAATGTCTTCGTCTTAGACACTCTAATCTCACATCAGCGCTCTGTCAAGAAGCCGCTTTATCTTTGCTTTATTGATTTTACCAAAGCGTTTGATTTCATCAACAGAGATTTGCTATATTACAAACTACTGAAAAGTGGTTTTGGAGGCAAACTGGTTAAGATAGTAGTCAGTATGTTTTCTAAAGCAAATGCTAGAGTCCGTTGGAATGGTGAAATTGGTGAGAAAATAGACAGTACTCATGGGGTGTTGCAGGGTGGTATTATTAGTCCAAAATTATTCAATCTATTCCTAGCAGATTTGCATGAGTATCTAGATACCAGTCAAGGGATTACAGTGAATGACACCACTTTCACTCACTTGGTGTATGCTGATGATTTAGTACTAATATCGGAGAGTGAAAAAGGACTCCAAACTTTGTTAAACAACATAGCTGCATATTGTAGAAAATGGCACTTGATTGTTAACTGCAGTAAAAGTAAAGTTATGATTTACAATACTTCCAAAAAAGGTATTACGAATCATAAATTTGTAATAGATAACATGGAATTAGAAGTTGTTAATTCTTTCAAGTACTTGGGACATGTCCTAACATCATGTAAGAACATCCATGCATCAATGCATGGCATGTTGCTACTCAAGCTCAAAGAGCTGTTCACTTACTCTATGATAACATTAGAAAGACTGTCGGGCACCTGTCTCCTACGCTTAGCCTTAAAATGTTCGACACTCATGTCCTGCCTATCGTAGAATATAACAGCGAAGTGTGGTTCAGTGACAAGAAAATTGATGCAATAGAAAAAATTCAGATGCAGTATTTGAAAAAGATACTTGGTGTTAGAAGGCAAACACCAACTATAGGTATTCTGGCGGACTGTGGTAGATTTCCACTTGTCGTCCGACAACAAGTTTCAGCTGTCAAATATCTGCAACGGTTGATTGCACCCGATTGCCCTAGTATACTTAAAACTTGTTATGATATTCAAATTCAAATGCATAATTCCAATAAGGAATGTTGGTACACTAAACTATGCAATGCACTAGGAAAATATGATATCACTATAGATGGTGATCTTCCTGTCGTACCAAATGAAATGTACAAGCATACTCACAATAGGTTACTTAGTGAAATTTCTGACTCAAATATCAATCCGAAGCTAAGAACTTATAAAAACTTCAAAACGGAAATACGTATTGAACCGTATTTAAATTGTGACCTGCCTAAACATCTCTATAGCAGTATAGCTCGTTTCAGACTTAGTTCCCATAATTTACAAATAGAACTGGGAAGACACAAGCGACCGTATGTGCAACCAGAAGACCGAAAGTGCAAAAGATGTGATATGAATGTAGTAGAAGATGAAGAGCATTTCCTAATGGTATGTCCAAAATGGACATGCCAACGTGTCAAATTAGTGAAAATTGTGGTGAAACATATTTCAGGCTTTTTAGTTTCTAGTAGGTATCAGCAGCTCTTAGCGATTGCAAAAAGTAAAATTTCTGAAATAAATATAGCCCTGGGACAATTCCTGTATTATTCACTTAATGATGATAGTGCATAGACCTCCTTATTTGACATGACCTTCGCTCTTCTTGGTGACAATTGGCAAATTATAGGTACTGTTTTTATCAATGCATGTATCATATTGATTTTGTATTCGTTATTTGGCCTCAGGGTGTGGTGCTACTGAAAATTTGCTGTTTTAATCCTCCGTATGTACATGTTGTAAATTTTACTGTTATTGTGTACTCTGCTATTAACTTACTTTCCATGCTGTATATACATTATTGGTGCATAATTGGGTGCTAATTTAAAGGTGCGCTACTTGTCTATGGTGCTCAAATTGACATTCTGTGTATATATTTTTATGTGCTTATGTATGGACATTTATGGACAATGAAAGTAGAATGTGAGAGTTCCTTGGTCCGGCCTTATAGCGGTTACCGCTGGCTCGGTGCCTCGGAGCTCTCACACCAACTTAAATTAAGCTGTTCTAACTTATAATTGCTCACAACGATAATCCTTACACTCTATATTTTATGACAAATGTTCAGTATTAATGTAATTGAATTGTATATATACATATATGTTTATGAATGTATAGCCTAATCCCATTAGACTGTAGTTGCTTATTTTTATGCTGTATATCCATATTTTATTTTTATTATTTTATGACATATGTATCTGTTTGATGCTTTCACATGTCAATAAAATTCTATATATATATATATTTGGTGAAGAGATTTGGGGGGGGGGGCTGGAAAAAATATGAGTGGAAATAGGCAAAAGAAAATATATTAAAAGAAAAATAGTTAAAAAAATCAGGAGAATAGGGTGACTATCCAATATTAAGGGCGGGGGGGGGGGGGGGTGGGTGAGGCTCCAAGTTTTTACTTCATGATAATAGCAGGGGTAATCAGACCTATTTATTTTGTGTGTGTTTCTATATTAAAGTACTCAAAAGGAATTTATTTTACCAAAATAAGACCAGAAATTATTTATTTGAAAAATGCCCAAGCCTCCACCCCGCCGAGATCTAATAACTCCTTAGTCATTATACTTTCATTAAAAATCTAAATTGGGCTCAAATTAAAGGATTTATGGATTTGTCATAGGTATTAGGTTTTATAATACTTTTGTTTATTTTTGTTTAATTTTTGTTGGCAATTCACTGTTTGGTACAGTTTTGCTGTTTGTGTTATGAGCTTTGTTAAACAATGAGGCTTTATATACTCCCATGGGCGTATAAGTGAACAACAAGGAATATAGGATATATACCAGCCAAATACAGGCTTCTGATTGGCTGATGGCTCACAGATATGGTATAACATTTTTTATGGCACCGAGGTGACTAATATTGCACGAGGGCGCAGCCCGAGTGCAATATTGGTCATCGAGGTGCCATAAAAACTGATATTGCACGAGGTGATGTGCAATAACTGTTATATCATATGGGTTTTTTTTTTGCAAATACTAAGGAAAGGGCTGGAATTCTGATGTCCAAACTCTTTTTGTGTTTCTTTTGACCTGCATGTTTAAAATGTATCTCGTCCAAAATCACTTCTTTTTTTTCACACTTTTGGAATCTATAATCCATAGATGATATATTTAATGATGGGTCTTCTTTAATTTTTTCTCAAACTTTGTAGCAGACAGACTTAAGACCTCTAAACACAACGAAGTCACTGAAAAATGGGAGAAAAAGCTGTTTCTCGGCCACTTTTAAATGATTTATTCTGATCAAACAAATAACATAAACAGTACAAAAAGTCGATATCTACTTAACCCTTTAATATATGCATCTTTTGGCCATCACAATCATTTTTCTATCTTTTTCTAGTGCTGTCCAGTGACTTTCTTTAACTATTTAAAACCAAAAAACAATCTTGTTGCTGCCACAAGACTCAGTTTGTGTTCTTTCGAACCACATATTTAAAATGTATCTCATTAGAAATTGATGAATATTTCACTCAAAAAATAAAATAAAATTCACACCTTTGGAATCGTCAAATTATATAGGCCTACTTGATGATAGATTTAATTTTAGATTTTTTTTTTTACACTTTGTAGCAGACTTTTGACCTCTAAACAAAATAAAATCACCAAAAAATCGGCAAAAACCCGTTTTTCGGCCACTAAATGCTTTATTCTGAAAAAACAAATGACATTAGCAGTACAAAAAGTTGATATCCGATTAGCCCTTTTATGGACGCATATTTTGCCGCTAAAATCATCTTCTTATCTTCTTCCGTTGCCGAGCGGTAGAGTTTTTAGTATAATTGAAAAACAATATTTTTGTCAGCTTGTGGCTTCAGCAGCATCAAAATAGGGTGCTTCCTCTCAGGTCCGTCCAATCTTTCACATGTTAAAATGAGCGTGCAATAACATGCGTACAATATCGTAGATTGTTCCATGACCCCTATGTAATGTGGGAACCCTTTTTGCACATGTATGCTTCTTATGACTCGGGGCAATTGGGCTTTATCCCGACATGCTAGCAGTTTTTCACACATGTTTCAAGGGGGTACTTATTCTTTACAACATGCTAATATGCATGAAACAAAATGGGGTTACTGTTGGAACTATTTCACCTGTCTCTCGAAACATTGTAGCAGCAGGTTCGGAGAGAGCCATGGTGAATGCTGCGTTTAAGTCTATTTCTTTCAGATTTGAAAATAAATCAGAGTTGTACTTGGCATGAAGGTAGGACTCACAAGCACACAGCAGCCTCAGCTGCATTGCCATTGAAGTCTCGCCTAATCATAAAACAGAAAAGAAATAGGATCTTAGGATTCTGACATTCATATGTTGTTATAGAACTATATCATCCCTTCAATGATTTTCCTTACAGGGTAAAAAATAAATGTTGAATTTATACAGTTAAATGGCCATAGTCTAACCTTTTGTGTTGCAAATTTATGCTGTTAAAAAGACAAGTAGCCTAAAATATGTACGATTACCCATAAAGATATGTCTGTTAAATTTTGATGAAAATTAGTAAAACTAATATAACACAGGTTTCCAGTCATATCAGATATTTTCTACTCTGGAAGATGTTATCATAAAGGTAAAGCAAATTATAATAATTTGCCCCAAAATATTATTTGTTTATTTTTAGATTGCACAAAATGCAACTTACCAGTGAGGAAAACTGACACAGCATCAAAAAAAACTGTTGGTGCCGTCAAAAGACAGAACAGGCACAAGATTTCTCAATATATCCGATGGAAGACATTCCATGCTGTACCATTTCCTGACTTGGTGAGATGGATTTTGGTGTTTTCTACTGAGTACAATTGGATCATGCTTTGCACACCAGTGGTATGACCATGCTCCATGAATAGGCTGAGCATGTCAAAGTCAATTTGCATCTGAAACTAAATTTTGATTCAACAGTTTGGCGAGTCGTTCAAACCACTTTTCTTACAATCTATGCTAAAATGGCTAGTTCTCACTGTGCTCCAAGTTTTGCAAAAAATGTATTTATCTATGTTCTTGCCCTGATTAGTTTTATAACCTGTAAGAAGGGTGCATAATTTCATATTTTTAGGGTAGAGAATGCCAGAAGACTTTTTTGAACATTGTCAGATATAACTGGTTAGATAGAAATAATGGAATAAAAGGAAGTCTTTCTAATTTCCATCTCATTATTACTGTCATTGTCAATATATATACTCTACTAACAGACTGACTCTAGTTCAGCAAAGGTTACATTACTAGGGGTGTATCATTCATTGTCATACCTTTTCTGGTTTCAACTGCTGTGACCCATCTTCCAGAAATATGATAAACTTTTCACAGATATCCCTGATGCCCCTTAGGTAGCAGTCGTCAAATAGGGACACATTTGGAATGAAGAAAGGCCTCAGGACAAACCGCTGCAAGCCCATTCTTTTGATTCATCGCTGTATAGTTGTGAAGTATTTGGAAGTCGTGATGTCATTTTCAACTCAAGTTTTCCCAGATTTCCTTTTTGGATGTCTTCACGAAGAAGCCAGAACAAGGCATTTTTCACCATGTATGAAGTGATCAACCTCTTGGCATGTGAATACTGGGCACCACTTTGCCAGTAATCGATTTCTAGCAACCATTTGACCAATTTGTAACCATTGAAGGCTTCCACAGGTAAATTGTTCATAATATCGCGTTCACTCTGATGCAGAGTGCATGTCCAGCGGTGACTGCCTCCGGGCTTGCCCCATTTCAGCATCAACTTGACATTGTGTTGTTTCGACGGCTTGGCTATTTCTTCTTGCCACTTCCAAACTCTCTCAGGCGCGTATGGATTGAGGTTAGGGTACACAAACTCCACTTCAACAACATCTTGGTTGACATTTATGATGGGAACCACATCTATCGAAATAGACATTCCTAGAAGTGGGCCGGGCTCCACCCAGATCAGACTCCATGGATGGGATGTATCAGTTACACGAAATGGATAACTGTTCCAGTCAATCTTTGTTAACCCTTTCTGAAGCTTCTCAGTTAGCAGGTCACCAAAGCAGGTTGGGTCGAGCATTGTGAAGTCAGTGTTCCCTTGCAAAACTTGATTGAGCATCTCATTATATTGTATCTGGATTTGACAATTGCTATTATAGCCAATAATAACTTTCTCCAATACTTCAGAAACATCATTGAGATGAAGTTGAATGTCAAATTCATCAGGACGTCCTACCTTTGTGCCTTCCTTGACGCTGCCTGTAGTTTTTACAGTAAATCGAAACAGGTTGGAGTCCGGTATCTCTGAGAGAATCTGGTTGAGCTGTGCAAACATCCATTTAACAATTGGTTTGACAGGGCAGACTTGAGAAGGTCTGGCATAACCAGCCCCCGCAGGTCTCGGGCCTCCTCGTGGCGGTGGGTGGTAACACTAAGGTGAAGACCTCTATCCTTAGTGGCCAACATGAGACAGTGCGCATGCACGGTGTGTCCCCTACCTTACAGGGGAATATCAATGAATATGTCATTTACCATGATACCAAACCGGATCGTACGTCAACCGGGTTACCAAGGTGCGCGTCCCTCAGCGGGAAACCAGGCTGAGATCGAAAAATTTGCGACTGGACTACCAAGATTTCAATGGACAAGGTCATCTCCGGAAGACTTGACTGACCCTGACCGCCCCCCTCATCTGTCAGAGACTGAAAATTTGCTTGTTATAAAAGGTGTCACACAATCACTGGAAGACCTATCATCTGTTGCTATCTACGAAAAAATTGCAGACCTTTGCAACACGACAATTGCAGATAGCCTGAGACGCCAAACCAATGGCACATTCCTTCTTAAACCTGCGACCTCTGACCAACAAGGTAAATTGACCGGCACTCATGAGATAGCCAATACCAAAGTCGTCATTGAACCTTTTCAAAGATCAGGCAAAGGCATTATTTTCTCTAAAGAAAGTAAGACCTGCTCAGACAATGAACTTACAAATTGGTTTCACAAACACGGCATCGCAAAATTCAAACGTCTTGCTCACAAGAATGGTTATGAGTTACTGTTGCTAACATTCAAAGACGAAAGATTACCAAAGAAAGTACCTGTAGCCTTTGAATGGTGCAGAGTTTCTCCATACTTTCCTCACCCAAAACGCTGTTTCAACTGCCAAATGTATGGCCATTTTAGTCGTACATGCATCAGGCCAACAATTTGTGCCAATTGTGGTGACCATGGTCATGCACACACACACGATAAACCTTGCTCTAAACTTTCACATTGTGTCAACTGTTCTGGGAATTATCCTGCCTTTAGCCACAATTGCAAAGTCTTTAAGAAGGAAAAAGAAATTCTACAACTACGAACTGAAAGACAACTATCTTTTCCCGAAGCCAAACGCCTTGTAGAACAGGACCCGGACAAACCTTGCCTAGAAGCGGATTACCCAAGACCAGCTCTTCATTCATCACCACAGAGAAAGATTCATCTGGACAGGAACCTCTTCACAGATGTCTTAATGAAAACACCTTCACCGCCTCGACCACCAGACCGGCCAAGCAAGGAAGAATGTGTGAACTCCCCTGAATCACCGACGAAGATGATCCAACAACGTCAAATTTTCTCTTCTGTTACCCAAGGGACTGAGAAGTCCCTCAACCAACCAAAGGAAAAAGATGTTACTCCAGATAACCCAAGACAACAAAACAAAACATAGGCTGCGCAGCAGCAAACCTTCAGCGAATAACACCTTTAGAAGATTACAATAATATCATAAAATTGGTGTGTTTACGAAATTGCTTATCGGTATGCAATAGCGGTCGAGTAGTGGCCTTCCATTATCTCTATTTTTCCAATGATTCATAAATGTTATACGCATCAAAAAGCACTGCTAAATTAATTGCATAGGTGATTTGTTTAGAAAATGCATTAGGCCTACTGTATATGCAATAGTGGGGAAGTTTTGGCTCCGATATAAAAAAAATTCTTTTAAATATTTTTTCTCAATATTACAAAAACTATAGAATAGCCATCTGTCAGACCATGAAAAGGCACAACTAGACCATATATGTGTACCAAACTTCATCCATGTATATGGAATAGTGACCGGATGTTGAGCCAGAAACAAAAATAATAATTTTTATGTTTTTTTCAATATTTGAAAAAGTATATAATATTTTCCATCAGACCTTTCAAAAGGCACAACTAGACCATATTGACCATAAGTGTACCAAAGTTTATCCATGTACATGCAATAGTGAGCGAGTCTTAGCCCAAAAAACAAAAAAAATATGTTTTTATATCTTTTCTCATTTTTTCAGAAAGTATAGAATATCTGTCAATGAGACCATCAAAAGGCACAACTAGACCATATAGGCCACATGTGTACCAAATTTCATCAATGCACATGCAATAGTAACCGAGCCTTGGCCCGGAAACGAAAAAAAATTATTTTTATATTTGGTTAATTATTTCAAAAAGTATTTAAGATCTATTCATCAGACCATCAAAAGGCACAACTAGACCACACAAGCTAGATGTGTACCAAATTTCATCCCCATACATTCAATAGAGGCCGAGTGCCGGGCCGGAAACGATCTATCCGCCCGCCGCCCGACCGCCCGCCCACCCGCCCGCCCGCCCGCCCCGCGGACGGACAGCATTTTTACCCAAGTGATTACAATACCTTCTTCGAACTTCGTTCGCTGAAGGTAAAAAGCTCAACAATCGGATTGCTACCTTACAAAGTAAAACGACACTCACCAACAGCTAAAAAGAACTCCCCACTGGTCTCAAATTTCACATCAAGTCCAAAGATGGAAGACTGAAGGATGTATCACCATTTGTTAGCTACACAACAATGCTGAAGAAATTTGGAAAACCACACTCAGTCGATCGACAGCCTGACGGTAATTTATTGGTACAAGCCATAAATGCCACTCAGGCAAGGAAACTTCTTGAATTGAAAATTATTGCGGATGTACCTGTCAAAGTGACACCTCAAAGATCTCGATGCCACCAACCAACATGAGATGACTAACTCAACATGACCACAAACCAAGTATGTTTCTAAATAGCCCAATCAGGTGCTGATGAGACGTAAAACACAAACTCACTCACTCACTCACTCTGGCATAACCATTTCGGTTGAAGGGTGTTTTTTCTACGGATACATTTTGTAGTTGTCTAATATCTTCTCTTACAAGCCCATTCAAAATTGTCTTCAATTGCGTGTTAGACAAACCTCTGTGTGCTTTGTAATACAACAGATCTGAATGATCGGTGCAGTGAAAATGGTTTTTGCATTTCAGATCGTTATCTTTCCAGATGAGTTTGCAGATATTTTTGGAAATATCTGATGAGTACTGCAGGACGTTATATGCACTCGATCTGATACCATTTGCTCGAATAAGACCTTATATTGTACAATAAAGTCGTCTTGATGAATGTACTCCTGAAGTGACAACATAAGCTGCATGAATGGCGATAACAGAAATGATCGTCCCACATTGTTTAGAGAATGCAAAATTTCTTGAAAAACTGATGGGTCTGAAACGATCAATTGGGCAAACCTTACATCGTTCTTTCTTCCAGCAAAGTTAGCGAGTATCACATCATCCACGTGCAAGGAGATGTATTTTAGGGTCATCAAATATCTGCCGGTGGCTGAGATCAAAGCCTTTCGTCTGTGGTAGTCCAGCAGAAGCTCAGCAGCTTTTGAGTATGAACATTCCTTCTCATAGGTATGGAAACTTGCTATCAACTTCTCCAGAACTTGCTGACAAAAGATGAAGTTTACCCCGGCGAATATGGCCTTATAAATTATGTTGATGTATCGGCTGAAGTCATCTTTTGAATGCGCTCCAAATCTGTATTCATGAAGGAGTATGTCCAGTTCAGCCAACATATCCCAGTCATATTGCGAAGGAGATAGGTCTTCTAATCGACATAACCATGAATGCAGGGTTTCTGGTGGTTTTACTGGTCTGCAAGAGACATTTTAAAAATATATATTCTTAGTTTTGGACATTTATTAACACAGATGATATAACTTGAGCACAATGGTTTCACCAGCACTGAAAATCCTTTTTGACCTGATCGCTCATATAGTCAAAGGTCTTCATCAGTCAAATTTTGGCAAGAGTCATCAAAAAAAAAGGTTGATTTATAAAACTTTAAGTCCACCTTAGGAGTCCCCCTTTACGAATACCTGAAGATGTCAAAGACCTCTTTTCCATTCAATTTATAAGGAATTAAGTATATTGACATTGAGTCTGTGTATTTGTTGCTTGATTGCTTTATCTGAGGCAGCCATAGAAATACATAGAACGGAGATGAGGCTGTTTGATGCCACCTCAAGATGAGGTCACCAAATCCGCCATATTGGAACTGCCCTGAGACATGACGTCACAATAGATTGATTATGATGTGACGTCATGCCATTGTTATTAGTGACATCACTGTTACTGGTGACGTCACGGTTACATTGTGCCAGGATACAGGGCAGTTCCAAGATGGTGGATCTGGTTGCGTCATCTGCCAGGGCCTCATGTCCGTTCTATGTATATCTATGGAGGCAGCAGACCCTTAGAGCACGTGCCCATCTTTTTCGAAAATTTTGGTTTGTCAAAAAAAGAGTTAACCAGGAGGCACTCAAACTCAACTCAAATTATTTATGTAAATGTTTTGTCCAAGGCACCTAAACAATCAAACGTTGCACAATAAGTTCTCAATTGTCTTCTAGATATAATAGAGAAACAAATTTTCTCCTGTCAGATCATGAAGGATGCCCAGCTGGTGGCTTACACGCAGGGGCGTATCTAGACATGGCCTGAAGGGGGGGGTATTACTTGGGGTGAATACGGGACGCTCCGCTTCTTTTGTTATCTCTTCCATGTTAATTTTTGGCCTGAGGGGGGAATGACTCAGTACCCCCCCTAAATACGCCACTGCAGTCACCTGCATGGCCAAATTGGTTATATCCATTGGAAAATCACAGTTTTTTTAAAACGGGTAGGCTCACTCGAAAACTACTGGTTCAGGCAGGAATAATGTCACTAAGCTACAAATACACACATATAATCAATCTGCAGGCCTATCATTTAGCCAACTGTAAAAAAATCAGAGAAGGATACCGAGATATTTAAGTTTACTTAAAGGGCTTATTCTTGTTCATATGAACAACATGTACAGCACAACATCTTACATTTGAAAAAGATAACCAATGTCTCCTTCCACCTGCTTTATATCATTTTGAGAAAACATTTAAACTGTTAGAATGATGAATTTACCTTCTGGAGAATCGTAGAAAATTGTCCATAATTTTCACTGTTCTCTCAACATCTTCGTCAGTGGTCTGGTTGCTGAGAGAACAGCGAAAATTACGGACATTTTTCTACGATTCTCCAGAAGGTAAATTCATCGTTCTATCATGGATCTGGAGATTGGAAATATACACTCATGATTTAAACTGTTATTAATTGAGGTTGATTTGGCTACCGCATATGGAAAAATTTAAATTTTACTTACAAGGTGACAATTGCTGTTAGTAATTTTCCTGAATAAAGTCTCGACAAAGGCAGATGAACAACTTCCATGAAACTTTTTGGTTTACCCAAGTTGTCTATCACAAGCATTGTGTCATCATTATAAAATTCTGCAGCAATCAGTTTCGGTTCCTAATCCTCAGGCCCTAAATTAGCTGTTCCTGTAGGCCAGGAAGTACAAAGATTATGTTCTAATGTGCAAGAGCATTGGCTGCAGTCTTGTGTATAGGCAGTAGACAGTGTAGCAAGGTAAACTGTCCATTATGGAACATCTCAATTGTGTCTCTGTATATTATAACGCCATCTTCAATAAATATGCCTCCTAAAACAAATATGCTTTCACCATAAACAACTGCCATATGCCCGAAGCGTTTTTCAATCAATGCTGTTCCCGAGGGTTGCCAGTTGTCATCATCAAGATTACGCATCAGCCTGCAGAGTTCGCTCCCCTTTTTCTCATCACCGTCAATGCTGATGACACCACCAATGAGAAGGATTTCATTACGGTACGTCACAGCAGCCGCATCACAGATGCCGTTTACAGGCACAGTAGCAATCCCCCGCCATTCATCAATATCAACGTCGTAAACTTGCACAGTGTTTTCTTCCACCAATACACACAATAAACTGCCCAATGCTTGTCACAGTGTGATGTGAGACCCCAAGCATCATAGGCGCACACTGTGCCCAATCGAGGGAGTGAGTGTCTAACTTGAAGACAGCATTTTCAACATGGAAATCATCAGAACATCCTATGAGATACACCATATTGTCCACTACAATGGCATGGGCATTTGGGCAGTTCCCAGGGGTGTCACTTATGTTATAATTTGCCACCCTGTTTCCCGCAATCGAGAAAATGTCACACGAGCACTCATTACGCACCCTGTCCGGGTCTCTCCCACCGAAGAGAAGCAGAAATGGAGCAGAAGCATGATCTTCATTCTTGAGACTCTCCATTATTATATTGTGAGAAGGTGTTGATGGAAAGTTATCAGTTATCATATCCTTAATTCATGGATGCTTTACGCTACTCCTCCCAAACTACTCGTTGCCCACAACTGAAAATTTGCAACCAGCCTAATTTCATGTCCTACAACAACCATAAGTGGGTCTGCTTCCTCAAACTGAGCACATTGTACCACTGCAGTTATTGGTCATTTCTGCACGACATGTAACAGTCACTATCAGGGTCATTCTTCGCTAAGTGGTCAAAATGGTGTTACCGAAGTTAATAGTAACCTAGTTCTTTTAATATTAATGATATTTATGTTGCTTCTTCGACATATCACTTCTACAATGTTTGTTCTTAAAACACATAATTTTAACATGGGTTCATGCTCATACTTTCCCAGAAAAAAATTCAGTAGCCTTATGGCCCTCCCAGTTTTCGACCGTTACTGGTTGGAGTCTCTGGCAATTATTCATTCTAATACTGTGATTTTATGGAAATCCTACATAAATTTGCTCAAAATAATGAATTAGTATTTTGTAATTTATCATAAAGTGAAATTATGTACTGTAACTCTCATTCCCTTATGCTTCAAGATGACTTTTGTATGCGTTACCAATATTGATGTCAGTGGTGTTACTTCTTTGAAAATCGCTCGTGACATACTAACAGCTCCCTGTTTTCTTGGAATAAACATCACCAGAGGGCCAGAAAGCATGTCTGCTAAGCATTAGAGGCAAAGGTAAGCATATTTTTTCATATTTCTGTGCTTTTTCATAGTTTATAGTCAATGAATAGTGGAGGTATCATTTAGGGGAGTCAGAGGTGTTTGCGTTACTATTACAAATTACCCTTTTACATCTTGAAATCCTATGATGGAATGGAATCTTTGAAAGGATTTTTTCAAGAATGTTGAAAAAAAAATACAAATGGAAAGCAAATTAAGGGAGCATTTCATATTTGAAGGCCTTTTTGTCAGTGGTGTTAGTGTCAGTGGTGTTACTAAATAGAAGGTACACCACTGACAATGTGGTAACACCACTGACAAATCTTGATATTTTCCCTCATTTGCTGAATGTATTTATGCTTAAGAAATTTTCCTTTGATTTTCAGAAAGCTTCCAAGAAAATTCTGAAAATCACTAATTATACAGAGAATGCTGATACTGCTTGTTGTTGTGGAGAAGAGGCAAATACATCGAAGACAAAGAAGTGAGGAAGATCGAGAAAGTTAATTGCACTGCTTTCAAAAAGGGATCAGATTCAGAGAAAAAGAAGAGAACTGTTGGAGGTCATTTTTTATTTCACAAAACTTTTGATACCATTGATTGCAACACACTTCTGCATTTTTGTATCTGATTAAATATATATCAATGTCAAAACATAATTTGTTTTGCATGGAAAATGTGATGTCACTTATATACAAAAAAATATATACAAAAATATATATATTTATATTAGTATATATTTATATTATGTATATTTATATGTGTGTGTCATTTAAGTATTCAACAATTATTTTCCAATAAAGAACATCAACATGAAAATAAACTGATGTCAGTTATGTTTAAGTTTCATTTCTTTTGGCCATGAATTTGCCACTCCGTGAGCGCCACACTGTGGTGAAAGGTACCAGGTCAGTATTAAACATTTTGGATTAGGGTTACATGCTGGTTGTGCCTACCTATTCAACGGATAATTAGCTATGGATTTGATGGTTGCACATTGACCTCATTTTTTGCAATTTTATAGAACTAATCATCAACACCAGAGCAAATTGTCAGTGGTGTTACTGCTTTGTCAATGTGTTAATGTGATGTCAGTGGTGTTACTGGACACAAAAACGTCCATTCCACATGAACTAGCAGGTACCAGTGGTAATCTTCTGCATAGTATTTAAGAATAATAAATGCCCAAGCTTTTCTAATAGTATTTTTGACCCTAAAACAATAATCACAAACGGTATTCTAATTGTTTCATTGATTATGACAAGCTTTTTTGCATGCAGCTGCATAATGATTCCAAATATACAACTAAATATTTGGAATTCTTTACAATTCTTGTTTGGTTTTGATGAGGTAACACGGAATGCACATGAAACACTTTTTTACATTGCAATATCTATCACCAAATCACCTGTACTCATTCAAGTCTGTGAGTAACACCACTGACGGCATTATGTTGACATCATTCAAGTTTCTAGGGCAGTGGAAGACTAAAATCATCATTTAAGCTTGGATTTTTGTGGATTTCTATTCTTTATAATATTCTTCATCAGTCAACTTGAGTGGTTTGGTTGCCATGAGTATTTGCAAATTGAAAATTTTCCCAAGCCATTTTGACCACTTAGCGAAGAATGACCCATCAACAGTCTCCAATATAGTAGTAGTAGTCAGGGTTCTCCCTCAGCTCACGTACAGGGATTGATGGGCCACTGTCCTTGACTGGCTCTACTATATATATATATATACGAGTGTTGTACATTTCATACAATTCTTTGCTCCTTCATGTTTAGTCTTCAGTACCCATATATTCCTCTCACCATGCGCATTATCACGGGTACTATGCTAGTAACCTTCAATCTGTGTAGACATTGCCACTTTGTGGCAACAAATGCTTTCTTTTCATATATATCTGAAAAATATTGCGCAATGTGTTTGTTCCTGTTCGTCTAATGGTGTTGAGGGGCAATCATCAGACATTCAAGGTATGTTTTTTTATTTTTACTTCCAACCATAATTTATCTTTAGCACTGAAAAAAATGAAAATAAAAAGTTTATTGAACATTTTGGTTTGAAGGTTCATTTTGACAAAATGCTACCATTCATTTTAAAGCTCTTCTTAAAAGGAAAAATGCTGCATCTTCTTCAAAATTTCTGACAAAATGGACCCTTACTATCGTAAAATCCTCAATTCAATCCAAAAATTGAAGGATAATGTTTCATAGATCTGTAGAAGGAATAATGACCACTGTTTTCATATGGTCTAGCTGTAGGCACTTATGAGAAAGAAAGAAAATGAGAGAATTAGCAAATGTCTGCCATGGATTAACCAGGTCGAATTTGAAGTGGCTCCCTTCTGTGTATAAATGCACAATTACTTCCCTATTCATGACAAAGCTGCCCGCTATAAAAAAAGTATTGATTTGTTTCAACAAAACTGGTCAATAATCTATTTACAAAATACCTTGAAGCCACCTCCTCTGGATATCCAATGGTCACCTCCAAATTCAGTTTAACACAAAATGGCCTGAAGTTCTAGTTGCTGCAGTTTTGACAAATGGCAAAATGAAGTATTAGAACCATATCTAACTAAGTTTAATAAACAAATTTGCTCAATTATCATTCTAAGCCCAATATGGCAAGATATACTCTTCAAAAATGTAAACAAATATTATTAATGCCACTGGAAACCATTGTTGTGTTTAGTGGTAGAAGTAGTTTATTGACAGTAAGTCCATCATAAATCATATATATATTCAGTTGAACAGCAGGGGTATGAAGAAATAGCATAATATAAATTGCATGTTAATAATTTCTAGCATATACAGTCAATATCTAGGCACATAACCTACAAACTCTCTTTGGATTATAAGCATTAAAAAGTTCAATTATCGAATTTACAAATCAAGCAATACAGGGCTCTCCTGCTTATTAATTCAACTTAATTATTAAACAACAGCTTCTAGAATAGACATAATTCTACTCGTCTTGTTAGAATATATCAGATACAAGTAAAATTATCACAAAGAATGTTTTCTGATTTTGGTTGAAGCTGCTGACCTATTAAGCCTCTGTCATAGGTAAATAGACACCCAGACAGTAATTTCAAAATCAAGCTACAACCTACTTACCAGCTCAAAATTTGATTTAAGATGAAATAATTTCTATTTGCACTACCAGATGATTTGAACATATCTATAGATATCTTTATAGGACATAGGCCTATCAACAGAATATCAGGTCTTATCAACTAAAAGAAGAGTGATTATAAAGAACCACGATTTAGGGTCAGATCAATAGTCACACTCTGGCCCATATATTGTATCATTTAATTAGTTTATCAGAAAAGAAAGAAAAAAGGTGTGAAAACAAAATTAAAACAAGAACAAGAAACAAATTGTAAATACACAAGTTCTGTGTTTGATTATCAATTTAACTAGTCAGTCACAAACTAGAGACCGCAAAACATTTGTAAGATCAGACAATACAATGCTACGAAGGCTGGATCTTAGATGCTTGCATCTTTTAAAAAATAGGCATGCATCCAAAGAGTATTGAAAATCCAATTAAGCGATACACAAGAAACTCCAAATCTGATTTTTTATTGAATATAAAGGGTTCAACAAAAATAAATCCCCCTTTACGAAAACTTGAATATCTCAATGACCTCTTTTCTGATTTCTGTTTAAGCTGTCGTATTTGTAGGCCCGCATATTGTTATTATGCCTGGGTAATTGTAGCTCGATTGCTGCATTATTCTCTGAGCCAGCCGACCCTGAGTGCACCTATACCCCTCTTTTCAAAATTTGAAGTTTTGACTTTTCCAAAAATTTTTTTTCCAAAATATGCTAAAAAACCACTCAAAATGTTTCTAATGTCACCCAGGGAACCCAAACTCAGTAAAGTTTGCAAAAGAAGTCCTAATTGTTCCACCAAATATGATTGAGAAACAAATTTTCTCCATTATCATGATGATGCATGCCCCAGCTGGTGGCTCCCCCTCTTGGTCAAATTGTTGATATCTAATGGAAAAGCCACAGATTTTTAAAAACAGGCTTCTGGGTCAGCCAGGAATAATGCTACTAAACTACAAATACACACATTTAGGGTCAATATACAGATCTATAATTCGATCCCACTTTCATAAAAATCGGAGAAGGAATCTTTGAGACATTCAAGTTTTTTTAAAGGGGGACTTACCTTTGTTGAACTGTTTGTTTGTTTCAGTCCATGTTGAAGAATTCGAGCGCATTTATAATATTTTGCGGTCTTGTTTGGTTTGTAAGTACATGTACTTTGTATGAGCACTGCAGCACATGCAAACATTTTGAAAAATTTATAGAGAATCGATGGTCATTTTTCCAAGATTCAGCCACATCAAGCCTGTCACAGCGAGCTTGAACAATCTTTGGGGTTAAAAAAATTGACCAAGAAAATGATTAGCGCAACGATGTATAGGAAGGTCAGACGAACATTTTGATGTATCAAATGAAAAAATCTGTTGGGAATTTTTCCAAACAGATGTTTTCGTTTGATATATCAAAATGTTCGCCTGACCTTCCTCTACATCGCTGCGCTAATCGTTTTCTTGGTCAATTTTTTAAACCCCAAAGTTTGTTCAAGCTCGCTGTGCTGTATGTCATCAACTCGACATCAAAAGTATAGTACAATTTATTTTGCATACTTATGTTACATGTGTAATGAACGATAAGGCAGACATGGTTGTATTTCAACTAATTTATTAGATAGCACGGCAGACACACCTGAATAATTAAAAAAAATTATACTAAAGTTGTAAAATAAACACCCCAATTGAAATGACAAATAATCATTGAAATAATAAGTTAAGAGACTACTCACAAATTATCTGATTAACAAATAAAGCACAAAGGACAAATTATGAATAGTCACATCATAAATGAAATAAATCATTATCTTCAAGTTAAATGACAAAGTCATATAATATTATGAGCTGTATTCTTTGATAAAGAATCCAAATCAAAAGCGACTATATGAATGTGAAAAACTTCTAATTTAATCATTCAAATCGGAAATAGTCCAAATTAATAAATCAGGAAAATGACCAACTTCCAAATTTATGGGTTTTCTGATTATTGTTCCTGAGTAATTTTACAAGTTGTAATCATACATTTAACATCAGAATTACAAATAGTGTCATTGAATAACAAATGTTAAATTTTAAAATAATAAATTTACCAACTATTAATTCAAATACCACATCTAAAATTCAAATACCACAAGTCAACAATTAAACTTGAATGTCACAATTCAATCTTTGTGCACTGAGTCAATACACCATAGGACATTATAGCATCAGAACTGAACTTCTCACATTATAGACGCCATGTTAAACTCACAGTGTAGAAATTTTACAGGGTTATTATCAATGCAAAAAAAAATTAAAAATATGTTCAAAATTACTATCAGCATTACCTTCAAAATTTCAGATCTTCAGGTGAAATGCCCCCTTATTGTAATCCTAATTAATGTTGTAAAGCTAGGACTACACCAGACCAACACAGAAACGAAGCTCTGGATGGGGTTTTGCGTCCCCTTCCCTTGCAGTGGCGTAACTGGAGTGTCTCGAGCGGGGGTGCACCAAGGGGGGCAAGTGATTCTCTGGGGGGGGGGGTACCCACAATACTAATTATTTATTTTAGCCAAGGTTGGAAAATTCATATGGGGGGGCACCTGGAGGGGCACAGGTCCAATATGGGGGGGGGGGGACGTGCCCCCAGTGCCCCCAATAGGGACGCCACTGGTCCCTTGGCTATTTCACTTTTGAATTGCCCGTCCCTTTGCAAATTTTCTGATTGAATTTTGAATTCCCTGTCTGTCAGCTCTAGAGAGGGTTTTGTATCCCACATGTCCCATGGCTATTTTACTTTTGGATCCCCTCTCCCCTATAACCCCCCATCCAGATCCTCAGAAGCATAGATTTTGATATTTTCACTCTACAACTAGGCCCCCGCAGGTCTCGGGCCTCCACGTGACGGTGGGTGGTAACACAACAGTGAAGTCCTCTTGTGGCAAACACGAGACAGTGCGCATGCACATGTCTCCCGAATGAAATGGGGCAACCTGTTTGCCGTTGGTTGCGACCTATGTCGGAGGATGAAGGGGTCCTGGTAGTTGAGTTGGTTTGGACTAAGTTGGTCCCTCCCATACAATACACTACTTTGGCCTGGATTTCTCCTAGACGGGAGGCTGGATTGGCCCGGTCCAGTCAATCGGCTTGTCATGTCGTCATTGGGACTTCGGTCCTATTTGGCCATGGCTGATGGGTCAATCAAAGAAGGTTCTGACCAAGTCTACATGCTGGCCATGTTTCTTAATATGAATGCAGCTGTATTTCTTACCAAGCCTTCTACGAGTATATCCCCCATGTATCCCTGGACTAGGTACTGGGCGCAGCCCTACCAATATTAGTTCCCTTTGTTGGGCTCCGTGGTGGGTGGGGAGCATGGGGGATGAACCACAACCATTCCTATGGCATATTCTCATCCTAATTCACAGTCTCGACTAAAATGGCAGCGGTCATCCTCGGATGACTGCATCGATCAGAACTTCTAAATCGACAAATGCCAACACAAAAGTCAGAATACCGACACAGATACATAGTGTTAAAACCATCGACCAGGCTATCTCCCTTCGCCATCTACAAGACCATACTTCAAGAAGTCGGTGAACCTGCAGAGACAACCTTGCAGAGAGATGGAACTGTTCTATTTAAGACCAGAAACGACGACCAGACTCGGAAACTCCTCAGGCTGAAAGATATTGCAGGTACACCGGCAATAATCGAGCCACATCGGACTTTGAATACTTCAAAGGGAGTGGTTTTCTCCTCCCTTAGCTACTTGAACTTGGACGAAGATTTACAAGAATGGTTTGAAACTTTCGCTGATGTTATTCATTTTCATAGAATCCCCAGAGAGATAATCGAGAGCTGCTCATCTTGACTTTTTCCGACACAACTCTTCCTGAAAGCATAAAAGTTATTTGGGAGCAATGTAAGGTTCGACCTTATATACCCAATCCAAGAAGATGCTACAAATGTCAGCGTTTTGGTCATCTGAGCAAGTGGTGCCAACGACAAGAAGTGTGTGGACACTGTGGATCCCAGGACCACATCCAATCCAAAGACCAACCTTGCTCATCCCCTCCTCTTTGTGTCAATTGTAAGGAAGATCATCCCTCTTACAGCAAAATGTGTAAACAGTGGACGAAAGAAAAAGAAATCCTCACATTGAAGGCAACCCACGCGATATCTTTTCCAGAGGCGAGAAGGATTGTGGACCAGCACGCAGGAATCCCCAGCTATGCGGACATGGCGGGTTATCCACAACCTCAACATCATGCGACCCCAAGACGACGGCTACAACTCGAAGAACACAGCATCAACAGATCACACCAACAACACACAGAGAACACAGAAGACACAAACAGACACTCGGGAAGAACAACTGAAAAATCCACTCCACAGACAACCTCCACCACACAACGGCCTACTTCCCAGGCAGACCTTGAACAACCACACCTATCAGCTGGCACCACAGCTCCTCGTGAGGTAGCAATGGACGAAGAACACACAACTAAAACAGACACAAAAGAAGACAATGAAGACTCAGATGACAGAAGCACAACACCTGACAATGAATCCATGGAAGCAGAAGATGAAGAGGCAGAAAAGGAACAGGTTCCGGAGGTTCCACAGGGAGCAGGAAAAGAAGAAGGTCCAGAGAATCCACAGGAGGAAGAAACAGCTGAGAGTCAAGAGGAAGTAAGGGAAGACCATTCACCAGACAAGGAAGCAGAACGAAAGAAAGAAACTAACGAAAAGGAACGACAACCCGTTGACGAAAGAAAAGACAAGCCACCTCCAGAACAGATCACTTACAAAGAATATCTCCTCCGCTTCCTTCAAAGGAAGAGTACCAAATGGAGACATTCAACGACCAATGTTTGTACAAAAATACCTGAATCTGGCAGCTGCATATCTTTTACCAATGCCTGGCTTTGACAAAATGTGTGCGAAACTGAAGGAGCGAACTAAAGAAAAGATGTACAGTTGGCCACCAGACACCTTTGCAACAAAAAAAGACGTACTTGATCTAGTCACTCAGTATGATTTCACTGACGATTTTTATGGAGCTCTTATTGTTTTGATTCAACATGATTTTTTGTTTGTTGCTACGAAAGTGATACAAGAACAAATAGAAAGACAAACAAACACAAAGACAAAGACAGGAAAAACAAAATAATTACCAAACACCAATCCAACTGAATTATTAATTCCCTTGCTACAAACCAAGGATGTCTCTAAATAGCCCAACAAGGTGCTGATGAGACGTAAAGAACAAACACACACACACACACTCTTGTAAACTACTAATTTTGCAATTGGCAAAAGTTAGAGTGGTTATCCAGCCTTGTAACAAAAAACTTTTGTTGTCCAAAGGAGAAAAAATTCAATTTGGTCCGTTGGACGGTATACAGCTGGTGCTTAAAACTCCTAATCATCAAGCTTTTTGATGTTTTCGTGGTGTGCTTAAATAATACCTTTAACAAATCCTGGTGTTTGATTTTGTTTCTTTGATTTCTGGGTACCCCCTTGCTGGTTAATTTGTTAAGATTGGCGTCCCGATATTCTAAAGAGTAACATTTCGGTTTTAAACCAACAGAACTTTTGGGGATATAACCAGCACTTTCATCCTTGAAATGAAAAAGATTCCCAGAGTTTTTATTGTCATGAAAAGGATGATCTTCTGGGAAATTGCTGAAGAAGGGTCTCCTAGAAACTTTTCTTGATTCTGCGAAAAGAAGGAAAAGGTACAACAATGAGGTTTCCTTCTCCAACAATACGCAGACTTCAAAAAATTTGACTCTCGCCAAAAAAAGAAAAGATACAACAATGAGGTTTCCTTCTCCAACAATATGCAGACTTCAAAAAATTTGACTCCCAAATCTATACTTCTAGAGACCTCACACTTCGAGAAAAGAATGCTTACATCTAACAGCTAGGGAGACATTTACTAAAAAAATGCTTACATTTAACAGCTAGGGGGACCTTTACGAGAAAAGAATGCTTACATTTAGCAGCTAGGTAGACTTTTGGTAATAGTCCTTGGCCTGGGGGTCATTTGTGTGACCGTGAGAGGAGAGCGTTTGACTTCATATTCTGTTACTATATAGTCTGGCCTTCAAGAAAAATCAGGGTAGACATCTGGTGGCATGGCAGGTTAGGAGAAATCCAAGATGGCACCCAAGATGGCTGCCGTGATGAGAAAACTGGGTTAAATTGACCACAGTGACACTACAGACTTGTGCAATACATCAAAATAGGGGTTGGGCTGCTGAGTCCAACTATGTACAAATGAAATCTCTTGCTGTGTTTTCTTTTGAGATAATCAGGATGGTACCAAAATCAACGGACATGGCTGCTGAAAATGGAAAGTGCCAACAATTTTGAACAACAAATACTACACAGGCATGTTATACGCCAAAATAGGGGTTTTCTGGGTTGCTGAGTCCAAATATGTACAAATGAAACCTCTTGCTCCTTTTTATTTCCAAGATATGGCTCCTAGTCCAGTGATGGAAATGGAAAATTTTCGTCGGGGGAGCTCTCGGCTTTTGCGGCAGCGGCTCGCCATTCCAAATTTTCAAAAGGGAAAGAATTCTTCCACCAGAGCATAATTTTGGGTAAAAAATACATTGAGGACTGAAAAAGTAACATGATAATTGTAATTTCACCACTGATCATTGGGAGAGCTGTAGCAGGGTACAGCACCCCTATTTTTTGGTCAAGGGAGCTCAGCTCCCCTGAACTCCCCCCATTTCCATCACTGGCTCCTACAAAGTTGTCAAACATAAAATGAGTGTAGGATACGTCAAAAGAGGGTTTTGGGGGTCTAAATATACATGCATGAAAATGCTTGATATTTCCATTAATCCATATTGAGACATTCAAGATAGCAGCCAATAAAGAACCAGGGTAGACACCTGTCAGAGGTATCTTATAATTATAGTAGTGACTAATACTCAGACCTAATTGCCACGGGAAAATATTATTTCCAAGGACAGGCAAATTTTCAACATTCGTAGGCCATTGCACAATTCTTGACAGTCTTGTGGCACAACTTTAATGAAGCCTTGATGTTTCAATAATATCCAAGGGTTAAGAAATGTTAACCACTATAGATACCAGTGTCAGAACCTGCAATTAGTCTTTCCCAGGCAACGATCACACAGTAAGTTTCAGGAAGCATTGATCATACAAATGCTGGTTCATCGATTGACAATACTTAGTGCCACGACTTCTCTCATTGGTGAAATTGGTTTTCAGTCCATTCCTTTGTACACTTTCTGTTAACTTGGAAGAATGTGTCCTAAATTTGGTTGCATTCCAGCAATCCCATACCCCATTCCCAATGCATTTCAACTATAAGGCTGGCTTGTATACAGTAAGTTTCAGGAAGCATTGATCATACAAATGTTGGTCTCTTGAGAAGAAGGTATGTACTGTCTCGTACCATTCAACAAGGAGTTGTGGCACAGCAAAAAGTTACTGTGCAGCACAGTTGCCAAGCAGTTCCAAAATGGCAAGTTGATAAAATATCAAATTTATCCCACTCTGCAAATGAAAAATTCATTTTAGCCCCAGGAATAGTACTCTAAGGTGTTGATTTGACATTTAAATTTTATGCGGAAAGTAAGTGCCATACATTGGTCTGAATTTGCAAGCAATTCAGGAATAGAATAATCAAGTAAAATCAGTTAAATTGCTTAACCTCCAGCTGTACCAAATTTAGAAGGCACATGGTCTTGAATTTTCTCACCAATGTATTCTGACAATGTAAAAATGTGTATCCTTTCATTTCAGGAGCATTGTGCTATACTATTGTATAGTGTCTGAATTTGTATAACTAAATTCACTATAATTCTATAATTCCCAACCAGGAAACTTAATGAAGTTGTAATTCCACGTAAAAGGAGTAAAATCTCTAATGGGTCTCACAAAAAAAAATCTGAACATTTCACATTTATTGTTGTTGTTTTTTGCACTTTTGTTTTTTGCTTTATAATATCATTTATTTGCCATCATTTAAGACTAAATGCCAAACTACATGCCTGTTTGATAGCCATGAAGCAGGTCAGAGAGCCCTTATTTTGATATGACACCCCTCTAGCGTCAGTGTTAGCAAATTACTCATTTTTTTTAATTCTTAAAGTACAATCTCATTACACTTGATGAAACAAAATTATATGAAGTCAGTCCTACAACACTCTTCATAGCTGTCAAACAGGCATAGTCTTCCATTTAGTCTTAAATGATAGCAGGTGGGTGACGGAGTGGTAAAGGTGCCCGCTCCAGCGCCTGCTTCGCTGAAGGTGATGTTGAGGACCCACGCTCTGTCTTCCATCTCATCAATCAACCATCTTGAGCACCCAAAACTGGGCTTAAAGGGCTGCACTTACACTGTACCATATCTATCTATCTATCTATCTATCTTACAAACACAGCTGTATTGCCACTTGAAATAGCAATTTTGATGAATCACAAAAGCTTAATGCTAGCATGTGCAACATACATTACATAAAGATGTTTTTCCAGGGCTACATTGCAGCAACACTGGTAGCTGTATTGAATTTCCCAAAATGCAAAAGAGCAGTAGTCTTATGTATGCATGTTTGACCGGTATATTGTTTGTACAGGCGACATAGGCTTATTTTCAGGCCTTAACGGCAGTCTTACTAGCACGAATCTTAAATGTGATCAAAATGCAAAAATGTGCCAGGCTTCAAGTATGCTTATTGGATGCAACAGCTCAAAAAACTCCTATTTTGGCGCCCCAAATGCTAGTATAGTATTGGTTGTCAGCAACAAGTGCATTTTCGGAGAACTTTGTGATAGCCATGGCATATCAATGACAATTTTGTGGATATCTTCATATAAACAAGAGCAAGAGGTTCATTTGTGCATACTGGGACCCAGCAACCAACCCAGAAACCCCTATTTTGACGTATCATGCATCCATTTCGTTTGCTGTGAGCAACACAGTAATTTTCTGACAACTTTGTGGCAGCCATATCAGTGGGTATCATGGATTTATCAATATAGAAAGGAGCAAGAGGTCTCATATGGACATATTTGGACTCAGCAACCCAGAAAACCCCTATTTTGATGTACTACATGCCTTTGTGTTATTTATTACTGAGCAATCGTGGTATTTTTCCATTTACCATGATGATTTACGGCAGCCATGCCCGTTTAATTTTGGTACCATCCTGATTATCTCAAAAGAAAACACAGCAAGAGGTTTCATTTGTACATAGTAGGACTCAGCAGCCCAGAAAACCCATATTTTGATGTATTGCACAAGTCTGTAGTGTCACTGTGAGCAATGTAACCCATTTTTCTCATCACGGCAGCCATCTTGGTGGCCATCTTGGATTTCTCCTAACCTGCCATGCCGCCAGATGTCTACCCTTGTTTTTTTTGAAGGCCAGACTATATAGTAACAGAATATGAAGTCAAACGCTCTGCCTCTCTCAGTCACATAAATGACCCCAGGCCATGGACTATAAGTGTCTTCATTAAAATGCTCCGTATCTTAAGGATGTTCGCCCCCGCAGGTCTCGGGCCTCCTCGTGGCGGAGGGCGGTAACACTAAGGTGAAGACCTGTATCCTTAGTGGCCAACATGAGACAGTGCACATGCACGGTGTGTCCCCTACCTTACAGGGGAATATCAATGAATATGTCATTTACCATGATTCCAAACCGGATCGTACGTCAACCGGGTTACCAAGGTGCGCGTCCCTCAGCGGGAAACCAGGCTGAGATCGAAAAATTTGCGACTGGACTACCAAGATTCCCACGGACAAGTACATCATCAGATGACTTGATTGACCCTGACCGCCCCTCACACATGTCAAAAAATGAAAATTGCCTTGTGATAAATGGACTTGAGAAATCGCTGGTGGACCTATCAGCAATCGCTGTGTACGAAATTGTTGCAGACATTTGTGACAACACAGTAGCAGATAAAATACAACGTCAATTCAATGGAACATTTCTCATTCACCCACGGAATGACACACAAAAAGAGAAACTGGCACTTGTCAAAGAAATAGCGAACACACAAGTCTCCATTGAACCTTTCCAAAAACCAGGCAAAGGCATTATCTTCTCGAAAGAGAGCAAGACATGCACAGACTCTCAACTGAAGAAGTGGTTCCAAAAACATGGCATTACCCAATTCAAACGTTTGTCCCAACGAAATGGTTATGAATCCATAAAACTGACATTCAAAAACAACAATGTACCCGAGAAAGTACCTGTAGCTTTTGAAAAGTGCAGAGTTTGCCCACTCTTTCCTCGACCAAAACGCTGTTTCAATTGCCAATTGTATGGCCATATCAGCACAACATGCAGACGGTTCACAATTTGTGCCAATTGTGGTGATCGAGATCACACTCACACGAGAAACAAACCATGCTTCAGGCCCTCGCATTGTGTCAATTGCAGAGGGGACCACCCTGCGTTTAGCCACGTCTGTGAAGTCTTCAAGAGAGAAAAAGAAATTGTACAGTATGTGATTGACACAGGATGTTCCTTTCCTGAAGCCAAACGCATAGTCCAACAGGACATGGACAAAACTGACCAAGACGCAGATTATCCAAGACCAGTTTTACATTTGTCACCACGGAAAAGGATTCAACTTAATGGGGACCTTTTCCTGGATCTCTTTCGGACAACGCCTTCACCAGACCGACCAAAGACGGGAGAAACTGTGAAACATCCTGAATCTGACTTATGCACACAACCAAGTAAAAAGATTCAACAAAGTCAACCATCCTCTCCTTACGCTCCACGGACAAAAATGTCACCACAACAACCGAAGAAGAAAGAAACAGCTCCACGGACAAAAATGTCACTACAACAACCGAAGAAGAAAGAAACAGCTGCTGAGTACAAGAAACCATCTAAAACAACAAATCAAGCCAGCTCAACAGACCAACGATTTCCTTGCATAGACAAGAGAAAAATGACAAGCAACAACAAAGCACCTGTCACATCTCACAGACCTAACATATCAAGAACCTTGACACAAACCAAGTATGTCTCTAAATAGCCCACTCAGGTGCTGATGAGACGTAAAAAACCAACTCACTCACTCACTCACTCTTAAGGATGTTCAAAAAAGTAACCAGAATGAAGTAACTGGTTACTTTGCTTTGAACTAGGAGGACACGATATGGTTACTTTGCTTTGAACTAAGAGGACACGATATGGTTAGAATGGGCAGAATTTCGAAGAGTTTTTTGCGACGACGACTTGGATGAATGGCTAAAAAGACACATGATGAACATTCATCATCCATCATCCATGGCAATGAGAGATCTCCCCAGTATGTAGTATGTTGTCGTTGTTGTTGATTTAATGACCTGCATGCATGTGATCAAATGCAGGGTGGAATGGATTTCATCTCGACAGCTGTCACAGAGTATGTACTGGAATGCTAAGGAAATGAAATGTCCCTGTAACGGAAATGAAGTATCCCTGCGTTACAGGGATACTTCAAGATAAGAGACAGACATGTTTTCTTAGAAAACATATCAACTAAGAAAACATATCGATGTGCTGGCAGAACAACATGCTGGCAGAACACATATCCATGGATACAGATATTTATCATATATTTATCATATTATATATAATTTACCGGTTGGACAGCCCCCGCAGGTCTCGGGCCTCCTCGTGGCGGTGGGTGGTAACACTAAGGTGAAGCCCTCTATCCTTAGTGGCCAACACGAGACAGTGCGCTTGCACACGTCTCCCCGACGGAAATGGGGCAACCTGTTTGCCGTGGGTTGCGACCCGTGTCGGAGGATGAAGGGGTCCTGGTAGTTGAGTTGGGTGGGCCTAAGTTGGTTCGTCTCATACAATACACTACTTTGGCCTGGATTTCTCCCAGACGGGAGGCTGGATTGGCCCGGTCCAGTCAATCGGCTTGTCATGTTGTCACTAGGACTTCGGTCCTATTTGGCCATGGCTGATGGGTCAATCAAAGAAGGTTTTGACCAAGTCTACATGCTGGCCATGTTTTAAATATGATTGCAGCTGTATCTCTTACCAAGCCTTCTACGAGTATATCCCCCATGTATCCCTGGACTAGGGTACTGGGCGCAGCCCTACCGATACTAGTCCCCTTGTTGGGCTCCTTGGTGGGTGGGGAGCATGGGGAATGTACATCACAAATTCCTATGGCATACTCTCTTCCTAATTCACAGTCTGGAATAAAACGATAGCGGTCATCTTCGGATGACTGTATCGACCCGGAACTTCTAAATCGACAAACGACAACACGAAAGTCGGAGTACCGACACAGGTACATAGTGTTCAAACCAACTAACAGGCTATCTCCCTTCGCCATCTACAAGACCATACTTCAAGAAGTTGGCGAACCTGCAGAGACAACGTTACAGAGAGATGGAACCGTCCTATTTAAGACCAGAAACGACGACCAGACTCGGAAACTCCTTAGGCTGAAAGATGTTGCAGGTACACAGGCAATAATCGAGCCTCATCGGACCTTGAATACTTCCAAGGGAGTGGTTTTCTCCTCCCTTAGCTATTTAGACTCGGACGACGATTTACAAGAATGGTTTGAAACTTTTACTGATGTCATTCATTTTCATAGAATCCCACAGAGGGATAATCGGGAGCTTCTTATCTTGACTTTTTCAGACACGACTCTTCCAGAGAGTGTCAAAGTTATATGGGAGCAATGTAAGGTACGAACATACATCACCAATCCAAGAAGATGCTATAAATGTCAACGTTTCGGTCATCTGAGCAAATGGTGCCGACGACAAGAAGTTTGTGGACACTGTGGATCCGAGGACCACGTTCAATCAAAGGAACAACCTTGCTCATCCCTCCTCTTTGTGTCAATTTTAAGGAAGATCATCCCTCTTACAGCAAAACGTGTAAACAATGGACGAAAGAAAAAGAAATCCTCACATTGAAGGCAACCCACGCGATATCTTTTCCAGAGGCGAGAAGGATTGTGGACCAGCACGCAGGAATCCCCAGCTATGCGGACATGGCGGGTTATCCACAACCTCAACATCATGCGACCCCAAGACGACGGCTACAACGCGAAGAACACAGCATCAACAGATCACACCAACAACACACAGAGAACACAGAAGACACAAACAGACACTCGGAAAGAACAACTGAAAAATCCACTCCACAGACAACCTCAACCACACAACGGCCTACTTCCCAGGCAGACCTTGAACAACCACACCAATCAGCTGGCACCACAGCTCCTCATGAGGTAGCAATGAACGAAGAACACACAACTAAAACAGACAAAAAAGAGGACAATGAAGACTCAGATGATGACAGAAGCACAACACCCGACAATGAATCCATGGAAGCAGAAGATGAAGAGGCAGAAAAGGAACAGGTTCCGGAGGTTCCACAGGGAGCAGGAAAAGAAGAAGGTCCAGAGAATCCACAGGAAGAAGAAACAGCCGAGAGTCAAGAGGAAGTAAGGGAAGACCATTCACCAGACAAGGAAGCAGAACGAAAGAAAGAAACTAACGAAAAGGAACGACAACCCGTTGACGAAAGAAAAGACAAGCCACCTCCAGAACAGATCACTTACAAAGAATATCTCCTCCGCTTCCTTCAAGGAAGAGTACCAAATGGAGACATTCAACGACCAATGTTTGTACAAAAATACCTGAATCTGGCAGTTGCATATCTTCTACCAATGCCTGGCTTTGACAAAATGTGTGCCAAACTGAAGGAGCGAACTAAAGAAAAGATGTACAGTTGGCCACCAGACACCTTTGCAACAAAAAAAGACGTACTTGATCTAGTCACTCAGTATGATTTCACTGACGATTTTTATGGAGCTCTTATTGTTTTGATTCAACATGATTTTTTGTTTGTTTCTACGAAAGTGATACAAGAACAAATAGAAAGACAAACAAACACAAAGACAAAGACAGGAAAAACAAAATAATTACCAAACACCAATCCAACTGAATTATTAACTCCCTTGCTACAAACCAAGGATGTCTCTAAATAGCCCAACAAGGTGCTGATGAGACGTAAAGAACAAACACACAAACACACACACCAGTTGGACAATTATCTTAACAACTTACACTTCAAAACTAAATCTTTTTTCTTTGTTGGGTGACACAAGGCTTGTAACTTAAAGGTTTAGCCTCAATAGCCTTTGAACAACCCAGAAAGAAGCATTTGAACAACCCAGAAGGATGAAGAGTTGTTGTACCAGAGGGATGAAGAATTTAAACCTTTTTAAGATCAAGAAAGAAAACTTTATGGTACGTGTCTACAGGAAATCCTGTGAAAGATGGTACGTGTCTACAAGGAACTGCAATAGATACTTAGGAATACCATAGGGAGCGGGGAGGTTTTGGGAAACACTAAGATTCTAGGCAAAAAGGCAAACAATTTAGGTAGACCATTAAATAAACATATTTAATTGTATCCACAAGATTTCTTTTGAGATTGTATTAAATTGGGATCTTGAAAATTAGGCCAAATGTCACAAGGCTGCACTAAAAAGTTCAGATGCAGGTATTCCTTTGGCCAGAAAATTTCAAAGAAAATAAAAAATTGTCAAATGCCTTAGAACTTTTCAAGGGGCAACTGTCATTCTGGTGAGAATCCGTTATAAGTGAGCGCGGGCTAAGGTCAAAAAGACGGACGTGCTCTGCTCAAATAATTTTTCAAATTTCTCAAATCTGAAATGGGGGGGCCAGTTGGGGGGCCTCTAATATGCCCCCCATAGCTCCGCCACTGCTGTAGTAACATTTGCACCGAAAAGTCAGTATATTTTCTGGGCTCTTATTGTTCTGGTTTTCCAATTAGAGTTAAGGCCTGTTTATTACTTTTAGCTACTTCATTGAACTTCAGAAATCCCTGTGGATGAAAGCTGTGTATCAGTTTTTGCACAGAAAAGTTAAAATTCTTTTGGGTAATGCTTTAGATTTCTCAGATATAGTTAAAGCTTTTTTATGACTTTAAGCTACTTTACTTCACTTTTTCAAATTGAGTCCAGAATTTACCGAAGTGTTTTAATTGAAGAATTTGATGAATTATTTGATTTACGCTGTTGTTGTTGTTATATTTATGAGGAGTTATTTCATGAGATGCAAATGGGATTTTCCAAATGACTAAAAATGGTAATATTATCTCACAGCTCCACAAATAATGGTTAGGCAAGATGGCCCACTTGAGTTTCAAAGTTGCCAGTAAGGTCACAGGTCTTTTCACCACATTGGTCCATTCACCAAAAAGTATTTTCATCCCAAGAAAAAAGTCCTTTCACCACATAAAAAAGTATTTTCACTACATGAAAAATCTTTCCACACAGAAACCCAAAAGCTTCAAATACATTTCGTGTTACTAAATTATTACATTCCAACATTAGTAGCACATTTTTAAATTAATACACAGAACAGAGCAGCCTGATTGCCATTATAGCAATCGCCTCACTTCTTCATAATGGTGAAAGCCAGATGTGACGTACAGAATTGCAATTGTTCATGCCATCACATTGCATTTTGAATTTACTACCTAATTTAAATAGTAATATAACAGGTACCCACTGAAAATTGCCAATGTTGAAGATTATCATGAACTTCAATAGACCAATCATGCCCTGTCCCATTTTGACAAGTCAGTGGTCATGCCCAAAAAGCCCTGGGCAACAAGTGACACACAACAATTCGTAATGGATATTGGATAATTATAATGATCTGTGCTGACCTCGCCCCAGGTATATGGTTGCAAAGAGCAGTAAATATATGAATAGGTGACGATAGTGAATGTTTTAGACAAAATGGTGGTATCCATGAACTAGGTTGTGTCTCTGCACCACCAAGACTGGTAATAGTCAATGCAGTGTCATCAAGTGTTACATCGCTGCATGGGAATGTATCATATTGCTTAACAGTTCCAATGTCCCATCTTGCCCTATCTTCCCCCATATATGATTAGATAGAGACGACAACAATAAAACGTAACATTAATCCCCAGTGGCCCCTGGATAAAGAGAAACAATAAGATAAAGCGGCTTATGACTCTGTTTTTAATTATAACATAGACAGATTATGATTTGGAGGTAATTGAAAACGACTAGAAAGCACCATAAAATGTATTGGATGACTGGATCATAATCGAGAACTAGCACACCAGCATACCCAGCAAATCAATGTCTGATTGTTTTCCTCTACCTAGAACGTAGAAATGGCAGTCAACTCAGAAACTAACAATTTTGTAATTTGCTTTGACTCAAAGTCTGCATTGCAGGCAATAGCCAACAAGCGGGTGGAAACCCCTCTTGTATTAGACATTCTTTTTACCTTAGCAGCAATGAAAGAAAACAAGGAGATTATATTTTGTTGGATTCCAAGTCATGTTGATATCAAAGGAAATGAGATGACTGATCTTCATGGGAAGAGAGCCTTAAGCAAAAAATGTGAGGATTAATAATATGGAAGAATCAATGCAAAATATTTCACCGTTCAAAAGTTATTCACAATTAATGGGAGGGACCTCATGCTTGCCTAAAAATCTGATAAAATTTGTAACCACAGCACTTAAAAGATACGTTCTTTGGGATTTTAGTCCTTCAACACAAAATATTATTGATTTCATACTTTGGCATGTTATTAAGTCAGTTGAAGCCAATTTAAACACTATTTTTGCAAGAAAGGTTAGACGGACATAACCATTTTTCATCAACCACTTTTTGCTGGAACCAACAGCAGTAATCAATACGATATCCAAATATTATTACTCTCAATAAACTCCAAGTGATGCCTGCATGTTAGGGTGTCTGGTAAAATTTTTTGAATGCCTTTTTTATGCAGCAGAAGTTGCAGAGCCAATTCTTGGCATCATATTGGCGGAAGGAGTAAATTAGATTATAAAAAAAATAATGCTTGGATATTGTCAACCAATCGAGTAGTTACAAGTCCCGTCTTCTATGCTGCGGCATTATCATATTACTTCAAAGTTCTTTGTCTCCGGTTGTGTTCTGTCAGTTACTTGGTAAAGAGCATTGTAATCTGTTTGGCTGCTGCTTAGTTCTCTCTGAAATATTATTTGTAACCAAAGGGGTCATTTGCTAGCAACCTGCTACCATGGTCTTAAAATGTCCTCCTGCCTTAAACCTATAATTTGTAAATTTCCCTAACTTAATTTTGTCAGAGAATACTTGACAGAATTTTTCTACAGGAGAATAAAGGTATCTTGAGTCATGAATCTACTCATTCTCTCCCTATTCCCTATTCCTTATTCCCTCCTCCCTGAGGCTCCCTCCCTTCCTCTTTTCTCCATATTCCTCTGTTTTCCATACTTACTTCAGGCTATTTCTCCCTTTTTTCTCCCTTCCTCCCTTTCCTGTCTTTTTTTTTTACAATAACTTGCTAACTTTTGTTTCACATGCCTTTCCCAATTATTTGTAGGAACTGGTTAACAATTTAGTTCTTGTTTAAAGGGTTTCATGCTGATAGGGCGATGTTTTGTTGTATTTTCAATGTTTTAAAAATGACTGAGCATTAAAATATTCATCAGTTCAGATTGTACTTGTTTGACACAATTATGGTATTAATTTGTGAGAAGTAACATAAGTTTATTTTCTCTCAATAAAATTGTTTGGTTGCTGGGCTTGGTACCATTCTCGCAAGCCATTGTAAATTTTACCTCCTATTATTCGCAGTGGCAAAGCTTAAGTTTTGGCCATAAAAATCATATTAACAACAGCGTGGTCATTGATCATTTGCCAGGGAATTCTTCATTAAAATAACAACTCTGATTGGCCAGCTCAAATCAGCATTTTGCTTTATAAAGCAGAAATAATGCAACTCCCGCATCGCCTACTGGCCGACTCTACTGAAGATTTCTGAAGACCTGAAGGAACATAGACGACTGAAGCTTTGCTGCTCATTTCGAATAAGGTAAGATTTTCAAAGTGTTTGCACCTGAAGCAGAAAAATACATTCCTTACCCAGCGAATTAATTGACCAAGTTGAATTTTCGTTTTGAGAGCTCTTTTGGGGCAAGTGCTGTTTCACAAAGATCCGAGAAGAGTATCAAATTTCACTATTGAGATCAATGTTTAGTTGCAGGCCCTCTTTTTATGTCCCTTGGTGACTTGCGTAATTTATTATAATTTATTATGTTGTCTACATATCCGTGCCTATGTTGGAACAACTCTGTGCTTGCATGTTATTTTTGTAAATTGGCGGTCCATTGGAAAAAAATATATTTTGTGTTGGAATTGTCTGAACAGATTTTTTTAAAGTGTCCCCAGCTCATTCTTTCAGAAATTTTACTGCTTAAGTTACTCTTATAGCAACAACGTATCTAATACCTTGACATTTCTAACAAGTACAATTAATGGAGTGGTCCAAAATTGCTGGCAAAAGTATAAGAAGTATCTCCCCCCACCCTCATTGGATTAGATAGTAGGGTGGCCGAAAAAAAATCAATTTCTTAATTTCAAATCGCATACCCCTTAATTTTATGAGAAATGGTAAAATAAACACACTGTTAAAATTTTATAAAATTCCTGCAAGTCTAAGTTGTCCCCCAAGGCCACTCAATTTCAGCCCAAATTTCTAAAAAATGCCCGTTTGCGTAATCGCGGTTCTTAATATCTCCCTTATTATTTGACATACAATGATAATATTAATACCATTGTTCTCAGAAAATTAGCTTCAATTTGAGTATAAGGAAGCTATATTTATGATAACTTTGAAGCTGGCAGGATTTCAGAAAACTTTAAATTTCATGTTGTCCAGCGAAACTGCTGAAATAATTTGTCTAAATTGTCAAATTTTCCCAAATTTATAATCCTACTTAAAAAAAAGTACAATTCTATTGTATTAAAATTCACAATTTTATGTGTAGCCATGAATGACCAGAGTAAGGAACATCTCAGAAACTTCAGAGCTGCAGGGCCAATCTTAGACTTTGGAATTTTTTGCAAAACATTTAGAGAGCTCTAGTATGGCACAAGGGAATAACACAGCAAAAGTATACATGTTTTGAGAGATGAGGGTGCAATAATACAGGATGTAAAGCCCGGTCACCGAAAGCTTTCACAGATAGGTCTTTACATCCTGTATTATTGCACCACGCTTATTTGGACAGGCAGGGACTACAGTAACGTGGCAATATGCACTATTGCATTGAAAATGTTGTACTTAAATTGCTAGCCCGGGTACATACACAACGATGGTGACATAGATTTGAAGGAGAGAATCAGCATTTATATAAACAATAATCCCTAGGGTGCATAGAACTACAAGTTTGGCTGGATTTCAGCAAAGAAAACTTTAATTTGAATGCCAACTTGAATAGTTTCTGGCAAAAATAACTGTGCTCTGAAATTTTCATTTTGATGTTGTGAAATCTTTAAATTTAAAGATAAAATATAAGTGTGGCACTGAGAAGTCTCCAAAGTGTCAAAATGGTTTTTAGGATCATAGAATACCACATTGATTGACATTTGGTGTCGTCAGAAAAATGCCAAACTTTATAAAAAATGTATTCTTAATTGCAATGTATCACGCGTCTCTGCTGCAAGGATATCCTACCTTGCGAACCCTTAAACATTCTCACTCTCCACAGCAAATTGTTCCTTATACATTATTATCAGTAGGATTTTTAAAATACAGCAAAATTTGACAATTTAGACAATTTATTTCAGCGGTTTGGCCCAACAACTCAAATTTTTTAGTTTTCTGAAATCCTGCCAGCACCAAAGTTATCATAAATATATCTTCCTTAAACTCAAATTGAAGCTAATTTTCCCCTCAGAACAATGGTATTAATATTATCACTGTATGTCAAATAATATTCGCGCAGGGAAACGGCCGAAGGCAGTTGAGCGAAGCGAATTGAGTGCAAGAGAAGACTCAAAAATCTGTGAAGTGATGGTCTCAACATCAACAGTCCACAGGTGGGAATTAGGTCAAGTGGGTCCAGCTTCTTATCAATGATTTAGTTTCGTATTTAACAAAACATAACATATTCATCTTCAAAAGTGTCTTAAAAATTCAATTTTCTCTAGTAATATATCCTGTACCAATAATTTTTATGGAATAGCTAACTATTAGCGTTGACAAGCTAAATCAAATTATTAAAGCCTATTAACATGTGATTCATTTAATTTCAATCAGACAACAAGAAAATATAACAAAATTAAAGTTGCATAATCTTTATAAACTGATGATTATGTAACAGTGAACAGTTAATCTCCATGCAATGTTATTGTTTGGGTATTACCATGTATTTATACTATTATGTAATAGAATTTACCCATTATTAAACAATGGTAAAGGCAGGTTACAATGGGGAAAAAAGCAACTGAATAAGGAAATGAGACAAAGCAAGAAAGAAGAAGAGTTTGAATTTTTGTGATGCAGCTGTAAGAAATGTAATTTTGGAGTCGACCAGCAGGTGTGCTGCAGTACAACTTCTTGAATATATGGCAGTATTAGTTTGGTATGAAATTGGTTGAAGTAAACATGGAGTAAAAAGGACAAAGATAGTGAAATAATTAGCAGTTGATGGCTGTTTAGAGGTTGACAAAGTATTACTGGTGTAGTTGCAGTATTAAAAGCAGGAGAAGCCATTTGAGAGAAGAATTTCATGTCTGGTTTGAGAGATGCATGCACTCCTGGTGGCGATTTTGAGATGGAGGAGAAATAGGAAATGAAAGAGGAGTGAGAATGGTGTATGCTCCTCACAGAAAGACAGGCCAGAAAAAGAAGGATAGGTGGAAAGTTGGGGTGAATGGGATGGCCAGAGAAAACGTTGTTAGCTAAGCAAGCATTGATCATGTCAGCCGAGATTTAACAGAAATATTACCCGGAGGGATATCAACAATCTAACATAGACTCGATTTGGCAGCTTTCAGTGCTGTCTGCCTTTTGCCATTTAGCTGATTATCCATCAATCTTATTTATGTATTTAATATATACCTTTCTATCAATTTATCCATCTATCTGTCTTTCAATATATCTATCTATCTATCTGTCTATTTATCTCTCGATTTATCTATTTATCTATCATATTCTTTGTCTAGTTTATCTTGCTATTCTACATTTTTCTCTGTCTTTCCATGTCATCTGTCTTTCTAATTTTCTGAGACAGTTACATAACCGCCTTTCATAAATTGAATATGAAAAAAACATGAAAGTTATGGCAACACTAGAAGTCCTACAAAAACGTTTTAAAGTTCTGCGCGAATTTCATGGCAGTGCCATTTACATATTAAGCGAGATATTCAGAACCGCGATTATGTAAACGGGAATTTTTTAGAAGTTTTGAGCTGAAGTTGAGTGGCTTTGGGGGACCACTTCGACTTGCAGGAATATTCCAAAATTTTAACAGCGTGATTATTTTACCATTCCACACAAAATTAAGGGGTATGCGATTTGAAATTTAAAATATTCGTTTTTTAGGCCACCCTATTGGATAGTACAATCCATTGACCAGGCACTTATAAATAAGCAAATTAATCACACGCATGATTTCGGCTCATTTCAGCTTAAGAGATTGCATAAAACCTCTAAAAACATCGGAAAAGGTGAATTTCCTAGAACTGTTTCCGAAGTGAATATCTTCTTTTTTTTTTTGTAAAACTTTGGGTGACGGTGACCAAGTAACACAACAACTGTAAGCAACATAGGGGAGGCGGGGGCCAGATGTCACAAAATTCCAAAAAAGCTTCAAAACAGAGCAGGTGTTTGATAGATCAGAATGACCTTTGGCACAATCATGCGGTATTTAGTTGACTATAATTGTATCACATGATAGCTGCTATGCTAGAAATAGGCTTAAGTCAGTTCGCAATAATTTAAGGCAAAGTCTGATATGACTTTTTACCCCATGCAAGGGTCAAGAAGTCACAACCGTGGAGTAACAAGTCACTTGCAATTGTTGTGAACATACAGCACTATATGAGGTAATCTGCAGACCTAGACTTGATAGTCATCCTTGTGCATGAAATTTATAGTGCACCTTCCAAAGCTATCGGCATGCAATGACAATGCACCATCAGCAAAGCCTGCGTCAGAAATTTCCCAAAGTTTGCAAAATGATAACTTGCTGCTCTCTCAGAAGTATTATTGATGACGGATGATGATAAGATTGTAGCGTCAAGTATGGAATATTTTACTTTCTTAGTATAGAATACTGATTTCATGGTACACTATGGTAAAATATGACAGTGTTGGGGTGGAATGTCACAGTTTGACATTTCACCCCCAACTGTTTTTTAAATTCAACACATGATCATGGCAACTAGGTGACCATATGGACAAAAATGGGTTCACGGCATGAAAGACGTTGGAACAGCAGCACAACTTCCTATGTCTCAGTGATTAGACATTAATAGAGAAAGTTCAGACTCGATAAAACTGTTTGGGACACCAAAAATACATGAGGTGTGTAAAAATCCACTTTGCATAATAAACATAATTTTCATATTCCCTGCAGATCTTCTTTTCATAAAAGCCTCCCAAATGATGATTTAAGCTTAAGAATTAGGTCAATGCAAGTTGGTCAAAAAGGCCTTTGACTTTTTACCCCTGTGACTTTTCACCCCCTCTTGCCCTACATTTGGATTTAACATCACAAGACGTGACAAGTCAAAAACAATGATCACTCCTGAATTGGCCACCTTGAAATTGCACGATTAACATGTAGTGATAATTTTGAAGCTTTGACGATTTGCAGTCTCATATAATATTACGTATATGTGTTATACTTCCAACTTCCTTACAAGTGTAACTTCTAAATAGTATTCCATTTGAATGAATGTTTGACCGAATAATGGCGAATATCTTCTTATATACAAGATCAAAATGCAAATAACGAATCAGGGAAATCTTTAAAAATATATATTTTGACCCCCTAAGGTTAAAACAAATAATTGGTGAACAGGTGTTTGAAGCTCTTCTCTTTTATTCATTTCACTGATGATGACAAAGAATGCTTTGGAAGTCACATGAGTTTTATTTAATAAATGTTAATGATAATAGTCAGGTACCTTGCTCCCCTTGATATTGAAAATGTGTTGCTCCACCCATTGGTCCACCTGTGAGAGACACCTTTGTATGCCACTGGTTCCACCACTAAGTCATTGAGCAATAGTGGTGGAACCAGTGGCATAGGCCTACAATGACATCTCAACTTTAAAAATATTACCAAACACAGAAACAATGCATGGATTGAAAGACCAAGGGGTTTGAATCCTCAGATTTTTGTTGACTACTCCGATTTCATAATTCAATGATACATATGTAATTGGGTTGTTATGTTTTATCCTGACTGTGAGTTTCAGAGGCAAAACACAACTGGCAACATGACTTACATCGTTCACGCTTTGTTACTTGCTGTTGTGCTGATGGCCCCAGGAGGAGAGGGCGAACAGACTGATAATACAATTACACCAGGACTATGCAAATGTGAGTCAAAGTAAAGTCTAAAGTACCTTTAGGCCAGCCTTTTTTTATTTTTAGCTTCTCGGATCGACCAACCCAACAGATTTTCTGCCTACGGAAAAAAAATTTAGCCTACCTACAATTTTTATCAAATTCACAGTATAAATAATTGAGATTTCATGTTTCTTTTGTTCTACCAACCGACCCTAGAAAAAGTGCCTCAAGAAGATCCGAGAAGCCAAAGATCACTTATGTCTGGCCTTATTCAAGCAGGGTTAAAAACTCAGGACACATTGTCTGTTGTTCAGTGAGACCCTGACAATAGCGATCATAGTCATCTCTTATATTAAAATGATAACGTACGGGATTTATCTCAAGTTACACTAAATGCCTGACCTTCTAATTTGGCCAACACCTTCCTGGGCCTACAAAGGCAGAACTCTCCCCTTTTCAGGTCAATCCATGTCTTCTGCTACGTGTGTTGTGTCACTGATGTTTGAACCTTCTCGTCAAACATCAATCAATTCCTATAACAATGCTCATTAATCATAACCCATTCCATTCTCATCCTATTTTCTCTGCACTTCTTTAAAAAAAAAAAAAAGCACCAATAGACGATCTTGAAAATGTCGTAGCTACTTCACATTTTTCATGTTTTTTCTTTTTAAATTCTATTATATTAGACTTAGATGTTCCTCCATTATTAAATATTACAATTACACTGCCTGTTATAATTTACTACAATAGAAATTATTATGATTATATTGTCTGTCTTGCATAGGGGGTGTACACGATAGCGCCAGTCAAATCTGGCTTAGTGTACACCTCCTAGACCCTTAGAAAAATTGTTTCAAAATTTAATTAACTATGTAACTGCAATTCTTTATTGGTCTGAATAAAATTTTGTCATTGTCATTGTCATTGTCTACATGTCCTAAATAAAATCAATTACATTTTTGAGTAGCAGACAATTCAACAACTCTGCTATTCTTATCATAACACACTGGCATGCGATGCTGAGGTGCCGTTACATTTGATTGATTTCATTACTTTTTACAAAGAACAACATACAAACAATAACATATCATTTAACTTGTACCTTCGGAAAAAGCTTTCTGCATTAAAAACCAGTTACACAACAATTGAGTGCGCAAAATCTCATACCCCCTAATTAAGTATGACAAGATCTAGGTCTATTCATCAGTTGTGTCAATGTCCTGTTTTCCAATTCATGGATATTCCAAGAGGGCACAATTCTGTTACCGCTATTCTAACTAATTGCTCATTGGGAAATATTACTGTAAAAATTCAAGTCTATCTACATTCTCCTCTCAATTTATCTCAGCCCTATCAATCAAGCAATCAACCTCAACTTATCTATCTATCTCTCTATCTACGTCTACATATTTATTGTGTTCTATGTTGTTCCCTTCAATCTACAGGTAACTTACTGCAGTCAGGGGCGTATCTAGAAATAGCTGGGGGGGGGGACCTTGATACATAATGATCATGCTCTTGCCAGCATGTGACTTCCCCCCCCCCCCGCCCACTTTATAATCTTAAAAGACTGCACTTCCATTCAGCATCTGCACAGTGCCACATGTACCGCTCTGACTGCCATTTATCACGGTGAAATGCTAGTAACACTTGAAAATTTAAAACAATCACATGTAGACTAAGTAAAATGTCATAGAACGTTTAAAATGAAATAAATGAATTATGTGAAAACAAATTAAAATCAGATTAAGGGAGCATTTAAAACATGATGAATAGTTTTGTTCATAAAACAGTCAAAACTAGAAGAGTTACGTATCACATCAGGTATATCATTCCAGTCTTTGGTCCCTTTATAGAGAAGTGATGACTGAACGTTTTCGCTCTTAAATTAGGGAACTTTCAAATTTACAGAACTTCTAGCGTTATAACCATAGCCTAATGGTTAGACTGCTTGACTGCGAATCAACTGGCACTTGAGAATGCGGGTTCGAACCCCGGTCCTGGAACTCAATTGGAATGAGTTGGTTGCGACTGTGGCCGGGGAGGGTGGCCATTTGTGTCAGCAAGTTCACCCTCCTGTCAGGTGTGAGCAGCAACACCTCTAGCCAGACTCCTCTGGACCGGATGACCGGACAAGCAATGGGAAATGAAAACCACAACAAGGAAAGAGCTGTCACCAGGAGCGCTGGAGATCTCCAGTCATCATGAATTGTTAATTTCATTGTAACAGCACAGTTTAATTATTCTGTTAGATAGGTAGGGCACATAGAGTTCCCACATTTAAACATCATAATAGTTCTGTGAACACGGATTCTTTCTTGAATAGTCAGCCACTTGAGGTCGTGTAGGACTGATAGAATGGAAACTTGTGTCATATGGGAGTTTCAGTACGATTCTGCACAATCAACAAATTCATGTCATATATTAGAAATTTGCCCATTAAAGGAGGAAGAGGTGTAACTAAAGTTTGGGTTTGGGCGGAAAGGGAAGTTCAGAGCCCTTCGAATTGATATAGTAGGGAAAATTTTATTTTAACATAGTAACATGCACAGACACATTTGGTTTTCTTAATTTCTTAAATCGATAATTCGTAAATTTGAAATGCATTTTGGTGGAAATCGACTCCCAAGTTACCATGAATTCACCTTCAAAGTCAAATTCCTGTTTGCAAGTGTCATAAGGCCTACACTCGAAAAACCAACATGGATTTTTTTAAAAATCCATGTTGGTTTTGCATTGAAATTTGGTTTTTCAAAAAACCATTTTGAATCAAAAAAACCAAATTTGTCCCGACATTTTTTAGTGTATAAAAAAATCAATAGAATTCAAGCAAAATTAAGGTCAAAATTAAAAAGGTCTCCAATTAGCAAATCAACAGTTTTAATGTTACATTCTCTCTGAAGTGTTTGAAGAATCAGAGAGGGGTTGTTATATTTTATATTTTGACTGCATCATAGGAAAAAATCACTGGTTACATGACAAAGCTAAGAGTATTATCTTTCATGTGTTACCCACTCAAGTTGCCCTGCAATACAATCTGATGGCATTTCACAATTTTTCAACTTAATTTAACTTTAAAAATTTAACATAAAAATTTCATCACTCACAAGCCATGCATTTCCACGTTATTTTTTTGCTTGGGGCTGGTTCTACTAAGAAAACTGGAACTCTTCCTATCACAAAATTCTGAAGTCTCGCCTTGCTATTTCAGACGGCTGGGGAGAATGGCATCCTTGGACTCCATGTGACGTATCATGTGGAGTCGGACATCAAAATCGAACACGCCTTTGTTTCCTTGAGTCTGATCGATGTTCTGGTCTTCAACCTGAGCTTCAGGAACTTGACGTGCTTGTAGAGGGTGGAAGGTTACGAGTTTGTGTTCCAGCCATATATTGCGGTCTTGTTTCCAACATAGAAACAAGAGAATGTTATGGAGCAGGTATGATAAATTTTATGTTTTCAAATACAGTGGTCCCTGTGTTATAAGACCACCCCTTCTGTGGTTACTGGTCTCTCATGGGGGCATGGTTTCTCATCGGTGTTGAAAATGCACTGAAAATACTACTTAGCCCAGGAGGAAGGCGGTCATATAAGGTAAGGTGGTCAAACAATGGGGGGTCTTACAACACAGGTACCACTGCTTTCATGTTACCATTTACAAAATAAGTTTTGTGGCATATCTATGCTTGGTTGCATCATCTACCCTCTAAAATTGAAAAAAAATTGTCCTAATAATTTGTGCTTCTCCAATATTTTTCCTTTGCCAGTAGAAAGATGCAAGAATTTCTGTTAGATTGGTTGTGGCCTTTAACAGTGAGGCCTTAATGCTTTTTGAAAAGTAATTTTTCAATTAAATTCAAAATTAATTAGCAGATACACAATGCTAGAGACAAATTATGAGGTCCATATTGAGTCCATTGGTAGAGGTAGTATACTGATACCGGTATTTTCCGATATCATGCCATTTATGATTATGACCTAAGTATCGATACCGATACCCGATACTTGCTGATACTTAATTGCCTGTCAAATTGTGTTCTTATTTTTCAGTGACTGGCAATTGGTCAGAATGGGGCTGCTGGGGAGAATGCACAAATGGAACGCGCCAAAGACATCGCAGCTGCAACAATCCTGTTCCAACTGGTGCGGGAAATTACTGTGTGGGAAATCATACTGAGACCAAGAAATGTTAGTATAGATAGATGGATTGTCAAGTTGCGCTTTCGTTTGCAGCTCATACGAATTTGATGACTCTGATTCATATTTTAAAGAGTGAAGGGGGTCAAAAGTTCTAGTAAAATTAGCTTTCGGAAACAAGTAGGGGAACGAGGGGCAAAACGGTGCGTCTAACTTCGAACGCCTGCTGTAGCATGGTGGTATATCATGCGAATGCCAAATAAGGTCTGATCCATGAAGAAGTACCAATACCGCTTGCTCAAAGATGGAAAAGTGCTTTTTTAACAGTTCCAATTATAATTTTGCAGAATACTGAGAGTAAACATAGCAATAAATTCATTGACCATAGTTAAAGTGACATTTAGGAATGAAGAAAAAAAATAACAATGATACAATGAATTATTTTGAGGGAGCTGTAGTACCATTTATTCTTAGAGTGAACATTAGGACAGATGATATGGTGGCTTCAAAAACAGCCACAATGTACATTTGTCTGCAGTTAGCATATTATGAGGTTATACCATGGGTAGGTGCAGTACATCCCCGGTATACTCCCCGAGACCCCAGTATATTCCCGAGACCCGAAGGGTCGAGGGAATATACTGGGGTCGAGGGGAGTATACCGGGGATGTACTGCACCTACCCATGGTATAACCTTTTTATCCCATGTCTAGGCACATTTTTGAGATATAAAGTAAAAAACGGTCATGGAACTAAATAAAAAAACGTCGATGCAAATCTATGATTTTACGATTGAACTGAAAATTCTTGTTTCACTTATGATTTTTTTTTGGCATTAGTTTTTGATATATCGCCTTGAAATTTTGGATTTGTAATCTTTACTATATGTAGGAAAGTACTGGAGAATTTAGTAGGTCTGCTGCTTTCAGGTCCTGAGATATAAGATCTAACGGCCATGGAACTGAAAAAAACGTTGACTCAAATCAGTGATTTTACGCTTGAACTGAAAATTCTTGTTTCACTTATGATTTTTTTGTGGCAAGAGTTTTTAAGATATCGCCTTGAAATTTTGGATTTGTAATCTATCCTATATGTAGGAAAGTACTGGAGAATTTAATAGCTCTGCTGCATTCAGCTCCTGAGATATAAAATAAAACGGCCTTGGAACTAAAAAAAACGTTGACTCAAATGAGCGATTTTACGCTTGAAGTGAAAATTCTTGTTTCAGTTATGATTTTTTTGTGGCATGAGTTTTTGAGATATCGTCTTCAAATTTTGGATTTGAAATCTATACTATATGTATAACAATATATGCTAACTTTTATACATCTGGGTTGATTAGATCCAGAGTAATTAAATAAAACGGCAGTGGAATGCAGAAAAACGTTTCTGAAATCAATGAACAACATAGCTGGAACTATACCAATCAGCAGAATTTAATATCATTACTTTGTCATGTGTTGCAAAATACTGTCTAAAACAGTATAACAAAATAAAAAGGGGTCCTCATCACGATGGATTTTATTATAAATCAGTATTTGTACAACAAAGTCATTTTGGAAAAACTTAACGAATTTCCCGAAAATCGCTTGGAAAATGTTCTATACCAAATAGAAAGTCAAAACTGCACCAGTCTAATGCATTTTGTTCTTCTGGATCTAATGCTTCAAACCGCTAGTCTCTAGCCCTAATAGATCCTTCTAAAAATGGAAAAGACTGTTCATTTTTTTGTGTCGTCAAAACTACAAGAAAAGATGCTGAGCAGCAGCACAGGTTGAGACGCTATACCAGATTTGTTTGGGTGTGTTTGAATACTGCTCTCTGATTGGTTGTTTTCAGTATATTCCCTGTAATTACAGGGAGTATACAGGTCAGGTGACATATACTGCTTTTTCTCCCCTATACTGATTTTTTCCCTGCTGTATTGCCCAGGGAAAAATACAGTATCGGGGAGAAAATGTGCATAGACATGGGATAAAGGCCTATACGCATAACTTCTCAAACAAAACTAACATTTTAACACTTTTTAGGCTGTTGTTCTGTCATAGGATTTTACCACTTAAGGATAATCCTTGTTAAGTGTTCACACAATCCGATGCAGGAGAATTGATGGGCTCAGGGGTAGAATTGGAGGTGTTATGGGTTTAGAGGAGAATCCTCAGGACTCAGGAGTTAGATCACAGACCTGCCACAACTGCTATTATGGTTAGAATGCCATAGGTTTCTGCCCAAATTTGTTTTCTCTTTTCATTAGTTTAATGTAAATTTATAAATTCATAAAGAGGCTGCTGTGTATCACTAATTCACACGTCAATCATCATTGGCCTATTGACTATTTTGAGGAAGCATTAAGGTATCTTTTAAACACTATTTTTTAATTACAGGTTGTGCTGAAGGACATGACATCATTTTTGTGATTGACCGATCCAGTAGCTTCGGTTCTACCTACTCCAACGTGATTATCGACCAAATGAACTCTGTCTTCCAACTGCTTGATCTTGATACAGGATCGGGGTCATTGGGCAAGGTTCGAGTTGGTATTGAACTGTTCGACCATAATCAACTTGCTGTTAAACATCTGAACAACTTTAATTTTCCTGAGACACTATACTCTCACACTGAGGAAATCATCAACATTTCAGCAGCAATAACGTGAGTGTTGTGTGATGTAATAGTATTTTTATTTCATGTGCTATTCGGTCATGACCTTTTTTGGCCTTTTTACCTTCAGCGAACGATGTTCGAAGCAGGTACTGTTGTCATGGTCCCACAACCACACATATGGAATTCACAGAGACATTGTTGCACTCCACTGAACTGAGGTTCGAAACAGGTGATTACAACAAACAGTCAATGCCAAACAATGCTAAACAAGATAATCCAGCTTGCTATTTTGTAACAGGGCCCCTTTAAACATTGTCAGAACATAAGAAAATGTTTTAGAGGCTCACAGAGCCAGGGAATATTTGCCAAAGAAATTCTAATTTGAGCATTTGTGCATCCATTTATCCACGTGGGATTGTTCATGGACTATATTTATATTGCATGGGATATCTATATTTGGAATTTCTAACACGACAAATTGTAGGATACAGATTCATAGAAAAGGTAAGAAATAAATTCTCCTATGGCCATGTCAACACAGAATTTTTTGCCAGCTCACATTGAAAATTTGAAGGCTGTTAATCAAATATCAAAGATGTTTCAAAGTTACACTTTGCATAGGCTTTGTCCACAGTGACTAAATACACAAGTTCTATGTGTTTTATACAGCTGACAGCAATTTGATTTTATATGAATTGACTTTTTCTGAAACATGTGCTTTCTCCAAGCCAATGTTTTGATCAAACAGGAAGTCATGTACAACATGTACAGTGCTGCCACGTTGTTGCACCATGTGTTGTATTGACTTGGCATGTAAATGGATTAAGTTTTGTACACATATGATGTATATGGCCTAGTTGTGCATTTTGAAAGGTCTGATGAGAAATATTATATACAGTGCAACCCAAAATAAAGTAAGAAAATTTTCTGTCAGAAGTCCTCTGTTTACCTATTTTGCCCTCTTTTCTCCTCTCCACCCCAAATCTCCTTACAACTCCCTTTGACTCCTTACCACAACCTTAGCCCACATTAAGAACTATTTAGATAGATACCAATGTAACTGCAATAAGTAGAGGTGCGAAATATCAAGTAAATCAAACACAATGGGCGTGATTGAGTTTAAATTGGTGTTGTTTAAATATGATTTTAATGTAATTTTAAAAGGTAGTTTCAAGTAGGTAAAAGTAGGAAGTGATTCAGAGGTAGTCAAAAAGTGTGAAAGGGTAAAGTAGTGGCTGATTCTTCCTTTCTGCTGGGGTAATCATACTTTATTTTGGGTTGTTCTGAACTTTTTGATATATTGAAAAAATAATAATGATAATTTATTTTTTGTTTCTAGCCTAAAACTCGGTCACTATTGCATAAAGTTAGGTACACATATGGCTTATATGGTCTGGTTGTTCCTTTTCATTGTCTGACTGATAGATATACATGTACTATACTTTTTGTAATATTGAGGAAAAATACTAAAAATTATTTTTGTCATATGTCGGAGCCAAAACTTGCCCACTGTTGCATATACAGCAATGAAATAATCTACGTACACATATCGCCTATACAATGTAGCAGTGAATTTTGATGTGTATTTAACACTTTTTGAATGATTGGAAAATATGGCATTATATTTTTTGGTTCAAACTGATTGCTCATAACCTATACTTTGTACAAACATGAAGCTGCATCATAATTTGTGTAAGTTAGTCAAGTAAGGCTAGCAGATGGGCCAATGGCAGTGCACAGCAAGTGAAACACAAGCCCAATGTAATTTCAATGGGAGGTGTGGTTCATTTACTTATTAAAGACCTTGACTCATACCTAACTCCAAGTACAGCAAAGAAAATTGGTAGCCATTGTTATCCCACATAGCTCAAATATCAGCCTTTATGATCCAAAATGTTTTCTTCTTATTGGATGAGAATTCATGCTTCTACAAGCGGTTAGGAGGAGGATGTTTAGCATTGCGGCAATGGCAAAATATCACCCGTTTCACTAACTTATACAAGTGGCACTGTATGTAAGTACACATGCAACAAGCCTGTTGAGAAAAAAGAGCTATTCCGTTTGACTTGCATCACAAAATATGCGAAAGTGTACCTTTATATGGTATATTTTAAAAGTCATATATAACACTACAAAGTAAATAAATTATGACATACCGATTGGGCATTCTATGATGTAATCTTGAATCATAACTTTTTCAGGTTTGCACACAAAACTATGTTTACGATTTCTTATGGCGACCGTATTGAAGCCCCAAACACGATGGTCCTGATTACTGGTGGATGGTCTGAGCTTCCAGATCCGGCTCTTGCGGCAACTGCTGCTAAAAATGATGGAATTGAGATCATAGTAGTCGGACTTGATACCGGACCTGGTTTGAATGAAGATGGATATATAAGTTTAGTCTCTGACCCTGACACTGATGTTTTCAAGGGGAATATACTTTGCTCATCTCGCCACTTCCTGATGAAGAGGTTAACTTGCAACGAGGGTGAGACTGAAGGTGGTTTCATCAATGAGGGTCCAGTGAGTTGCTAGGTTCATACCTACCCCCAATTCTGGATCTGAGCACTAGATATTATGTGAATTCTTTTCTAGTTCTTTCTTCGAACTTAACGATTTTGTGTCGTCAAATATACGTTGAATATATATTTCTAATAAATTCTGTTATGATCTTTCTTATATAATTATATCTACTATGGATTATCCAGAAATCATTGTCCTGTACCACATTGTACAATCTGCTTAATAAATGCACGATGAAAAAAAAAAATTGTTTTGCTTGTGCGATTTATATATAAATATACATAATGCCTCGTCTAATATTTAGGACACATAGGAATTAAAGAGAATAACTTCCAGGACTGTGCCCCCGCAGGTCTCGGGCCTCCTCGTGGCGGTGGGTGGTAACACAAGAGTGAAGTCCTCTATCTCTTGTGGCCAACACGAGACAGTGCCCAAGCACACGTCTCCCCGACGGAAATGGGGCAACCTGTTTGCCGTGGGTTGCGACCCGTGTCGGAGGATGAAGGGGTCCTGGTAGTTGAGTTGGATGGGACTAAGTTGGTCCCTCCCATACAATACACTACTTTGGCCTGGATTTCTCCTAGACAGGAGGCTGGATTGGCCCGGTCCAGTCAATCGGCTTGTCATGTTGTCATTAGGACTTCGGTCCTATTTGGCCATTACTGATGGGTCAATCAAAGAAGGTTTTGACCAAGTCTACATGCTGGCCATGTTTTTAAATATGATTGTGGCTGCATTTCTTACCTAGCCTTATACGAGTATATCCCCCATGTGTCCCTGGGACTAGGGTACTGGGCTCAGCCCTACCCATATTGGTGTCCCCTTGTTCGGCTCCTTGGTGTGTGGGGAGCATAGGGGATGAAACACCTAATATCCTATGGCCTATTCTCTTTCAAATTCACAGTCCAGACTAAAACGGCAGTGGTCATCCTCGGATGACTGCATCGACCCGGAACTTCGAAATCGACCAACGACCACGCGGAAGTCAGAATACCGACACCGATACATTGTGCTAAATCCAACAAGCAAACTTTCTCCCTTTGCGATCTACAAGACAATTCTTCAAAAAGTCGGAGAACCTGCAGAAGCCACACAACAAAGAGATGGAACTGTCTTATTCAAAACAAGAAATGACCAACAAACACAAAGACTGCTTGAGCTGACAAGTATTGCAGGAACTCCGACTTTAGTCGAGCCACATCGCACATTAACACTTGTAAGGGGGTGGTTTTCTCCTCACTTAGCTATTTAAATTCTGACGAGGACTTACAAATTCTGACGAGGACTTACAAGAGTGGTTTGAAACCTTCACTGATGTCGTACATTTTCATCGCATCCCGCTGAGGGATCATCGAGAACTTCTTATCTTGACCTTTTCAGACACTACTCTTCCTGAGAGTGTTGGAGTTGTATGGGAACGGTGCAAGGTACGACCTTATATTCCCAACCCAAGAAGATGTTTTAAATGTCAACGTTTCGGTCATCTGAGCAAGTGGTGCCAAAGACAAGAAGTTTGTGGACACTGTGGATCCCAGGACCACACCCAATCAAAAGATCAACCTTGCTCATCCCCTCCTCTTTGTGTTAACTGTAAGGAGGATCACCCCTCTTACAGCAAAACGTGTAAACAGTGGACAAAAGAAAAATAAATCCTCCCATTGAAGGCAACCCAAGCGATATCGTTTTCAGAGGCAAGGAAGAATTATGGAACAACACACAGGAATTCCAAGCTATGCGGACATGGCGGGATATCCACAACCTCAACATCATGCAACACCCAGACGAAGGCTACAACTCGAAGAACACAGCATCAACAGATCACACAAACAACACACAGACAACATAGAAGACACAAACAGACACTCCGGAAGAACAACTGAAACATCCACTCCACCGACAACAACCACCACACAACGGCCTACATCCCAGGCAGACCTTGAACAACCAAACCCATCACCTGGAGCCACAGCTCCTCATGAGGTAGCAATGGACGAAGAACACACTACTACAACAGACACAAATGAGGAAAATGAAGACTCAGATGATGACAGAAGCACGACACCCGACAATGAATCCATGGAAGCAGAATATGAAGAGGCAGAAAAGGAACAGGTTCCGGAGGTTCCGCAGGAAGTAGAAAAAGAAGAAGGTCCAGAGAATCCACAGGAGGAAGAAACAGCCGAGAGTCAAGAGGAAGTAAGGGAAGACTATTCACCAGACAAGGAAGCAGAACGAAAGAAAGAAATTAACGAAAACAAACGACTACCAGTTAACAAAGGAAAAGACAAGCCAGTACCAGAACAGATCTCTTACAGAGAATATCTCCTCCGCTTCCTTCAAGGAAGAGTACCGAATGGAGACATTCAACGACCAATGTTTGTACAAAAATACCTGAATCTGGCAGTTTCATATCTGGTACCAATTCTTGGCTTTGACAAACTGCGTGCCAAACTGACTGAGCGAACTAACCAAAGGATGCACAGTTGGCCACCAGACACCTTTGCAACCAAAAAAGAAGTACTTGATCTAGTCACTCAGCACGACTTCACAGACGATTTTTATGGAGCCATTATTGTTTTGATTCAACATGATTTTTTGTTTGTTGCTTTGAAAGTAATAAAAGAACAAATACAAAGACGAACGAACATGAAGACAAAGACAGGAAACACAAAATAATTACCAAACACCAATCCAACTGAATTAACTCCTTTGATACAAACCAAGGATGTCTCTAAATAGCCCAACAAGGTGCTGATGAGACGTAAAGAACAAATACACACACACACACACACACACTTCCAGGACTGTTAATATTCCTTGCAACATTCTGTGTTTTCTGACAACATTCAAGATAGTAGATGAATTTACCTTCAGAAGATCTAGTAGATTTTTAGCCAGAATTCAAGATGGCATCCAATTTGTGGTTCAACTTCTCAGTAGGGGAGAGCAGGGCACAGTGAAACCACAGGCACTGTGAGACAAAGCCCGTAGCGTCAAACTGTTACTGTTTACAGATCAACCCTCTTTTGTATATTACAAAAAGTAAGTAAGCGAGAGACTGTCCTATATCCTGAATGCTCACACAGCATATCGATAGTGGAATTTCAATATTTGGTTTTTAGCAAGTAAAACTAAATAATTTTGCTAAATGACTTATAGTTATAATATAATTCCCAAGAAAAATGGTATAATGCAAATCAGTTGCCAGGTATTCAAACCTTGGTTGTTTGTCTTAATTTGGCGAGATGACGAATCACAATGCAGGCATTCGGTACGCAAGATTAAAAAAATTTATAAAGACAGTTAGCGGGTGGGGCACAGTGAAACAGTTTGAGGCGGGGCACAGTGAGACATCACAAAATACACTCGAAACTACCTGAATGTAATTCATAACTAACAATTCACTATTAAAAACAAAATGCCTACTACAAACTACTGATTTTGGAGAGTCATATCCGAAAGGGAAGCATCAGAGAAGAATTTTAATTAGTTTGTAACAGGTTCGGCAGGTTAAATAAGTAGTGCGTGAGTCTTGTGCGCTGAAGTTTCAAAACAAGCTCAAAAAAGGACCTAAAAAATCACCTAGCCAACTGCTTTTATTAGAGTACAGTTGTTTCTGTAGCAACAATTGACAGAACAATTCTGCAGGTCCTGAGGATCGGCGGTTATCGCAGCAGATGCCCTGTCTCACTGTGCCCGCCTGCTATCTCACTGTGCCCCGCCCACGGGGCACAGTGAGGCACTTAACCAGCATGGATGTAACTAAAAGTTTATCCAAACCTGTAAAAGGTAGGAACCTGAAACTACTGGACAATATACCCAACATCATTATCTCTAATGTGGACCTAATCTCATTTAACTTGTTACTGCCAACATTTTGGAACATTTGAAAGTAAAAAAAAATGTCTCACTGTGTCCTGTTCTCCCCTACAGATCAATTGCCAACATTGACAGTGGGGACGAGAAGGGACACTCTTGTTTGGTCAATATTTAAAGCATTCGGAGCCATGTCAATCACAGTGACTCGAGAGTCCTCACTTTTCTGGCCAAAAGTCTCTGTGTCGGTGCCACGCAGTGTTGGAGTCCTCGAGGCCGGCCTTGTCCTCAAGGCCACTTTTCATGGCCTCGGTCTCGGATGACCAATCCTTGGCCTTGGATCGGTCTCAGATCCTCTGGCTCGGATATTTGTCCAAAGCACGTCCGAGGCCAGAAAAATTAATAAAGTACAATTTTGCTGGAACAGTCAAAAACATTTTCCTGTCAGTTAAGTATAATTATCTGTAAGTTTATTTCATATACGGACCATATTATCCTATATATTAGAATCTGATAGAATCATTTTCTGCTTGTTTTTTTAATATATATCTAGGCCTATTTCAGGCCAAGTGCCAAGTTTTAAGCGGTGCCATTTTTTGTGATAGATATAAAATTATAAATCGACCAACAGTATTTGAATATTTTTGAATTTTTATTTTCCTTCACTAATCGAGTTGAAAATTTTTTCTTGTAAGTTTTGACCATAACGATTTGAAGTTTTAAAGTTTTTGTTTACATATAATGCGAGATGCGTTAGTACCTGATCATTGACTTCACTCAGTGTCTGACTTAAAACACAACTCAACACAGCGAGCTTGAACAAACTTTGGGGTTTAAAAAATTGACCAAGAAAACGATTATCTATCGCAGTGATGTAGAGGAAGGTCAGACAAACATTTTGATGTATCAAACAAAAAATTCTGTTGGGAATTTTTCGAGATATTGGAGTTTTAATTTTTTTATTTATCACACCCTAATTTTAGCATTGAATCACCATATGGAACCGTTCAGAATTTATGACTGGGGGGTTGGGAGTTTTGGCTGAGGAGGTTCTAACTTTTCACACGTGTTTCAAGGGGGGGTACTAATTTTTGACAAGATGTCCAAGGGGGGATAAGAAAATTTAACAAAACATATATGTAATAAAACACGCATACACTCAGTTTATTCACGCTTTTTTACGCGCAAAAGTCCGCGAATCTGTGCGCGTGACCGTCCACGGGGCACATCTATGACAATATATGTGTGTATTGCTTTGTATGTCGAGGGGGGGGGGGGTACTAAAAACACGCATGAAACCTAGGGGTGGGGTACTAAAAATCTGCATGAATCTCAAGGGGGGGTATAAATTTTTGACGGAAAGTTCCAGCAAAACTCCTACCCCCCCCAGTCATAAATTCTGAACGGTCCCTAAAGAATACTCAGCATTACCTATTTTTCCTGTTTAGTAATATCTAACATGAAAGACAGTATTCAGCAGTATGAATATGCATGTCATTGTCTCTGCAGAAAGTATGTAACACTTTATCCAGACTGACAGATTGTGCTAAACCAATAACGGCAAACATTTCTGGCTACAGGTTTGAGATATTGTATGAAATGCCAGATAGTGTTAGTTTTACAATTCTGGTAGGTAATTTTGGCAGATTTGGTCTCATCATGTCATTTTGACAAGCTTTGTTGAGTTTTTTGTGCATTTAATCACAAATTTTGTGACTGTGAAACAAGCATTTCATGACTTTGTGAAATGGTAGACAAAGTCAATTGCAGTTTCGGACAACACATGGATAGAATTTTTGTAAGTATCTACTTCACTATGAAGTGGAATGCCTGGATATTACATGAAAAGTCTATGCAGTTGGACAATATACAAAAATAACCTTAGAAACTATTAATAAATAATAATATTCAAACTTAATGTATTGCGGGTACTTAAAACGGATGTTAGATGCTTAATAATGTTGTAGGTTTTCTGCCATCCAAAATCAATCAATCTTTCATAGTACAGAGCAAAAAAAAGACATTAATTCAGTAGATCAGGTGAAAATTTAGTTAATGCAAAAATGTACAACTATTGCATTTTTAGCATGTAATTTCAAAGGATTCTACTCCATACTTAACTAAATGCTCACAAACACTCTTTCAATGCGTTTTCTGATGATTCCCTTGGCATTGGCTACACTTTACATGGTTGCAAAAATAGCTGTTTCACTGAGGTGAGCCCCCGCAGGTCTCGGGCCTCCTCGTGGCGGTGGGTGGTAACACTAAGGTGAAGCCCTCTATCCTTAGTGGCCAACATGAGACAGTGCGCTTGCACACGTCTCCCCGACGGAAATGGGGCAACCTGTTTGCCGTGGGTTGCGACCCGTGTCGGAGGATGAAGGGGTCCTGGTAGTTGAGTTGGGTGGGCCTAAGTTGGTCCCTCCCATACAATACACTACTTTGGCCTGGATTTCTCCTAGACGGGAGGCTGGATTGGCCCGGTCCAGTCAATCGGCTTGTCATGTTGTCACTAGGACCTCGGTCCTATTTGGCCATGGCTGATGGGTAAATCAAAGAAGGTTCTGACCAAGTCTACATGCTGGCCATGTTTTAAATATGATTGCAGCTGTATCTCTTACCAAGCCTTCTACGAGTATATCCCCCATGTATCCCTGGACTAGGGTACTGGGCGCAGCCCTACCCATATTAGTCCCCCTTGTTGGGCTCCTTGGTGGGTGGGGAGCATGGGGGATGAACATCACAAATTCCTATGGCATACTCTCTTCCTAATTCACAGTCTTGACTAAAACGGCAGCGGTCATCCTCGGATGACTGTATCGACCCAGAACTGCTAAATCGACAAAGACAACACGAAAGTAGGAGTACCGACACAGGTACATAGTGTTCAAACCAACTAACAGGCTATCTCCCTTCGCCATCTACAAGACCATACTTCAAGAAGTCGGCGAACCTGCAGAGACAACGTTACATAGAGATGGAACCGTCCTATTTAAGACCAGAAACGACGACCAGACTCGGAAACTCCTTAGGCTGAAAGATGTTGCAGGTACACAGGCAATAATCGAGCCTCATCGGACCTTGAATACTTCCAAGGGAGTGGTTTTCTCCTCCCTTAGCTATTTAGACTCGGACGACGATTTACAAGAATGGTTTGAAACTTTTACTGATGTCATTCATTTTCATAGAATCCCACAGAGGGATAATCGGGAGCTTCTTATCTTGACTTTTTCAGACACGACTCTTCCAGAGAGTGTCAAAGTTATATGGGAGCAATGTAAGGTACGACCATACATCCCCAATCCAAGAAGATGCTATAAATGTCAACGTTTCGGTCATCTGAGCAAGTGGTGCCGACGACCAGAAGTGTGTGGCCAATGTGGATCCCAGGAACACATCCAATCAAAAGAAGAACCTTGCTCATCTCCTCCTCTTTGTGTCAACTGTAAGGAAGACCATCCTTCTTACAGCAAAACGTGTAAACAATGGACAAAAGAAAAAGAAATCCTCACATTGAAGGCAACCCAAGCGATATCTTTTCCGGAGGCAAGAAGGATCGTGGACCAGCACTCAGGAATTCCCAGCTACTCGGACATGGCGGGATACCCACAACCTCAACATCTTGCTACACCAAGACATAGGTTACAACTCGAAGAAAACCGCATCAACAGATCACACCAACAGCACACAAAGAACACTGAAGACAAAAGCAGATACTCAGGAAGAACCAGTACAAAAAACACTCAAAAGACAACAAATACCGCAGAACATTCTACTTCCCAGCCGGACCTTGAAGAACAAATCCCAACAGCTTGCACCACAGCTCCTCCTGAGGTAGCAATGGAAGAAGAATGTCCATCTGAAGCAGACACTAATGAGGAACAGGAGGGATCAGATGATGACAGGCACATTACACTAGACCTGTTCAGAATACAAACAATGTAGATTTTAATAGCCTCTGTTTGGTTTCCCATGCTTTTGGGTATGGGGAATCCAAATATCACATTCATTTTGGTCTAGGGTGAAGGGAAACCCTGCCTCAAGAGCCCTCAACATTTGTAGTCAATTTCGACGGAAATCGCCTATTTTTCTATGATTTTATGGTACATATTGTCTTATAACTTGATAGAAATTCATCACAGAGCCTTCAAAATAGTACCAAATGAAAGGAAATTAAATTTCCTATCAGGTAGATATGTGATTTGTCATGAAAATGTTGCATAGGAAATGTAATATTTCATTTTTCACAAAAATGGGTAAAAAATACCTGAATTTTATATGGTTTCGGATGTGTTTTCACATATAACTCCATATAAAATTGCTTCTGGGCTCAACTTATGGCACCATATGACAGATTTTAAGTATTATATAGCATCAGTATCCTGTTGCATATGTTGTGCATGCTTATCAATTCCTAAGAATTCAATAATGAAGTGGTAATAACAAAATAAAAAATATCGCAAATACTGTGCACAGTCAGATATATTCAAGGGTAAAAATACCAAGCTTCAGATCATGTTAATTTTTGTGACTTTGCATTTTTACTTCTATTTGCAATGTCATTGATTGATTGTCTGCCTTCCAAAATTGTAAAAATTCTTTCAATCTGATTCTAGTCAAATGAAAACCATTAGTTGCAAAGGATTTTTAATAAAATATTGGGCAAATCACTCATAATTTATTTCTAACAGATCACTGGCAACTTTCACTGGCTTCACAATTCTTCCACTTACAATATATAGTGCCTTCCGGCATCAGATTTGCTTGAATGTATATATACAAATGTTTGTATCTGCTTTTAATATAGGAGAATGAAGTGTGTCTGAGTCAGTACTAACATCCCATTCTCAGAACAAAAAATGTCAGGGTCAAGAAATCTTCAGTTGAGGTTAACTCTGTGATACCAGTCTTCCCGTTCAAGAGCTCTCATCCTACTCACTGCAGGTGCATGTTGGTTCATTACGGGATAGCTTAAGCAAGCCCAAGATCTGTTTGAGATATTTTATGTTCTTCACTTGTTAGACATCAAGAAATGTGGCATCAAACTTCACTTATTCTATCATCATTAACATGGACATAATCACAGCATAGAGGTTCCTACCAATACAAATACTTAAATGGTGGCTTAAGGCTTGCTGATTTGGACACCAATTGGATGATCTTCTCAAAGACAAACCTGTGTCATCTTATAGCCACTTCTCTTGGGCTGTAGGAGTGCATGATTCTGTCTCAAAGTTACAAATGTTTTTTCTTCCTTCTCAGGAATCCACCCACCCTGGACATGTATTCAATCTTGGACATACAATCTTGATCTTTATGGTTCTCACAACATATTCTGGACAAGCAATCTTTGAACTTTTGGCCTAGAAAACTTTTTTGTCCATGCCAAAAAGGAACGGATAGAGAAAATCAAGTCAAAACAACAATTCAACCTACAATATTATGCTAGCAACGTGAGATTCTTTCTCTTAATCTGATCTTCCAAGATCTTAGAGCTCTGTGAGTTTTCCACTGATACTTGAAGTATTATAAGCACAAGGGTATGAATCCTGTTTGGAGGCTGGATGCAATGTGCATTCTGCAGTTCCATGAAAATGACTTGCCCTCATGATTTTCTGGCACACTGTACTCACAACACTTGACACATCTATGACAAAGTTACAACAGCCATGAAGCTTGAGACTGATATATATTTGAACTGTAAAGCATTGAGAAGCGAAGAGCTCTGTACTGGAACGGGAAGAATAATAATTCCTGTGTCAACGATTAAATCTCAACTGTTGGTTCATTCAGTCTGTTTCTCACATTGGGTGTTGGACCATATGTGCATACATGTACTGGCTAAACAAATATGATGCCTGATGGTAAGATCCTGCAAACCAGATTGAGGTGAATGAGTTTGAAGTCACTGAAAGTTGTGAATGATGTGGTATAAAAAGTTGCAATATATTCTGCAAAAAATATTACGACAAATCCTTTGGAACAAAGGTCTGCTTCTTATGGTAGAACTTAATGGCAGGAATTTTTAAAGATTCATGAGGGTATACACTCAATGTATGATTGCAACTGGTAATTACATATTAATTATTGTCAGAATTAGTCATAATTTGAAGCTTGTACCATTATCTATTAATGAATCTTACTGTCGATACATAGCATTTTCAGTACTTTTTCTACAGTTACTGCATCATTAATGAGTGTTAGAGATTAATAAGCATGCACAATTTAAAAAACACAATACTCATCCACATTATACTTAAAATCTGCCATATGGTGCCATGAGTTGAGTCCAGAAGCAATTTTATATGAAGTTATATGTGAAAAAATATCTGAAACCGTATGAAATTCTGGCATTTTTCACCAATTTCGGTGAAAAATTAAATATTTCATTTCCTGTGTCACATTTTCATGACAAATCACATATCTACCTGATAGAAAAATTATTTTCCTTTCATTTGGTACTATTTTGAAGGCTCTGTGATGAATTTCTATCAAGTTATAAGACAATATGTACCATAAAATCATAGAAAAATAGGCGATTTCCGTCGAAATTGACGACAAATGTTTAGGGCTCTTGAGGCAGGGTTTCCCTTCACCCTAGACCAAAATGAATGTGATATTTGGATTCCCCATACCCAAAAGCATGGGAAACCAAACAGGAGGCTATTAAAATCCACATTGTTTGTATTCTGAACAGGTCTAACATTACACCCAACAACGAATCCATGGAAGCAGAACAAGAGGAAGAGGAAGAGGAAGAATATGAAGAGGGTCAAGAGGATACAAAGGCAGAAGAAAAGAAAGAAGGCCAAGAGGAAGAGGGAGAAGACGATCCAGAAAACAAAGAACAGGACAGAATGGACGAAATGGAAAAACAGGAAACGAAACCAGTGGATGAAGGAAAAGACGGGGCAGAAAAAGAAGACGACGATTCTATCAGTCCCAAAGAATATCTATATTTCCTCCTACAAGGTCAACTAAATCCTGCTAACATTCGGAAATTCAGACAACTGGTTATAAACGATTACCTTGACCGAGCGGTTAATCTTCTTCAAATGTCAGGCTTTGGCAATGTGTCGAGGAAGCTGACTGAACGAACAAAGCAAGAGCTCCACTCCTGGGAAGAAGATAAACATACCACCAAAAACGAAATACACAGTTTAGTCACCAAGTACACCTTCACTGACGAGTTCTATGGAATCCTCATTTTATTGGTTCTGCATGACCATTTGTCTGTTGCAAAAAAATTGGTTAAGAAACAACGGATAACAGAATCCACGACACAAAAACAGAAATAACGAGGTAGCAATTTAACACAACTATAAACACACTTAGTACACACCAAGTATGTCTCTAAATAGCCCAATCAGGTGCTGATGAGACGTAAAACACAAACTCACTCACTCACTCACTTCACTCAGGTGAAATTTCTTATAAAACACATAAAAACCTCAATAACACATGCAGTTCAAAAGCAAGGTCGATTCTACTACAATTATTCACCAGAATGATGAAACTTAGGACTAGCTGGCAAAAAAAAAAAAAATTTATACATTTTCTCAGAAGTGTTTACTGTTATAGGTTTATCACACTCTGTCAGTATCGATGAAGCGATATTTACTTTCTACTGTGACAATGACTGCACATTTTTAATTCTGAATAATGACTTTTATCTTAGATAGTACCTCACAGGAAAAATTGGCAATTCTTACCACTTTTTGATGGAGATTCTATGCTATGAATTGAATATGGTGTGATAAATTGGTAATGGCGCATACATCTCTAAGAGATGTCATCCTGCCACAATGTTTTTTTATGTACCATGACGATGTATTTCTATGTTTTTTGTTTTTAGTGGTCAATTAATTGAATTGAACTGAACTGAATTGAATAAATAACAAATTTTAACTGCAATATCTCAAAAAATTCCTAACAGATTTTTTAGTTTGATACATCAAAATGTTCGTCTGACCTTCCTCTACAACACTGAGATTATCGTTTTGTTGGTCAATTTTTTTAAACCTAAAGTTCAAGCTCTCCGTGTCAACAAAATGGATTTTGTGACAGAATCTCATCCATGCCTAAAAAAATATTCCACATGACTTTGATATAAATTATATAATACAAAAATGTCACGGCCTAATAAATTGGAACCTAGCAATTATGAGTATCTATCTACATGTACCAAGAAAGTGTAATTTTTAAAGCAGTTACAGTAAAGCCCGTAATGAAAGTGATAAGCTGCCTCAGAATTCTTTTAAAAACTAACTGATTTTTTTCCAGTCATGGTGAAAAAGATTAATTAATTCTTTCCCAGCAGTCTTGAAATGAATTTCTGGTGGATGGGCTATCTGAGTCTACAATGTTTGATTTAGAAGTGAATAATTTAACATAATTGAGGTTGTCAGACACTCGAAACTCTTATTGTCTTAATTCCAGTGTTTTACTTGAGTCATTGAGCGAATCCTTTATTGTACTGTTATAGCCTTGTCGTAAGCTATGGCTGAATATCAGTAATATACCAAGCTAAATTAGTTTGGCAGTGAACCATCATTTCTGTCCAGCCGGACTCGATCTCAGTCTCGGATGCTCATGCCTCGGTCTCGGTCTTGGGTGTTCTGGCCTCGACTCCAACGGTAAAAAAGGAAATAACAACGTACTTAAATTCTTTGACAATTTAAATTCTTGGTCGTTTATCTTAAGTTCAATATTCTACGGTTGGAAGAATGAAAGACCATAGCTTTAGGTTTTTCTTTACTGAGAGAGAGCTTATTACAATCCTCGTCATATTTACGTGCTGTTCTATGCTGTTAAAGTGTCATGTCAGAGATGGCTCTTTTCTCTAGCATTGATAGATAGATAGACAGATAGATATGGTAAGTGTAGCTCTCCAAGCCCAGTTCTGGGCGCTCATGAGAGTTGATTGATGAGATGGTAGAGAGAGCAGGAGTCCTCAACATGTTACATATTTACCCAATGTGAGGGATCTTTTACTTGCCCAGCACAGACACTGATACAAGGGGCCGCCAATTTAGCGTCTCATCCGAATTACATCCAGCTGGGATTTTGCTCATGAATGTTCACTGAAAATTTTTAGTTCCCCAACCGGGAGAAGAACCCATGCAGGCAGAGACCTTCAGCAGCCAATATAGGTAAATTAACTACAAGCTGTAATGTCATTCTAAGCTTGGTCAGGTTCCCAGGCTTCTGGCCAATGTGAATCCACCATAACTGAGTGTCAGAGTTTCAACAGTGTCAGAGTAACCATTTTATCAGGGATAGCCCCTGCAACCACATCATCACAGTTTGATGGCCAATGGGTTGACAATAAAACTACGCATCACAGTTACGACATTGATATATTGAAGGAAGACTGTTGATGTGATCCCAATGATCTCTCACTTGCAATCACTAGTCTAATCCACACGCATGCATACCAATAATACCCTATAAGACAATAAATATCAATTGCTGCCATCTGGCAGACGTCTTAGGTCCATTAAAGCTAGAACATCACGCTACAGCAGGTCTTTTGTTCCTGCAAGTATAAAGCTAGTGAATCATGTATAGTTCAACAATCTATCTGTGATATGAATGACTGATGATCTGTGATATGAATGCCTGTGATTTGAATGAGTCTTGTATGAATGTGTCTTGTATGAATGCCTGATCTATGTATGAGTCTATGCAAAACAAGTTCCAATTTGGTAATAAAGTATATCTTATCTTATCTTATCTTATCTTATACAAGAGTTTACAATTCGAATTTAGAGATTGCAGAAGCAGAGTCATTTTGCAAATAACATACAGAGATGGTGCGAATGCAATAGTTGACCTTGTACATCTCACTTATTTTGATGATGTTGTGGCATGCAAAGTATAATATTTGCATATTTTGAAGAAATGCATAACTAGTGGGAGCCTATTCCAAAATCACATGACAAATTCTAATTAACATACAATGCACATCAACAGTAGTGATCACAAACTGTTATACATTGTTTGTTACTATTTGTGCTTTTAGCAGTTAGCTACAAGATAGAAGTAGAATAGAATCTACAACTTCAAGAGTCAACAACACCCAACAACAACTGTGAATTTTGAAAAAATGTTTTTCATAATCAACTGTAAAAATGGATGGAATCTTTGACAAATATATAAAAACACACATGTCTTGGGCATTTCTTTGATTCATCATATGCTAGTATATAGGTGGACTGAAGCCATTTGCATGCCCTGATACCTTTTGTCTCTCAATGATTAGTATGGCCGCCCATGGTCTAATCTGACTAAATGGTAGCTTCAGAAACATTCACAGTAGACAACTGTGAAATCTGCAAACATTCAACTTCACAACTTTTAAACTTCAATGGAACTTGCTATAAACAAAAGGCTTTGACAATTTTTGTAAGCAAATGGATTATGTGATGCATAGTTCTTCTGGCAGCCCATTGACAGGCTGTGATGTCTAACTTGTATGGGGTTTTCCAGACCAAATTTCAACTCTGACACTGTGTTGAAACTGGGACACTCATGCAGTTTTGGTGGATTCACATTGGCTAGAAGCTGGGGAACCGGACAAAGTTAAAATGGCATCACAGTTGTAGTTAATTTACATAAATTGCAATGCTAGGGAATTGTCATACATGTATCTGACATCACACGGCAACAGCAAAGAAATGAACTTGAGATTCCAGGTAATATAACAAGGGCTGTAATGAGTGCATTATTTGAATGTTTCATTGTTTCGGTCAGCTAGTTATTTTGTTTTTATACCACTGTTTGCTTTTTTTGGCCAATCAGAAGGCAGGATTTCGCTCTGATATAATGCATATCACAGCTCATACACCTGACCATGATATTGCATGCTTGGCTGACTACAAGTTGACAAAATTGAAAGAAACACTGAAACAAAAGTGACCAACAAAGGATTAAAACGGAACAGCACAGACAGTAAACAAGCAGGAAGATTCTATCTAGTGTAACTAGTCTCAATAAAAAGGCTGTATTCACTCGTTTTTATACCAATATCTGAAATAATGATCAAATTTTAGGTCTCTTGATAAAAAAGTTCATTTTGGATAGGCAAGCTGCCAAAAAATAGCGGATCAGCAGACCAACAATTTTGGTCAAATTTAGTAAGCTCAAAGAATTATTTTTTCTTCTGCTTCTTCTTATTTCGGGGGCTATCGCCCTCGAACCCCTGCTCCCTTCTTTCTAGTATTTTTAATAAAAATTTAATAAAATTTCTGGCCAATGTGAATCCACCATAACTGAGTGTCACAGTTTCAATAGTGTCAGAGTAACCATTTTATCAGGGATAGCCCCTGCAACCACATCATCACAGTTTGATAGCCAATGGGTTGACAGTAAAACTACGCATCACAGTTACGACATTGATATATTGAAGGAAGACTGTTGATGTGATCCCAATGATCTCTCACTTGCAATCACTAGTCTAATCCACGCGCATGCATACCAATAATACCCTTTAAGACTATACAAGAGTATGCAATTCGAATCTGGAGATTGCAGAAGCAGGGTCAATTTGCAAATAACATACAGATATGGTGCGAATGCAATAGTTAACCTTTGTACATCTCACTTATTTTGATAATGTTGTGGCATGCAAATCATTTTTTCCTTTATAGTATTTGCATATTTTGAAGAAATGCATAACTAGTGGGAGCCTATTCCAAAATCACATGACAAATTCTAATTAACATACATCAACAGTAGTGATCACAAACTGTTATACATTGTTTGTTACTATTTGTGCTTTTAGCAGTTAGCTACAAGATAGAAGTAGAAAAGAAGCTACAACTTCAAGAATCAACAACACCCAACAACAACTGTGAATTTTGATAAAATGTTTTTCATAATCAACTGTCAAATTGGATGGAATCTGTGACAAATATATAAAAACACACATGTCTTGGGCATTTCTTTGATTCATGATATGCTAGTATATAGGTGGACTGAAGCCATTTGCATGCCCTGATACCTTTTGTCGCTCAATGATTAGTATGGCCGCCCATGGTCTAATCTGACTAAATGGTAGCTTCAGAAACATTCACAGTAGACAACTGTGAAATCTGCAAACATTCAACTTCACAACTTTTAAACTTCAATGGAACTTGCTATAAATAAAAGGCTTTGACAATTTTTGTAAGCAAACGGATTATGTGATGCATAGTTCTTCTGGCAGCTCATTGACAGGCTGTGATATCCAACTTGTATGGGGTTTTCCAGACCAAATTTCAACTCTGACACTGTGTTGAAACTGGGACACTCATGCAGTTTTGGTGGATTCACATTGGCTAGAAGCTGGGGAACCGGACCAAGTTAAAATGGCATCACAGTTGTAGTTAATTTACATAAATTGCAATGCTAGGGAATTGTCATACATGTATCTGACATCACACGTCAATAGCAAAGAAATGAACTTGAGATTCCAGGTAATATAACAAGGGCTGTAATGAGTGCATTATTTGAATGTTTCATTGCATCGGTCAGCTAGTTATTTTGTTCTTATACCACTGTTTGCTTTTTTTGGCCAATCAGAAGGCAGGATTTCGCTCTGATATAATGCATATCACAGCTCATACACCTGACCATGATATTGCATGCTTGGCGGACTACAAGTTGACAAAATTGAAAGAAACACTGAAACAAAAGTGACCAACAAAGGATTAAAACGGAACAGCACAGACAGTAAACAAGCAGGAAGATTCTATCTAGTGTAACTGGTCTCAATAAAAAGGCTGTATTCACTCGTTTTTATACCAATATCTGAAATAATGATCAAATTTTAGGTCTCTTGATAAAAAAGTTCATTTTGGATAGGCAAGCTGCCAAAAATATAGCGGATCAGCAGACCAACAATTTTGGTCGAATTTAGCAAGCTCAAAGAATTATTTTTTCTTCTTAATTCGGGGGCTGCTGCCCCCGAACCCCTGCTTCTTCTTATTTCGGGGGCTGCTGCCCTAGAACCCCTGCTCCTTTCTTTCTAGTATTTTTAATAATGTATTTGTACCTTCAAAATAAAATTTTGCACAGCAACTGTGATCAGCCTCACCAAAGAGACCTTGGTTGAGAGGGCTGCACTATCTATCTATCTATCTATAAAAATTATCAATTAAATTAATTTGGTATCTATCTATCTATCTATCTACCTATCTACCCATCTATATATCTATCTATCTGCAAATCAATGTATTGTATTATTTTCTGAGAACAAAGAATTCTGACCTGCTGCCTTCAGGGCTGCGGCCGGCTGCCATCCTGCAAATGATCTGAGAACATGAATGTGCAACACTACAATGAAATGTTGTCAAACAAGAAGGATTAAATTGCAAACAAAGAGATTTAAATTAATTTGTTTTGTACTTAGTGGTATAAGTTAGATAACACCCTTGTTTGTGACGATATGCAATAATCCTCAGGCTAAAGCCCTCGGATATATTGCATATTGTCACAAACGAGGGCGTTATCTATTACTTAAGACAGCAGTTCAATAGAAAAGTATGTTCTTGGTTAAAGTCATATAGATTGGGGGATAATAATGTGTTAATAACTAGATTATCATTAACTGTTGGCGACAGGATTGCATTTAATTTGCAAACAAACCAGATAAAATATCACATGGTGGGCTTCCAAAAAGACAAAAATAAGCCAGCCGCCTTCTTGTTGCGCCACCTGCCTATAATCACTGTCGTACTCCCCATGGAGACAGACCTATTGTACACTGGATTTTGGTGCATGTGAACAAACAATGAAAGATCAGACAAGACATAATCAAAGATGTTATACAATATGTGAAGCAAAAGAGGAATACATAAAGGATGGTGTTCTGGGTGAATGCAATGGTTTCCTTTATGATTGCTACTATAGGTACAATAATATATTTTTGTTTACAAAGATCCATATAAAAACTGTTTTTAAATGTTCCAATGTTCAACATTATCTAGATCAAGATGGATTTTGAAATAAAAACAGGGAAGGAATATATATATATAGCAATATTTGTTTTCATTTTATTGAATGGGAAATATCTGATTTTCTTCATTTTAAGGAAAGATTATATTCCATTCCCTTCAAGTGTGCCTATTTGAGTTTTTTCAATAGCAATTTTGGGCTGTGATTACCTGAAATTCTGATTATGGAAAATTAGAGGATTGCTGGCCACAAAGAAAAGCAGTGTAGAACAAGCAAACTTTCAAAAAGTTTCATATATGACAATGGTCAAAACTAATAATAAAATGGAATTGTGCTAACTGTGACACCTTAAGACTATTCTATTTTCCAGATGCAGTTGTCTGAAACAAAAAGCAACAACTTAAAACTGTGACCATCCAATCCAGGCCACTAAAGTCAGTTTTGAGATTATGGATATTAACAACTGTAAATGTCTTAGGAAAAAAAGCTCTAATAGAGCCATTGGTCACTAAATGGTCAGTCAGCAAGGCAGATCTTATAGACCATCAGTATGTTCCAGTAAAATAATATGAAGTTCATCTTCAAAGTGTAGCATTTTTGATGTTCATCTTTAAGTAGCATCTTTGGGATTTTCTACTTCCTCAGATCCAAGATTTGTCAGTGCTGCCACAGCACCTCCTTTCATAGGACTGCTGTCATCAACATGACTTGAATTGAAAAATTGCTTCAACGTCTGAAAATAATAGAAGAAATTAAAAGATCGGTCGATGAGAGACGACCCAAATAAGGCAATTTGACTATGAATATGACAGCACTTTTCAATAGCATCAGGCTTAGTTCATCCAAAAATTACTTCTGTCAGTTTAATACAATTACATAAATATGCTCTTCGTAGTCTAAACTGTTATGTCAAGGCTATGAAGGATGTCATAGTATGACATGGTAAAGTTCATATGAAAATCATACACTCCCTGAAATGGCAGGAAAGAGAACTATGTCTTAATATGGCTCCGTAGGATAGTGGTTAGTAAAGGTAGGCAGTGATTTGGGGGAGGCCAAAGGTGTGAAAGGGTAAAGTAGTGGCTGATTCTTCCTTCCTGCTGGGGTAGTCATGCTTTATTTTGGGTTGTACTGCAGTTAAGAGTACTTTGTGGCATTGCAGATGGAAGTTGAATGTAAATTTATATCCATTGACTTACCTCAACACAATAGGAGTCACAATACGCCTTACAGTCGGGATGGAAACTCATATTTACAATAATGCCAAGTGACATATCAACAACATCAACTGCTTTCTGAAAGGAAGTAGTTCATCTTTTTTAAACACTCCGAACATATAAACCGTAACACTTGCAACTTCTAGACATGTTTATTTTTAGTGACCTCGAGCTAAAAGTCTGTCGTACAGAATTTGCACCAGAGCATTTTTAACGATTTTCGACAGAGAGGCCAACAGAACTTTGTAGCTCCATGATGCGTGACATTTGTCAATCAGGTGAAGATCCATAAAATATTCTTATGCAAGGACATGCTTGCAAAAGGGCCTTCGAACTGTTGAGCAGACTGATAATTTGTGATTTCGGCAAATTTCCACGAAACAAGTCAGACAAATTGTAAATTCCTGAACATCATAAATCAGGAAGATGCCTTTAGCAGAAGCATACGTAATTGTAAAGACAGTGAAGAATATTTTTTGATACGGAAAGAAGAAGTCTTGCTTTCAAATGCACCCAAGAACCACAAATCGTGACATATCAATTTTGAAATTAATGGCAGTTTCTGAGAAAATTGGTCTCCCAGTGACACCAGTTATGCAATGACTGGAAGACCAAATCTTTCCACTGGGTAATCTACACAAAAGTAGACCTGTGTATTTCTGTTGTATGACATAAGTTCGCGTGTGGGATGGGACAAAGTGTAGAAAGGAGATGAAATCATAGATACTATAGGACAATTCAATCACTTGAATATTTTACAAAGAGCAATGTTACCCCTTTCTTTGACAGCTGTTCCAAATATGGCTGGTGAGATAATATTGAAGAAGCGATTGCCACTATTCCCTTTTCAGCAATATCCCGCAATCAATAAAATATCATTTATGTTCTAAACTAAAGTAAATGAATGCTACGTTTTTTCAATTCAATAGTGTCTCTGAACAGACCTTCGCAAACTCGGGAGATGCATGGCTGTACTGGAAGCATGTTTTGAGCGTGCAGTATACCGGAAACACCAAATCATCACCGGAGATCAGGTGATCCAGATCAGCAGCAAAATGTCTCAGCATGCTCAGTGCCACATCTGTAAATTTCAGGTTTGGACATATTCTTATTCATAGTGAGGCTGATGGCTAGCTGTTCCTTTTTTTTGACATTTTTCTCATTTAAAATCAATTTTTACCATCTCAATCTTTGTGGAAAAGCATTTAAAGTAGTGCCGTCAGCAGTAGAAGAAGAAGAAGAAGATAAAATATGTAGGCTACCAAAATCAAAATTTGGATAAGAATTATTTAATCTAGACCAATTCTTCCAATACCATGTCAAAATGTCAAGATTTTGAAATGGTCGACACGTGACATATGGGTCCTAGGGCTATATTTTCCACACAGAATTCCATCCTCATCACACAATAAATATCGCAAAAAGAATGTACTAGAAACGGAAAAAAAAAAGATGATAAAAAATCGATGAGAAAGCCATTTGAAACTTTAACTTATTTGGTTAAAAAATAATCCAGGGGACTTTGGCAGTCACTTTATTTAACATGTATCCCTCTGTAGAAGATAAACGCCTTGGACTTTACTGTAACAAAGCTACTCACTTGGATAACCACACTTAAGCATGTTTTCTCCAAATTTTTCGGTTAGTTGCATCTCCACAATGACATCACTGGCATCACAGAGACCTTTCACCGAAGGAAACATTGCCTTATTATCAAAAGGTCTTAACTCTTTCAATGATGTTATGTGCTTTTCAAGGTACAGGGCTATAGCTTCGGTGGCAGAAGCCTTGGTGTGAGGAGTCACTGGGTCCTTGAATGTCTGGACACTGCAACTTGAAACAATAATGCATTGATCAATAAATGAAAGACATTAAATGAAATAATAAAATATATGTCTTTGGAAATGTTCATAGCCTTGATCTGAATCAATTTCCACTTGGATGTTTCACAGACAGGTTTGCAAAGTGAACTTCTTTGCTAGTTTCAAAATCTCAATTCAATGAACGACCTTAGCCTGCAATTTTGCAAGATGTAGAAGAGTCGAGGATAAAAGAAATGCTTTGTTTGAGGCAAACATGTAACTCCTCATTTGAAATGTGCTTTATGATGACATATGAACAAGCACTGTACATTACAAAAATCCTGAAAGTGAGTTACAAGGGGCGCCCCTCACCAACACAGTTTCATTGATGATGACAGGGTCGAGGAAGGAAATAACTTGAGGGTGAAGATGAAGTTACAAATTCAGCCATGTTAAGACCTTTTTATCCAGTCTTTCTTATAAATTTCTTTTACCTCTTTGCCACCACACATAAAGCAGCGGTGTACCACATCTTGACCTGAATGACTGAGTGTCTGTCTTCAGCCAATCTCTCCAGAGTATTGACTAAACGCGGCTCTGCCTGGATCTTCTCAATGATGTCTGTGTTATTTGCCAAATTCCATATCATGATAGCTGTGGATATTTGCACAAATGTTTCCTTGTCTTCTAATAGCTTTGGAAATAATTTCAAAGCATCATTGTTTACTATCTGAAACAGTAATATCACTTCAGGGTGAGTAAAATATGACAAATCTTGAATTCATTCTTGATGCCATTCTGTTTCATATACTTTAACTACATCTTACTTTAACTTCATTGTTTTCATTTGCAGACAGCCTGCCAAGGCAAATTGCAAACCCTCTCAAAGCAAAGCCCTGGTATTTTCTTGAAGCATCGAGCAGAGCCTTTTCTATGCCAAGAATGATATATGATATGCTTCCTGAAAACAGATATAATAGTACAGGAGCCAAGGGGTGTTTGCATGCATAAAAGTGCCACAAAATCACCCACCTGATTTTGATAAAGGACCACCTGGGACACATTTTTAGCGAGGGTGGACATTCTCAAACCCGGCAGTAAGTGAGATATTTGACGTTTTGTCGGAAATGCTCGGACCCAGAATTACGCCAAAAATTAGGGGTAGGGGAAACTTAAATCAATGTAACATCGCAACTAATCAGTCTATGACATTGTATAGCCACTCAAATTAAAGGTTATTAAATCAGCTTTAAGATGAGTGCAAATTCAATGTGATTAGATGAAAGTTGCGATCACCAGAGGTCAAAGTATGACATAATCTGACATGTGCTCGAAATTCGGACATTTTGAAGAGTGAAACAGCAATAACATTTCTCAGAATGATTGGATTTCTTATTGGTTGGTACATATGATTAGAGTACAACATAGGGAAGTTTTTAAAACAAGTTTGAATAATCTATCATGCGTCATAATCTTTTGGGATCCTTTTAAAAAAATATCCCACATTGACAAAATCGGTCAAATACATTTTTCGGGAATATATCTTTACCAACACTGCCACAAATCTCATAGAAACCAATAATAGTGGTATGGTAGGGAAGAGGTTGATCCAATTTCATTAAAATGGTAAAAAAATATCATAATATTGTGTTTTTTACAGTCTTTGTTTATTGTGTGACATGTGCAATAAGGGCAATATTTGGTGCGGATTTCCATACACGGACAAAAACTTGCAATGTATACAAGCTGTACATCTGTTCAAAGCAGGTCATTAGGAATAAATACCTGCTTCAATTAATAACAGGGCACTCTCTTGCTAACAAAGACCTAACTCCAATTGGTTTTTTTCTGCCTTTTTCTGTCAGCATAACTGCAAATGTCTTCTGTTGGAAGCTTAAGTATACATATGTTATGTCTATGAAACACACATAGCAAAAAGGCAAAAAAATGTCCATTTAATGTGGTGACACAAGTTTAATGACACAACTTATAGAGATTTTGATTTTGGTAAGAGGGAGACTGTTGGTAGGTGATCGGGTTTAACCTAGCAGCACAACACACTACCTCTGAGCCAGGTCCCAGGCATCCCTGCGGGTATATAAACCGAAGAGAATCTTGCTGTATTAGTATATCAAGTCAACTAGATTTACCCATTATAAAAAGTCAGGACGATAGTGAAGTGTTATGTACACTGCAACCCGCTGCCTGCACATTATAAAACAAAAGTAGATGGCGTTAAACACAATGGTGAAAGGGCACACTGTTGTATTGAGGGTAATATGACAGAGATTGGATGAGTAGAAGTGGGTGAGCCACTGTGCACTATTGAGGTGTGGCTGGCTATGGTCTGTGTGGATGTTTTTGGCGGGAAAATGGAGACGGTGGCGCCAGTCCCTGGCGATGTCATAAGCGGAACTACTGAGCAGATTCATGCGCCCCTGGTGGCAGAGGACAGTTGCCGTAGAAAAACGTAAATAAGACAGCAGTGGAACTGCTTTCTGCTGTTATCAGGATGAGAGGATAGAATAATAAAGATAGGTGGATAGTTCAGGTGTGTGTGAGGGCTGGGAAATGCGTTTTTAGGTGTGGCAGGAGTGAGAATGTCACCCATGATTTTTGCATCTTATACCCGGCAGGGATTGTCAGAATGTGCATTCATCTACATAACGTTTGATTTGGAAGCAAAGTTAATTTACTTTTATAATGCTTGTAGGTTCTAGAAACTCACCTGGACCCTCAATTAGTTTCAAAACCTTTTTTGCAATAATTATGATATGGCATCATTCGTCTCAGACGAAACTATGTGATATATGAGAGTTCCCCCATGGCCTAATGGTCAAGACAGCTTGTCCACTGGCTTTGAGGGCGTGGGTTCAAATCTCACCCCGGGAACTCACTTTAGTCCGAGCTCTTAGGACATTAAATGGAGGTGGGTTGTATCCAGTATTCTATGCTGGGGCAACTGAAAGACCCTGGGCATCCCTGAATTAATAGGGTATGTTCCAGACTCACAGTCTTCTCATCTCATCATCATACGGCGATCGCCCGCCTCAATATAGCCCACTAAGGTGCTGCAGAGGAGTAAAACACAAACAAACAAAAACAAAATGTGATATACGATATGATATTGTTTGATTTTATATAACGCCCATTCCAGATAAATCTGCTCACCGCGCTCACAATTCTAAACGGCAATCATACCAATCATTACAGTGATAACCTCTGGACATGGCCGGAGCAGGGTATAAAGAGTACAGATCACCACCAAAATCTGTTAACCCAAGCAAATTCATCATTGGGCCATTTCACCTTGATCATGAGGAATACACAATAGCACCTGGAATTGGTGGCAGGCACGATATTGCAGTGAGATGTTGTATCCATTCTCTCCACTGTCAACCTGTGATGGGAATTTTAGCAACTGGTTCATTGTCAAATGGCAAACAAACACATCCTGGAATCCGATCACATATAAAAGAAGGCAATTTCTAGGTGGCCGGGTTGCTAACAATTCCATGAAACCAGCCTAGAAAGTCTCGCTACATCTCTGGATTCCAGAGGGATTGTATGGAATGGATGAGTACCAGAAGAAGGTACTAAGAACGAAAGATTCTGCATGGATAGTGGATAGATTAGATATTTCAGACTAAAAAGAAGTCATCATGAAACAAACCAAGAACAGCAGGTGCCTTCTTTAATATGACCAACAAGTCCTAGGTTTTCTATCTGTTCTACCCTATCAAGTAACTGCTTAGATTGGATTAGAAATTCTTTATTGACTTGTGACATGATGTAGGGCCGTAGGCCTCATTGTGTGATACAACTATAAATTGTAACATAGTCGCCAAGCCTTTCATGCTTATAAGTCAATTTTAAATCAATTGAAATAGGAAACTTGGTACAAAACACACCTAAAATAATGAAAATTGTATATTAGATACCAACATGTTACCAACGGGGTTTAGTGAGAGGAGGCAAACAGTAGTTCCGTTCTTAATGGAATATAATGTTGTACGCGTCGCGCAGCGGTCAAGAGCTTCCAAGACACCAGTAACACAAGCTTCACGTCTTCTCTGTTATGTGTGAGAAGGCAGTCTTCCAGTGCCTGAAAGATAACCTTGCTGCAATGCAGAATTCAGCCTCATTGCCAGAGTTCATTTCATAGCTTGTCGCAAAACATTGTGAGATCAATGCTTGATGGTTGGCCTACACTATAAATCAGTAAAGGGACTGATGTTTCTAAATGATTGGATGGTGAGGTTGCAATGGGCAGACTTCTTTAGAACCAAACATGTCTAATCATACATGACTTATCTGTCATTAAAGTGGTGAAATTGTCTAGATCACAGAAGAAACAAGATGCAGGCATTTAATCTAGAGGAGTGACCTTGAGAGGTATTAGGTTAAACTTGGGTCAAATTCAATTGAAGATTTCAGCGCTTTCAGGTCATAGAAATGTAATGCATCAGAATGTTTCTATTCTGAAAGATCTTGTAAGTAAGGGCTGACCATGAGGGAAATAAATGTTAATATTGAAAGTGTCTACAAATGTCTTCTCCTGTTTGGTGGATAGATAAGATTCACTGGATCTGTTCATCTGGAGCATATGAGGAAAAAAACCACAAGATGCCCCTCTTTGTTGGAAAAGTTTAGGCCAGGGACATTCATTTTGTTGTAAAAAGGACAGGGAGGCAATACACTTCTGCTGGGTCAGACATGTGTCTTGGGAATACCACAACTCTGTCCAAAAAGAGCACTGTTGACCAATATCATTTGCAGAACTATGAGGAAGCAACCTGGCGCTCAATTGAATGTAAGCTCACATGAAATGTTGGCGGCAATTCTCTCTGTGTTGACTTTGTTTTTTGCCACCAAATCGAAGGTACAGTTAAAGCTCGCGAACTAGCCGGGAGATTCAATTTCCATCCCATTGACATGAATATTTAATAATGTGCTACATTATTACCTGTAACCTAGTGAACAAAGCCGAGCCTGAATTGTTAACTCCAGACATACATGTATATAAGATTGGCAAATATTAACTATGGCAATCATAACTATTGTGAGTCTGATTGAACATCCAGAATTCAGACTGGGAATAAAGGTGCCAGATAATAAAGTAACATCCTGTTACCTGAACTGGATGTCCACACTGAAGAGACGGTAAGAATGATCCCACATTTCCTGGGCCCCAGAATATCATAACTTGTGGAGCTCACGCAGAAGTTTTGTAGTCAAATTATTCAGATGTTGTGTTCTTCATTGGAAACCCATTAAGGCTCATAGCTCAAAGAAACTATGGATAGAGTCTATGTCAGGAATACAGCAAGGTACATACATGTACCATTCCATATCTTGGCAAGTCTTCTGCCCAGCATGCCTTGGCACCATCAATTGGCTGTGTATATTTGGTACAAAATTTGCCTCTTTGTAGCAAACACCATCAAACATCTTTCAAAATCTTTCAGATTCAGAAATGAGCAGCAGATGAGTAGTATCTTGTAAAAATGTTATACCAGGACCGCTGTTGGACCTTTCTCTAACCGGTCGTGCAACTTCACATACTGAGGTTTTCAACTGAACGAACCTGCACTCCTGCAGTTATGCTGACTAACAAAGGCAGTATACTAAACCAACTGGAGTATGGCCTTTGTCAGCAAGACAGTCCCCTCCTGGCTAACTGAAGCAGGTATTTATTCCCGATGACTTCCTTTAAGCAGATGTACAGCTTGTATTGCAAGTTTTTGTCCGTGTATGGAAATCTGCATCAAATATTGTCCTTATTGCTACACAACAAAGACTGTAAAACATCATATTATAAATATTTTTTACCATTTGAATGAAATTGGATCAACCTCTGCCCTACCGTACCACTATTATTGGTTTCTATGAGCTGTGTGGCAGTGTTTGTAAGATATATTGCCGAACATTGTAATTTGACCGATTTTGTCGATATGGCATATTTTTTTAAAAGGAACCCAAAGGATTATGACATGTGATAGATTATTCAAACTTGTTTTAAAAAATCCCTATGTTGTACTCTAATCATATGTACCAACCAATAAGAAATCCAATCATTCTGAGAAATTTTCTTGCTGTTTGACTCTTCAAAATGTTTGAATTTCGAGCACATGTCAGATTATGTCATACTTTGACCTCTGGTGACCCCCACTCTCATCCAATCACATTGAATTTGCACTCATCTTAAAGCTTATTCAATAACCTTTAATTTGAGTGGCTATACAATGTGATAGGCTGATTAGTTGCGAAGTTACATTGATTTAAGTTTCCCCTACCCCTAATTTTTGGCGTAATTTTGGGTCCGAGCATATCCGACAAAACGTCAAATATCTCACTTATTGCCGGGTTTGAGAATGTCCACCCTCGCTAAAAATGTGTCCCAGGTGGTCCTTTATCAAAATTAGGTGGGTGATTTTGTGGCACTTTTATGCATGCAAACACCCCTTGGCTCCAGGACTAATAAGTCATATCAGGAAAAAAAGCTAGGTTCAACTCTTGATGATTAATTCTATTTTTCAGGTTGATTCCCAGTGATCTCCACAATTTAGCCATGATTTACTACTTGATTTAAATAGAGGTCCTAACAATAAACAAAAAGACTTGTTAGTTTTTCAAAAGTTCCAAAATAGCCAGATTGGGCCGTCAATATGTGCAACAGCCATACTTTGGCGTCCTACCATTTGCAGGTACTGTTTGCACAAGCCCTGCTTACAAGCACTAAAGTTTGTGTGTGAAAATGTCCCATCTAATTTTTTTTTTCCAAAAAAATAATTTCCCCCTCATTTCTTTTATACATTTTTTACCGCTTGTTTCTTTTTTTAACAATGTCTTTTTTGAAAATATTTTTCCCATCTTCTTCGCTACACTAGACAATATCAATATAATTATGTTAGTTATTAACAATGTGCAAAATACATTGGTTGCAGGGCAGTTAGAATGAGTAATTATGAAGCTTGATAAGTAAACATCATGAAATTATAGAGCAAACTTTACGACATGATATAATATGGTCCCATCATGAAAAAGTTCTTCTTCCGTTACTCCCAAATACTGCTCCCAGTGCAATATGAAAACACAACACAAAACCAACCGTTGTCTTCAAGATTCTCCAACTCATCCTCTGACATTAAACTTGTCAATGTGATAACGGCATAAGTCTTCAGGTATTCATCAGTGACACCACTCGAGTAAAAATATTTCAGAACCTAGATGAAAAAAAATTGCACAAATGATGAGGCTTGTATGAGCGTGAAACAGTTACTGTCTATTAACAATCTTGATCAAATGCTAGAATAATTAGGATTTTCAAGGTGACAGGACTTCCAAGTTCTGAAATTGGTGATTGAATGCATGGAATTACAAAATATATCAAACATGAACCTAGATAACACTACAGGGACATCTTTGATCATTCTGCACAAAAGATGGAGGTTCAGCTATATATATAACTGATCTGACTCAAGTGAAAATGACTTTCACTGAAGAATGGCCACATCAGTCAAAAAGACGCAAAAACAGGTTGACAGAATCCATGTCAAGTGAAGGCTGAGGTTAATGCATGTGGCATTCAACATGATATTGTTATGTTTTTTGGTCGAGATTAAGATTAAGTTGACATGTTTTACATTTGTTGGAATTTCGTGTCTGTGTTGTTGAGCCATGAGGCGATTGTTGTTGATGTTTTGCTACAATTTAAAAAATTTTCCAGGTCATCCAAAGAAAATTTTCAAATAATTCCCAACATCTTAAAGTGGTTTATAATATCGTTTGTACATAAATACAGTGTCTAAAGAAAACATCTTTGAAATTCAACACATTCAATCACCAATTTTAGAACTTTTAAGTCCCGACACATTGAAAATCCCAATTATTCCTGCATTTTGATCAAGAGTATATGTAGAATAATTCTGTGTATGATAAATTATGGTTGTAGAGCCATTTATAGTATACCTTGACAGCATCTTCTTGATTGCAAAATGGTTGACATTCCGGGTAGAAGCTGATAACTGTTACTATCCCAAGGGAAGACTTCATAACATCAGCCACCACCTTTAAAGATATAGCAATCATATTTTCATGTACAATTATCATAACACGTAATTGGCATAGATATAATTTCGGTATGTAAATGTGATTAGGTTAAGGATTTAGCCATTTTTAGTCATTATATATATGTCAATGATTTTATACTTTTATTGTGCATATATTGTATATTTTAGGGAATTTTAGCTCGATGCTAGACCAATTCTTCAGATATTCTATTGAAAAGATAAAAATAAAATATATAAATCGAAGATATATAGATCAAAGGAATACATACCTGGCTTAATAAATTTGTCAAGAATGGCTTGTGCTGTATAATGGAGAGGACACACTTAAGAATTCCTCTTTCAGCAACTTCCTGCAATTCATCACATTTGAAATTTTGAAAATGATGACAAGTTGATTGTTGTTGGGTTGGTCTCCTACTTTGGAGGCCCATACTTAACAATTGTGGGAAACGATATCCAAAGTGATTTTCTATCTGCTTTTTTTGAAAGGCAGTCAAGCAGACTATGACCAGAAACTTGGGTGTTTGAGAAATACACACCTTCGCAAATTGGCCAGATGAGGTAATAAAGTTCCAACATGCTCCGAGTGTGTATCTCAGTACGGCCCAGGAATATTTGCTCTTGGACAGACCGTCAAGGTCTCGACACAGGTTGGCTATCATTTTCACAGCGATTTCTGAAGTCAAAATCAAATTTTACTCCATAGAAAAACAATGTATGTTATACAGTGATCATTGGACAAATTTTGCTATAACCCTGTGGTTATGCATAGTGATCTACAATCCATATATTGTATTACACAGAGTTCTCCATGACATCTCTAATGCTATTTTTTGCATACTGTCAACCCATTATTTTTCACTGAATCAATTGCTGAAGTCTTCATTTGGCTGTTCCAAAACTCTTGAGTCGTGTTTATGAAATATCTTTAAAACCACTTTAAGTTTTTGAGGCAATATTTACCAGGAAAACCACTTGTGGTCAGTTCTTGGCCTATTTTGTTCTTTATGTCTTCTACATTTGTGATATTATATGTTTCAGTGAGGCTTGAGACGTTGGCCAGTGCTGCTTTGTTGTCATAACTTTCCATCATCTTCAAGGAATCAACTCGATCCTTTATTAGACTCTTCAGTGCACCTTCCAAGGAGTACGCCACCACCTGCTGTTCCTGATCATCTTTTTCAACCATCCTGTTGCCCTCCCTGCAATGGACATCCAAACATTCCAACAACAAGTGGGAATCAGCATGTCAAACTTTGTATGGTAAACCGCAGATATCACAGCCAAGGAATGACAAATGCTATCGGAAATGCACCAAGATTTATCACACAATTCCTTCTAGGGTCATTTATGAGAGTTTTTACAAGTTTTGAAAATGTTGGTGCTGAAACTGAGATCTTTCATAAAAAATAATCAGGCATATTCTGTCAAGTTTCGAAATTCACAAGCTACTGAGCACTGTATAGTCTGCTGTATACAAAGTTCAAAAGCATACCTGAGCAGCATGACATCATTTGGCAGATGTGACTCAGTTGTTTGTTCAGTTACTTTCCACATAATCCACACAGTGTCACCACCGGCATCTTTTTCCAATGATACATAATCAGTCAATTCTAGCCTTGGATGAAAAAGCCTATGGTATAGGGTTCTATTAATCTGCAATAGAATCATTAAAACTACGGTCATAAATATTCCAATGGGATACAGTATACCATCTTGCTTCAAGACAGAGCCTCATTTTAAAACAAAAAATAAGAAAAAAGGCAAAACTGCCAAATCCAAAAGCCTAGTTGGCTTTATTAACAATCCAGAGTGCAATTTAGCTGTCCTTTCCCTATGGGCAATTTGACCTACATCAGAGGTGTCAGTCACAGTCAGTGTGACGTCACAGACATTATACCAACGTCAGGTGAGGTCAGAATGCCCTCTTGGTTAGATCAATTTTTTTTAATGTATCAAAAGTGTCTTAAACCCCATTTCAACGATGTAACTTACTTTGCTCAATTGATCTTGCAGAAGCCGCAAGCTTTAAAAGAGAATGACTCACCATTCCAGGATAGATCGAGTAGATGGAAATTTTGATGACAGATGACAATGCTGACAGAGCAAGGAGAGAGTTGCATCCTTTGCTTGAAATCATTTGTTTTGCTTCTAGTTCTACTGCTGGAACTTTTTCACCTGTCTCTCGAAACATCTTAGCAGCAGGTTCGGAGAGAGCCATGGTGAATGCAGCATTCACGTCTATTTCCTTAATGTTCAGATTTGAAAATAAATCAGCGTAGTACTTGGCATGAAGGTAGGACTCACAAGCACACAGCAGTCTCAGCTGCATTGCCATTGAAGTTTCACCTGATCATAAAACAGAAAAGAAATCGGATTTTAGGGTTACAACATTAATACGTTTTTATAGAACTATATCATTCCTTCAATGATGTTCCTTACAAGGTAAAAAAATAAATGTTGAATTTTTACAGTTAAATGGCCATATTCTAGCCGTTTGTGTTGCAAATTTAAGTTGTTAAAAAGACTACTAAATTCTTTTGAGAAACACATAAAGATATGTCTGTTAAATTTTGATGTAAAATTAGTAAAGCTAATATAATACTGGTTTCCAGTCATAACTGATATTTTCTACACTGGAAGATGTTATCATAAAGATAAAGCAAATTATAATAATTTATCCCAAAAAATTATTTCTTTATTTTTAAATTGCACAAAATGCAACTTACCAGTGAGGAAAACTGACACAGCATCAAACAAACTGTTGGTGCCCTCAAAAGACCGAACAGGCACAAGATTTCTCAATATATCCGATGGAAGACATTCCATGCTGTACCATTTTCTGACTTAGTGAGATGGATTTTGGTGTTGTCTACTGAGTACAATTGGATCATGCTTTGCACACCAGTGGTATGACCATGCTCCATGAATAGGCTGAGCATGTCAAAGTCAATTTGCATCTGAAACTAAATTTTGATTCAACAGTTTGGCGAGTCGTTCAAACCACTTTTCTTACAATCTATGGAACAAATGCCTAGTTCTCACTATGCTGCCAGTTTTGCAAAAAATGTATTTATCTATGTTCTTGCCCTGATTAGTTTTATAACTTGTAAGAAGGGTGCATAATTTCATATTTTAGAGTAGAGAATGCCGGAAGACTATTTTGAATATTGTCAGATATAACTGGTTAGATAGAAATAATGGAATAAAAGGCAGTCTTTTTAATTTCCATCTCATTATTACTGTCATTGTCAATATATATACTCTACTAACAGACTGACTCTAGTTCAGCAAAGGTTACATTACTAGGGGTGTATCATTCATTGTCATACCTTTTCTGGTTTCAACTGCTGTGACCCATCTTCCAGAAATATGATAAACTTTTCACAGATATCCCTGATGCCCCTTAGGTAGCAGTCGTCAAATAGGGACACATTTGGAATGAAGAAAGGCCTCAGGACAAACCGCTGCCGAGTTTCATCCTTTAAGTAACACAAAATTTTGCAAGCCCATTCTTTTGATTCATCGCTGTATAGTTGTGAAGTATTTGGAAGTCGCGATGTCATTTTCAACTCAAGTTTTCCCATATTTCCTTTTCGGATGTCTTCACGAAGAAGCCAGAACAAGGCATTTTTCACCATGTATGAAGTGATCAATCTCTTAGCATGTGAATACTGGGCACCACTTTGCCAGTAATCGATTTCTAGCAACCATTTGACCAATTTGTAACCGTTGAAGGTTTCAAGCGGTAAATTGTTCATAATATCTCGTTCACTCTGATGCAAAGTGCATGTCCAGCGGTGACTGCCTCCGGGCTTGCCCCACTTCAGCATCAACTTGACATTGTGTTTTTTCGACGGCTTGGCTATTTCTTCTTGCCTCTTCTTAACTCCTCAGGTGCGTATGGATTGAGGTTAGGGTACACAAACTCCACTTCAACAACATCTTGGTTGACATTTATGATAGGAACCACATCTATTGAAATGGACATTCCAAGAAGTGGGCCGGGCTCCACCCAGATCAGACTCCATGGATGGGATGTGTCAGTTACACGAAACGGATAACATTTCCAGTCAATCTTTGTTAACCCTTCCTGAAGCTTCTCAGTTAGCAGGTCACCAAAGCAGGTTGGGTCGAGCATTGTGAAGTCAGTGTTTCCTTGCAAAACTTGATTGAGCATCTCATTATATTGTATCTGGATTTGACAATTGCTGTTATAGCCAATAATAACTTTCTGCAATACTTCAGAAACATCATTGAGATGAAGTTGAATGTCAAATTCGTCCGGACGTCCAACCTTTGTGCCTTCCTTGACACTGCCTGTAGTTTTAACCGTAAATTGAAATAGGCTGGAGTCCGATATCTCTGAGAGAGTCTGGTTCAGCTGTGCAAACATGCCTTTTACAATTGGTTTGACAGGACAGACTTGGCAAGGTTGAGCATAAGCATTTCGGTCGAATTGTGATTTTTCTGTGGATACATTTTGTAGTTGTCTAATATCTTCCCTTGCAAGCCCATTCAAAACAACCTTCAATTGCATGTTAGACAAACCTCTATGTGCTTTGTAATACAACAGATCTGAATGATCAGTGCAGTGAAGATGGTTTTTGCATTTCAGATTGTTATCTTTCCAGGCAAGTTTGCAGATATGTTTGGAAATATCTGATGAGTACTGCAGGACATTATATGCATTTGATCTGATACCCAGTTGCTCGAATAAGACCTTATATTGAGCAATAAAGTTGTCTTGATTAAGGTACTCCTGAAGTGACAACAAAAGCTGCATGAATGGCGATAACAGAAATGATCGTCCCACATTGTTTAGAGAATGTAAAATTTCTTGAAAAACTGATGGGTCTGAAACCATCAATTGGGCGAACCTTACATCGGTCTTTCTTCCAGCAAAGTTAGCGAGTATCACATCATCCACGCGCAAGGAGATGTACTTTAGAGTCATCAAATATCTGCCGGTGGCTGAGATCGCAGCCTTTCGTCTGTGGTAGTCCAGCAGAAGCTCAGCAGCTTTTGAGTATGAACATTCCTTCTCATAGGTATGGAAACTTGCTATCAACCTCTCCAGAACTTGCTGACAAAAGATGAAGTTTGCCCCGGCGAATATGGCCTTATAAATTATGTTGATGTATCGGCTGAAGTCATCTTTTGAATGCGCTCCAAATCTGTATTCATGAAGGAGTATGTCCAGTTCAGCCAACATATCCCAGTCATATTGCGAAGGAGATAGGTCTTCTAATCGACATAACCATGAATGCAGGGTTTCTGGTGGTTTTACTGGTCTGCAAGAGACATTTTAAAATATATATTCTTAGTTTTGGACATTTATTAACACAGATGATGTAACTTGAGCACAATGGTTTCACCAGCACTGAAAATCCTTTTTGACCTGATCGCTCATATAGTCAAAGGTCTTCATCAGTCAAATTTTGGCAAGAGTCATCAAAAGACTAGGTTGATTAATAAAACTTTAAGTCCACCTTAGGAGTCCCCCCTTTACGAATACCTGAAGATGTCTTCTAGATATAATAGAGAAACAAATTTTCTCCTGTCAGATCATGAAGGATGCCCAGCTGGTGGCTTACACGCAGGGGCGTATCTAGAAATGGCCTGAAGGGGGGGGGTATTACTTGGGGTGAATACGGGACGCTCCGCTTCTTTAAATTTGTTATCTCTTCCATGTTAATTTTTGGCCTGAGGGGGGGCATAGCCCAATACCCCCCCTAAATACGCCACTGCAGTCACCCGCATGGCCACATTGGTCATATCCATCGGAAAACCACAGTTCTTTTAAAACAAGGGTAGGCTCACTCGAAGGCTACTGGTTCAGGCAGGAATAATTTCACTTAGCTACAAATACACACATATAATCAATCTGCAGGCCTATCATTTAGACAACTGTAAAAAAATCAGAGAAGGATACCGAGATATTTAAGTTTACTTAAAGGGCTTATTCTTGTTCATATGAACAACATGTACAGCACAACATCCTACATTTGAAAAAGATAACCAATGTCTCCTTCCACCTGCTTTATATCATTTTTATTTATTTATTTAAACTGTTAGAACGATGAATTTATCTTCAGGAGAATCGTAGAAAATGTCCATAATTTTCACTGTTCTCTCAACAGCTTCGTCAGTGGTCTGGTTGTTGAGAGAACAGCGAAAATTATGGACATTTTTCTACGATTCTCCAGAAGGTAAATTTATCGTTCTATCATGGATCCGGAGATTGGAAATCTACACTCACGATTTAAACTGTTATTGATTGAGGTTGATTTGACTACCGCATATGGAAAAATATGAATTTTACTTACAAGGTGACAATTGCTGTTAGTGATTTTCCTGAATAAAGTCTGGACAAAGGCAGATGAACAACTTCCATGCAAATGTTTGGTTTACCCAAGTTGTCTATCACAAGCATTGTGTCATCATTATAAAATTCTGCAGCAGGGGTGGACTGGCCTATGTGGCAGAGTGGCAGCTGCCACGGGCCCAAGCACTCTGGGGGAACCATGCAAGGTGCCAAAAAATGAAAAATTAGATAAAATATAGCCAAAAATTCTCTCTTTTTGGCTGAGTTTGTGACCGTGATACAATCAAACCTTTAGGTTACCGCCAATGAGAAATGGCCCTACAATATATGTATGAAAGGGCCCCCTCCACCTTGGTGTAAATGGAGTAATGCCGAAAATATACAAGAACTCAGGGGTTCAAAATGGAGGTGGTGTGTTGTCGAAGTTCACGTCCCCCGAATCCGGCAAATATGTAAAAATCTGCCATTTTATGAATACTATCACACTTGCAATATGGGCCAAGACTTAATGATATTCGTTTACAATGTCATTAACATGCAAGACTAATAAATCGAAGCAGAGAATTGGACCAATTGCTGTTGCAAAAAAATTTGTGTCCCACAGAAACCTTCAAAGTAGACTGACTTATCACATTAAAATCCAATATTTTCAATTTTAAAAATAACTTTAACATATCCGAAGCAATCGTAAAAAAGACATTCTGAAAATGCTCAAATTTCACATTTCCCGCGAAAACTTTCATTCTCTCATTGTGACTGCATAAATGGAGACTCCATTAAAAATGTGGGGGCCCACTGACTTATTTTGCCACGGGCCCGAAATGCCGCCAGTCCGCCCCTGTTCTGCAGCAATCAGTTTCGGTACCTGATCCTCTGGCCCTAAATTAGCTGTTCCTGTAGGGCCAGGAAGTACAAAGATTCTGTTCTTATGTGCAAGAGCATTAGCTGCAGTCTTGTGTATAGGCAGTGGACAGTGTAGTAAGGTAAACTGTCCATTATGGAACATCTCAATTGTGTCTCTGTATATTATAACGCCATCTTCAATAAATATGCCTCCTAAAACAAATATGCTTTCACCATAAACAACTGCCATATGCCCGAAGCGTTTTTCAATCAATGCTGTTCCCGAGGGTTGCCAGTTGTCCTCATCAAGATTATGCATCAGCCTGCAGAGTTCGCTCCCCTTTATCTCCTCACCGTCAATGCTGATGACACCACCAATGAGAAGGATTTCATTATGGTACGTCACAGCAGCCGCGTCACAGATGCCGTTTACAGGCACAGTAGCAATCCCCTGCCATTCATCCATAACAACGTCGTAAACTTGCACAGTGTTGGTTATCTCCCCACTGCCATGTTTTCTTCCACCAATACACACAATATACTGCCCTATGCTTGTCACAGTATGATGTGAGACTCCAAGCAGCATGGGCGCACACTGTGCCCAATCGAGGGAGTGAGTATCTAACTTGAAGACAGCATTTTCAACATTGAAATCATCAGAACATCCTATGAGATACACCTTATTGTCCACTACAATGGCATTGGCATTAGGGCAGTTTCCAGGGGTGTCACTTATGTTATAATCTGCCACCCTGTTTCCTTCAATTGTGAAAATGTCACAGGAACACTCATTACGTACCCTGTCTGGGTCTCTCCCACCGAAGAGAAGCAGAAATGGAGCAGAAGCATCATCTTCATTTTTGATACTCTCCATTATTGTGAGATGGCCTTGATGGAAAGTTATCAGTTATCACCATCAATCTGTGTAGACATTGCTACTTGTGGCAACAAGTACTTTCTTTTTATGTATCTGAAAAATATTCTGAATGCATTTGTTTCTGTAATGGTGTTGAATCTTCAGATATTCAGGGAAAGGGGTTTTGATTTCAAATTAATCAAATTTATCTTTAGCACTCGATATGCTAAATTGTTTCTTTCTAAATCAAACATTAGATTCTACACAGCAATAAAAATGATCTATAAATCACCTCAAAGTTTAAGACAAAAAGGCCTGAAATTCTAGTTGCTGCAGTTTTAACATATGGCAAAAATGAATTATTAGAATCATATCTAACTAAGTTTAATAAACAAATTACTCAATTATCAATCTAAGCCCAATATGGCAAGATATATTCTTTAAAAATGTAAACAAATATTTTTTATGCCACTGGAAACCATTGTTGTGTTTAGTAGTAGTAGTAGTTTATTGACATTAGGTCCATCATTATAATCATATATATATTCAGTTGAACAGCAGGGGAATGAATAAATAGCTTAATAGAAATTACATGTTAATAATTTCAAGCATATACAGACAATATCTTGGCACATAACTTACAAACTGTCTTTGGATTATAAGCATTAAAAAGTTCATAAATCGAATTTACAAATCAAGCAATACTGGGCTCTCCTGCTTATTAATTCAACTTAATTATTAAACAACAGCTTCTAGAATAGACATAATTCTACTCGTCTTGTTAGAATATATCAGATACGAGTAAAATTATCACAAAGAAAGTTTTCTAATTTTGGTTGAATCTGCTGACCTATTAAGCCTCTGTCATAGGTAAATAGACACTTAGACAGCAATTTAAAAATCAAGCTACAACCTACTTACCAATAATTTCTATTTGCACTACCAAATGATTTGAACATATCAATAGAAATCTTTATAGGACATAGGCCTATCAACAGAATAGCAGGTCTTATCAACTAAAAGAAGAGTGATTATAAAGAACCAAATTTTAGGGTCAGATCAATAGTCAAACTCTGGCCCATATATCATATCTTTTAATAAGTTTATCAGAAAAGAAAGAAAAAAAAGGATGAAAACAAAATTAAAACAAGAACAAGAAACGAATTGTAAATACACAAGCTCTGCGTTTGATTATCAATTTACTATAGTTTTCATAACTATGTTTTTTTTTTTTAAACTTCGTTTTGGCAAAAACGATACCTCATCAGGTATCTGCGAATGTGATTGGTCTAATCTTCAATCTGTGACACTCAGTTTAAAGTTTGACATCACGATTAAAGACAGAGGAATTCAAAACTGCCAGGTGATATTATTGTTTTTGTACAAACAACTTCTGTCGAGACTTAGTATTACACCTTACCAGAAGAGTCTCTGTTTCAATGTTTTCCAAGCAAAGTCTGTTTTATCGTTTTTCATAAGACAGTAGTTATCACAATTTCAAATAATTACTTGTCAGTAAATGTACACGGCAAGCCAAAATGTTTGAAAATAGTATGTTTCTTTTCTTTGGATTAGTGTTACACAAATTTGCTTGTGGGTGCAAGGTTTCTTATTTGATAAGAAGAAAATAATATTATGTCAAAATAGGAAGAGGGATAGTATGTGGTAGTTTCTATAGTGTATATATGAATTTATTTTTCTTTGTTGCTTTCAGAAATGCTTCTGGCTCCAAGCAAGTGGGCATGCATATTGATGAAATAGCAATTGCCAGTGCTGACTCATTATGACACATCCCAATTTTTTTAGAGCAACCAGGGTGCCGGAACAGTTGCCCCTCCTGCCCTTGTCCAAGTGGGGCAGGGGGGGGGGGCATGGGTGCCCTTTAGATTTTAAAGTAGAAACAATTATTAGACCTCATTTTACTTATTTTAGACACAAATTAATAAGTATATTTAAAATTATTATTTACCCTCTATTCAAATTTTGTCACGCGAAATTGGCGCGAATATGCTTGCCCTTTTTCATCTGAACGCCCCTTCCTTCCGGCACCCCTTAGAGCAACCTTTGAACCTATTTTCACAAATGTATCTTCAATAATCCACATCAACTCGATATACCATTTTCTGCTTGCAACACTGATGCAATGGTGAGCACCTTATCCTTTCCTAACTTTGCCCAACCATCCTCCCCAAGCAAGCCCTGCTAAAATGGACAGGGCTTTCTGCTATTTCCAATCTCTTCTGTGATTGGTTGCTTATTTAGGTCATAAGCATTTGGCATTCAGATTTAGTCAGATTATGGACACTTAGAGGATTACTGGCAACTAAGAAAAACAGTGTAAAACAAGCAAACTTTCAAACAGTTTCATTTCAGAACTGTGAAAATACATAATTCAATGGAAATTTCGGAACTGTGATAGCACCTTTCAACAATAAACAATTTCTCCATTTGTAACTGTGTGAAACAGAAGCAACAACTTCAAACTGTGATTAAGTTAATTAAGTATTCATGAATTAGCAAAGTTATGGGCCATTTTGTCATGGTATGACTTGGGATGATGTGCCCAACAAGGTAAGTCTCCTTTGAGAATAAGTAGTCTGTTTGCTTCAGTTACAGTTCATTGAAGCATTCATCAACCAGTGTAGTTATCAAAGCCAAACAAGCTAAACATACATAATCCATGTGTGAATGCATTTGGGTAGTTACTTGAAATATGTGCTTGTAATATACAAATTTAAGTTATGCAACTAAATCTGTGACATCACAGTTTTGGTATAAAGCAAAGTGCAAACTGGAAAAACACATGAAAACGATAGTAACTAGTCAGTCACAAACAGAGACCGCAAAACACTTGTATGATCAGACTATACACTGCTACAAAGGCTAGATCTTAGATGCTTGCATCTTTTAAAACAGTAGGCATGCATCCAAGGCTGTCTACAAGTGGACTGCTCTTGCATTGCCACAGATCAGATCATATGCTGTCTTGTGTTGCCAACTAGTGACTAGTGTGCTATTCCGCAAGCTCCTGGTAATTTCATTTGAAATGGTATTTAATTTAGTTCTTGAAATTCGGGCAAATGTCGCTTGCCCCCCTAAAAATCGCGCGCGCCGTACGCCTATGTTGGAGAATGTGATTGCCGAGTCTGACTCTGGTATACATCGATGTTGAATAGAAATTTTGTGAATGTGCAATGAAATTGGAACTATTTCTTGGGAATGCAATGCTGTAGCATAGAAAATCAACTTTTGTGCCAGGTGGCAGCACAGTGCGTAGCCAGGATTTTTTCCAGGGGGGGCAAACCACCAAGAAATTTCGTATTTTGTTGATGTTTAAGAGAAATTTTGGGGAAATTTAAAATAACAATTTGGTCTGTTTGTTTTTTAATATGTAAATTTAAGGAAAATAAGGTGAAAATTTCAAAAAGTCGAATCAGAAAACTGGATTTTTGCAAATTTTATTTGATATTTTTATAAAAAGTATTTGCAAACACCTCAGGCCTAGGATAATTTCCTTAATCACTAAAACCGTCCCATATGTGTTGGTTACATTTTGAAAATTTTTGTGGAATTTTTTTGCAGATGCATGTTATGAGGGGCCAGAAAAATGGGGAAATTGTGAAGAAAAAATGGGGAAATTGTGAAGAAAAAATCGGGACATTGTAAAGAAAGAATGGGGAAATCTGATAAAACTCTTCCTATAAATGCGCTTTTCTTTCAATTTCTTTTTATTTATTTACCCATTTTTTTTAGCAGTTCCCTCATTTCCCATTTTGCTTAACATTTCCCCATTTTGCTTATCATTTCCCCATTTTTCTTACTATTTCCCCATTTATCTTCCTATTTTGGGCAATATATCTGCAAATATTTCCCCAAAATCTTTTCAGGGGGGGCAACTTGCCCCCCCTGCCGCCCCGCTGGCTACGCCACTGGGGCAGCAGCATGCAGTTCTCAGTTTCACCAGACTGCATCCAAAGAGTATTGAAAATCCAATTAAGCGATACACAAGAAACTCCAAATCTGATTTTTTGATGAATATATTTGTTTCAGTCCATGTTGAAGAATTCGAGCGCATTTATAATATTTTGCGGTCTTGTTTGGTTTGTAAGTACATGTACTTTGTATGAGCACTGCAGCACATGCAAACATTTTGAAAAATTTATAGAGAATCGATGGTCATTTTTCCAAAATACAGCCACATCAAGCCTGTATGTCATCAACTCGACATCAAATGTATAGTACAATTTATTTTGCATACTTATGTTACATGTGTAAGGATTGATTAGGAAGACGTGGTTATATTTCAACAAATTTATTTGATAGCCATGCAGAAAAACCTGAATAATTAAAAAAAATTATATCAAAGTTGTGAAATTAACACTCATTGAAATGACAAATAATCATTGAAATAATAAAGTAAATCAGTTAAAAGACTACTCACAACTTATCTGATTAATGAATAAATCAGGACAAGGAAAAAGTATCAATAGTCACATCATAAATGAAATAAATCATTATCTTCAAGTTAAATGACAAAGTCATATAATATTATGAGCTGTATTCTTTGATAAAGAATCCAAATTAAAAGCGACTATATGAATGTGACAAACTTCTAATCTAATCATTTAAATCAAAAATAGTCCAAATTAATAAATCAGGAAAATGACCAACTTCCAAATTTATAGGTTTTCGGATTATTGCTCCTAAGTAATTTGACAAATTTTAATCATAATATTAACATACAAATAGTGTCATTGAATAACAAATGTTAAATTTTAAAATAATAAATTTACCAACTATTACATTCAAATACCACATCTAAAATCAACTACCACAAGTCAACAATCAAACTTGTATACATGTCACAATTCAGTCTTTGAGTCAATACGTACACCATAGTACATTATAGCATTAGAACTGAACTGCTAATATTATACAGTTATCGCACAGCACCGAGTGCAATATCATTTTTTATGACACCGAGATGACTAATATTGCACGAGGGCGCAGCCCGAGTGCAATATTGGTCACCGAGGTGCCATAAAAACTGATATTGCACGAGGTGATGTGCAATAACTGTTATATCATATGGTTTTTTTTTTTTGCAAATACTAAGGAAAGGGCTGGAATTCTGATGTCCAAACTCTTTTGGGATTCTTTTGACCTCCATGTTTAAAATGTATCTCGTCCAAAATCACTTCTTTTTTTTCACACTTTTGGAATCTATAATCCATAGATGATATATTTAATGATGGGTCTTCTTTAATTTTTTCTCAAACTTTGTAGCAGACTTAAGACCTCTAAACACAACGAAGTCACTGAAAAATGGGAGAAAAAGCTGTTTCTCGGCCACTTTTAAATGATTTATTCTGATCAAACAAATAACATAAACAGTACAAAAAGTTGATATCTACTTAACCCTTTAATATACGCATCTTTTGGCCATCACAATCATTTTTCTATCTATTTCTAGTGCTGTCCAGTGACTTTCTTTAACTATTTAAAACCAAAAAACGATCGTGTTGCTGCCACAAGACTCAGTTTGTGTTCTTTCGAACCACATATTTAAAATGAATCTCATTAGAAATTGAAGAATATTTCACTCACAAAAAAAAAATTCACACCTTCGGAATCGTCAAATTATATAGGCCTACTTGATGATAGATTTAATTTTAGATTTTTTTTTTTACACTTTGTAGCAGACTTTTGACCTCTAAACAAAATAAAATCACCAAAAAATCGGCAAAAATGCCGTTTTTTCGGCCACTAAATGCTTTATTCTGATAAAACAAATGACATTAGCAGTACAAAAAGTTGATATCCGATTAGCCCTTTTATGGACGCATATTTTGCCGCTAAAATCATCTTCCTATCTTCTTCCGTTGCCGAGCGGTAGAGTTTTTAGTATAATTGAAAAACAAATTATTTTTGTCAGCTTGTGGCTGCAGCAGTATGAAAATATGGTGCTTCCTCTCAGGTCCGTCCAATCTTTCACTTGTTAAAATGAGCGTGCAATGACATGCGTGCAATATCGTAGATTGTTCCATGACTCCTATGTAACAAGCCTCCTGATTGGCCAACAACCCACCTGCATAATGTGATGTTCACCTGTGTGCGGTGGTGTGTGACAGGCAGGTCAATAACAAATGTTATATTCACTGATCAGTGAATATAACATTTGTTATTGACCTCCCTGGAAAAAAATTTCCAAAAAAAAAAGAAAAAAAAAAAATTCTAAGAATAAAAAAATCCGAAAAAAAAAAAAAAAAAAATTGCCAAAAAAAAAAAAAAGTTCCGAAAAAAACAAATTTCCACAAAAAAAAAAATTTACGGAAAAATTTTTTTTTCCTAAAAAAGAAATTATCATGGAACAAAACAATTGTGGACTTCAGTGTCGGTCAATATCAGGTTTTACGGACCTGACCTAGTGATATTCCCCTCGGCCTTTGGCCTCGGTGAATATCACCGGTCAGGTCCTTAAAACCTGATATTGACCTCAACCGAAGTCCATAATTGTATAATATTGCACGGCTGTCGGCCAATGAGAAGCGAGTATTTCCGCTAACCATATGATATTATATTATATTACAGACGCCATGTTAAACTCACAGTGTAGAAATTTTACAGGGTTATTATCAATGCAAAAAAAATTAACAAATATGCTAAAAATTGCTATCAGCATTACCTTCAAAATTCCAGATCTTCAGGTGAAATGACCCTCATTGTAATCCTAATTAATGTTGTAAAGCTAGGACTACACCAGACCAACACAGAAACGAAGCTCTGGATGGGGTTTTGCGTCCCCTTCCCTTGCAGTGGCGTAACTGGAGTGTCTCGAGCGGGGGTGCACCAAGGGGGGCAAGTGATTCTCTGGGGGGGAACCCACAATACTAATTGTATATTTTAGCCATAGTTGGAGAGTTCATATGGGGGGCACCTGGAGGGGCACAGGTCCAATATGGGGGGGGGCACGTGCCCCCCGTGCCCCCCCATAGGGACGCCACTGGTCCCTTGGCTATTTTATTTTTGAATTCCTAGTCCCTTTGCAAATTTTCTGATTGAATTTTGAATTCCCTGTCTGTCAGCTCTAGAGAGGGTTTTGTATCCCACATGTCCCATGGCTATTTTACTTTTGGATCCCCTCTCCCCTATAACCCCCCATCCAGATCCTCAGAAGCATAGATTTTGATATTTTCACTCTACAACTAGGCCCCCGCAGGTCTCGGGCCTCCACGTGGCGGTGGGTGGTAACACAACAGTGAAGTCCTTTTGTGGCCAACACGAGACAGTGCGCATGCACACGTCTCCCTGACGGAAATGGGGCAACCTGTTTGCCGTGGGTTGCGACCCGTGTCGGAGGATGAAGGGGTCCTGGTAGTTGAGTTGGTTTGGACTAAGTTGGTCCCTCCCATACAATACACTACTTTGGCCTGGATTTCTCCTAGACGGGAGGCTGGATTGGCCCGGTCCAGTCAATCGGCTTGTCATGTCGTCATTGGGACTTCGGTCCTATTTGGCCATGGCTGATGGGTCAATCAAAGAAGGTTCTGACCAAGTCTACATGCTGGCCATGTTTCTTAATATGATTGCAGCTGTATTTCTTACCAAGCCTTCTACGAGTATATCCCCCATGTATCCCTGGACTAGGGTACTGGGCGCAGCCCTACCCATATTAGTTCCCTTTGTTGGGCTCCGTGGTGGGTGGGGAGCATGGGGGATGAACCACAACCATTCCTATGGCATACTCTCATCCTAATTCACAGTCTCGACTAAAACGGCAGCGGTCATCCTCGGATGACTGCATCGACCCGTAACTTCTAAATCGACAAACGACAACACGAAAGTCTGAGTACCGACACAGGTACATAGTGTTAAAACTGAACAGCAGGCTATCTCCCTTCGCCATCTACAAGACAATACTACAACAAGTCGGCGAACCTGAAGAAACAACCTTACAGAGAGATGGAACTGTCCTGTTTAAAACCAGAAATGAAGACCAGACTCGGAAACTCCTTAGACTCAAAGATGTTGCCGGTACACCAGCAATAATGGAGCTTCATCAGACCTTGAATACTAGCAAGGGAGTGGTTTTCTCCTCACTTAGCTATTTGAACTCGGACGAGGATTTACAAGAATGGTTTGAGACCTTCACTGATGTTATTCATTTTCATCGAATTCCTCAGAGGGATAATCGAGAGCTTCTCATCTTAACTTTTTCAGACACAGCTCTTCCTGAGAGCGTCAGAGTTATTTGGGAGCAATGTACGGTTCGACCTTATATACCCAATCCAAGAACATGTTATAAATGTCAGCGTTTTGGTCATCTGAGCAAGTGGTGCCAACGACCAGAAGTGTGTGGCCACTGTGGATCCCAGGACCACATCCAATCAAAAGAAGAACCTTGCTCATCTCCTCCTCTTTGTGTCAACTGTAAGGAAGACCATCCTTCTTACAGCAAAACGTGTAAACAATGGACAAAAGAAAAAGAAATCCTCACACTGAAGGCAACCCAAGCGATATCTTTTCCGGAGGCAAGAAGGATCGTGGACCAGCACTCAGGAATTCCCAGCTACGCGGACATGGCAGGATACCCACAACCTCAACATCGTGCTACACCAAGACAAAGGCTACAACTCGAAGAAAACCGCATCAACAGATCACACCAACAGCACACAAAGAACACTGAAGACAAAAACAGATACTCAGGAAGAACCAGTACAAAAAACACTCAAAAGACAACAAATACCGCAGAACATTCTGCTTCCCTGCCGGACCTTGAAGAACAAATCCCAACAGCTTGCACCACAGCTCCTCCTGAGGTAGCAATGGAAGAAGAACTAATGAGGAACAGGAGGGATCAGATGATGACAGGGACATTACACCCGACAACGAATCCATGGAAGCAGAACAAGAGGAAGAGGAAGAGGAAGAATATGAAGAGGGTCAACGATACAAAGGCAGAAGAAAAGAAAGAAGGCCAAGAGGAAGAGGGAGAAGACGATCCAGAAAACAAAGAGCAGGACAGAATTGACGAAATGGAAAAACAGGAAACAAAACCAGTGGATGAAGGAAAAGACAGGGCAGAAAGAGAAGACGACGATTCTATCAGTCCCAAAGAATATCTATACTTCCTCATACAAGGTCAACTACATCCTGCTAACATTCAGAAATTCAGACAACCGGTTATAAACGATTACCTTGACCGAGAGGTTAATCTTCTTCAAATGTCAGGCTTTGGCAATGTGTCGAGGAAGCTGACTGAACGAACAAAACAAGAGCTGCACTCCTGGGAAGAAGATAAACATACCACCAAAAACGAAATACACAGTTTAGTCACCAAGTACACCTTCACTGACGAGTTCTATGGAATCCTCATTTTATTGGTTCTGCATGACCATTTGTCTGTTGCTAAAAAATTGGTTAAAAAACAACGGATAACAGAATCCACAACACAAAAAGAGAAATAACGAGGTAGCGATGTAACACAACTATAAACACACTTAGTACACACCAAGTATGTCTCTAAATAGCCCAATCAGGTGCTGATGAGACGTAAAACACACACTCACTCACTCACTCTAAGGAAGGCAGACAAACTGAAATTGAAATGACACTTCACAATGCCATTCACAATAAAATATGAGGCACGATTGCAATAGTACTAACTTCACACAAGACATGAAATTATATAATTTCATATTTAACATCTTTGAAATCGTGGCTGATTAATAACATAATTTGAATAACTTCATAACCAGATGGATGAAGGATAGAAATCTTCTCAGAGCAAATTTCAGACCTCCACACTTTGTACTCACCAAGTGACCGTATTGAAGATTTTTGTTGCTGACATTTTGCTTGTTCTCATATATAGAGCAAATAACAAACTTTGCCTAGCTAGTATGCTGTCTTATAGTGCACATAAAACATAGGCGTACGGCGATTTTTGGGCGGGGGGCGAGCAACATTTGTCCGAATTTCAAGATTTAGTTTTAGTACCATTTCAAATAAAATTGATTAGAAATAATTAATTTTCAATATTTTTTTATTTAATCATCTGGCCAAATTTTTCAGCCTTTTTGTAGGGGGGGATGATAAAGTGGCTTTTTCGCTGGGCCCATGCGGGGACGCCTTCAAATCAATCTTTATTGTTTTAAAAGTTCATTCATACTGAAATTTCTGGATTTCGGACCTGCTTCTAGCTGCTACTGGCACTTTTGTATGACAGGAAAAGTGACGTTTTTGTGAAATTTCGCCTATTTGCGATATTTGTTAATTTTAACATTTTTAATGATAGGAAGTTGAAAATAACACCATTAAACAGAGTTTAAAGAGAGCTTTCATTTGCATACCAACACTTATAGTCTGTGACAAACACAAAGATCAGATAAATATTCTTTTAAATTATCTGATTAGGAAATTATCAAAGAAAATCATGCGAAAATCATGGCTTAAATTATGACTAGTCATTTTTAGGAAATCAATGACACTGTGGACCGTAGAATTATGTTAAATAAACTCTTAGCTTGAACAAAATGCAGTATCCCCAGTCACATCAATGTTTTTTCCAATCAGTAAGGGTCCAACTGGAATAATCGAGCTAAATCAGGATAAGATAATTACGGTAAACCCTGTACTTAAATGAATATCTGTTACTCTGGAATACTGTGCACTTAAATATTTTTAATTGGTAAGTAATTAATTACAAAAGTGCTGCAAATAAATGACTAAACCCTGAAGTTAAACTTCTCTTGTAGCCTGCATGCATGGCGAGGTGGCAGTCCTTACAACTGTGTGTACATTTATATTAAATTCTATTACTAGTTTGCACTTCTGAGAAGTAAAGAAAAGCACAAAGTGTACTGACATTGACCAATTGTCATTGGAATTTTAAAGGATCAGCTTGATAATTAATAGCATCACATATACTAGAACAAACCGAAAATTTGCAGCAAAATCATAAGTTATGGAGTGTGCATGGATAGGATGAACCCATAGATTCTGAAGAAGAAGTGCAACAAAATAAAAATCATAACTTTCAATATTGAAAATTAATCCATGTCCATTTGGAAATGGTATTTATTCAAGGAAGTGCCCAAATCCCTTATGTTACCAAAAAAAAAGGATTTGAACAACTCTTGAAATTATTGTCTGGTTGAGGCAATCCAAAGATCAGACATATTATATTGTACGAAGTTCTATTGTTTGATATCAGACAATCCTTTTTTTTCACTGTGTAAATAGGCCAACTGGACTGGTATAATGTAACATTAACAAATGTATGTTATAGGTGTGAGATATGGCAAGTGAAGGTCTGCCACAATACTTTTGTAACTATTTCCCAAATGGTAATCACAATCATAATATTAAGACTTGTATGTGTAGACGTGAAAAAACCATCAGAATCATTGATTTATAGATTCTGACAACTTTTTTTTGGGGGGGGGGGGATAGTAAATGTCAGCAGTAATGGTGACACTATTTGGCCTATAATGTTGAAAATAATTTAACTCTGACATATGTAATGACAGACTATTCAAGCCAGAGCAAAATCAACCATCACTATATCCATTCCCAGACCTAATACTTGCCCGTGTAGTGGTTTACAATGAATGCCAAGAATATTGGCAAAGCATTCATTATGGCTTTTATTGATTTGCAGTATAAGTAGTCTTAACAAAATTATTGCATTTTATATGCATCTACCATTCAGAGCCATGCAATTCTGGGAGGGGGGAACCTCCAAGTGATTGACTGCTTATTTTGGAATTTGCAACTGCCTCTATACTAACTCGTGCTTCGCAATATAATTCTACTGTTTATGAAAGCACAGCAAAGAAGTGGCAGAGACACTGCCCTTTCCACACAACCTCTGAAAGAGCCATCACCATAGGCGTACGGGACGCACAATTTTTGGGGGGGCGAGCGTCATTTGCCCGAATTTCACAATCTAAATTTATAAACATTTCAAATTAAATTACCTGGAAATAATTAATTTTCAGTATTTTTTATTTAATCGTCTGCCCAAATTTTTTAGCCTTTTTGCCCGAATCTTACTGTTTCCCAAACTTTTGGGGGGCGATCGCCCCCCTGCCCCCCCCCTCCGATACGCCTATGTATTCGTCTCAAGATTTTTTCCCACTAGAGTGTCTAGTGCGTTCGTGGCTGAGTGGTCTGAAAGCCAGCCTGGTAATTTTGAGGTCTGGGGTTCAAATCCAATGCATAATTTTTTTACAGACCAGCAAACTTGCAGGTGTCTGATTGACAGCCTTCACATGTAAAAACTTGAAAATTTAGTTTTAGGTAATTATTTAATGACCATGTGCTTTTTTAGAGCAGTTCATGAATCAATTGCTCGCTTGTGATAATAATCTTACAAAATGGCAAAGCAAATGGAACTCAGAAAAAACCTTTAGAGTAAATTTCACAGACTCTGTAACATCCCGGGTAGTATCCAGAGTGGTAAGTAAGGTCATAATCTGCCTTGCGTATTGTAGATTTTTGCATGTTTGGTCTTCCTGTTCTGGATTCAAAGGTTGAAAAATCACTACGCTCAAATTCCATTTTTCTATGTGTACAACATACATTGTTTTTTAAGTTGTAAAAAAAGGTTAATTCTCCCCCGTGTGATATACATAATTAACTGTTTCAGATCTCTCCAAGCAATTGAATGAATGCTTTAGTGTTTCATTGTTGTCTGTTTGTTGTGTCAATTACAGGGTGGTCAAAAAAAATTTTACAATTGATATTTCATTTTCCAGGCTGCCATCATTGAGTCAGTGCCTGAGTACTTATTGTGTATACAAGCCAAGTACACTCCTGGCAAAAAAAAAATGGACCTTCGTAGAATTTACTTCAGTTCAATTTTCTTTGATTTCTATGAGAAATACACAACAACAAAGCTTCATTTCCTGTCAGTCAATTAATAACAACATTATCTTAGTGTGGAATTGTGTTTTATTTTGAATTTTTAAGCAGCACAGTTTTTTGGCTACGCTTCTTGACAACTTTGTGCACCACAAAATGTCAATTTTTTCCGTTCACATTTCACTGCTTTCCAAGGCTCCTCTGTGTTACTGATTTTCTGTACTATTAGAGTAACATCAAAAGTCAAAAAGGAAAGCATTTCCATGCTAAGATAAAATTGCTATTGATTGACTGACAGAAAATTGGTCTTGCGGTTTTTGTATTGAAACAATATGAAATTCTACAAAGGTCCATTTTTGTTTGCCCAGGAGTGTATGTTAGATCTTTGGAAAATTGGTTAATAATCAAAACGGTTTAATATTACTTTTTTGATAGCAGACAAAATGGAAGCCGGGAGTGCGCCTGCATTTTTACTACTCTGGGTTGTTCACGGTCCATCAGCAATTTTGAAGCAACTGAGCTTCAGACGACAAAATAAATACAACATAAAATGAAATTGAGAAGACGTAGAAACAATTCAGCACAAGCCAGAAGGTGCTGGAGCTAGTTCAGTCTGCTCTAGGGCCATTATAAGATTTAAAAAGAAAGCCGTCTGAAGGTTGATGATCAGGGTGTTGAAATGTCATGAAAAGTACATATTAACATCTTGAAAGAGCATCTAAAGCCCTGGATAGATAAGACATACAGTGCCACAGATAATTTGATCTTCAAACAAGACGGGGCATCAGCCACACTCCATTGGAAAGCCCAGAACTGGATCAAGGTTCGCTCTGTCAAGTTTCTCAGCGGGACAATATGGCCCCTGTTATCACAAGATCTCAATCAATGTGATTATTCTGGGTGGCAAACTTAGAGGCAGATCCCTGCAAGACACCACAGACCTTAGTTGCCCAATAAAGGCATCCATTACTTTTGTATGGGAAAAACGGACACAAAGTTACATTTTTGACACCTCTGCATCATGTAGGCCCACTGCAGAAAAATCATCAGTCCAAAATGACCTCCGAATGAATAAATTGTCTCTAGAAGAGTTATTCTTAGCTATACAAGTTGTTTTTGCATTGAAAAATAAGCATTTGTTACAATGAGTGTCATCCAAAAAATTATTCATAAGTGTAAAGTTTTTTTTGACCACCCTGTAGTTTCTTTGGAAAAAACCATAAACTATCTTTTTCTTCCTCTTCTTCTTCTTCGTTACGTCCTGCCTCTTCTTAGGCGAACCTTCTTCTGGAGTTAAAATCTTCGTTAAAAACACAGTTTAAAAACGGTCATTTAAAAACAGTCAGTGTTTTCCCAGCTCCTCCGTCTGATTCTTCCCTCCATGGCAACCTGACAGCTCTACTTCTATATGGGACTGGCAGGTCTTGAAGCTGAATGTCTCTTTCTGTGTGAAGCTTGTGGCATACCAGGCTACATATCTTGTTTGCCTGGTTGCTTGCCTCTATTGGGAGTTTAATAACTATTCCCTTTGCCTTCCCCTTTGTTAATCCTGATGGGATGAAGCAGTCTCCATTTAATATCGCGGAACAAACTTCCTCTTCATCCTTTTGATATGGGAGTTTGTTTTCCTGATACAACTTTCTTATGACTTCAATTTTCTGTGTCCTGTATTCCATGAGCGTTTGACAGCTGGCAATTAGGTATTTGATGTCTTCTGTTTCCTTGTAGCACAATTTTCACCTCCACTCTTACACTTCGAAATTTCCAGTTGCGTTTTGTAGTGACCACCCAGCATTCTGGCTCTTGTACCTGCCGCTTCTGCCAGACGCGGGATTCCCTTGCAGAAGTTCCAAATGCCATGGACTGTTGCTCCATCGGGTGTGACTAGCCATCTGAGTGTAGACTTGCTGCTCGCCGCTGTGATTAACTCCTTCCGCCAGTAAACCAAGATCTTTTCCTTTACGATTTTCTTCCACAATTCTTTGGGTTTCGGAGCGCTGAGGTTGTCATGCAACTCCAATCCATACTCGATTCCCAATTTGTCTAATGCGGCAAACCAGCTGTTTTTGCTGTTTGTTCTTATAGCCATCTGTCTCTGTGCAATAAGGAAAAGGCTGTGGTCTCTAGGTGGCCTACATAGGCTTCCATAGAGATTCAGCATCTTTTGGCGAATTTGTCCCTCTATCGGAATGGAAGCCAGCAGGAGATGGATGTATTCTGTTGCTGTATTTGTCGGGAGGCTCTGTATCTGTCGCAGCATTTTCCTATGGAATTGGCTGATTTTCTCGAGGTCTCCTTTCCTGAGAATTGCTGCGTCAATTCCATGAAGAAGTCTTGGTATCACATACATTTTTATTATTTTGGAGGCTGCAGGGGGTCCAAACCGTTCATGCCATGTAGACCGATCTTCAGGAATGAATATGCAGTCCTTCTCAGTTCTCACCTTCTTGATGTTAAAGTTGATGTCAGGTGTTCCACTCGAACCCGACCATCTCAGACCAAGGTGAGTGAATTCCTCTTCCGCTGACACTTCCTTCCCTCCTAAGTACCATTGCTGGACCTCTGTTGACTCATCATTTTTTCCCTTAACTAGATTTGTCACTGCTGCCTTCTTCGGATGTAATTGATATTTATGTATCTTGGAGTACTCTTCTGCTAGATTCAACATAGGTTGCACCTGATGTAGTCGATCAGTCATCAGGATGACATCATCAGCGCAGGTCAGGCATCCAGCGTAATATAGGCCAATTCTTTTACCAAGGTTGCTGGCCTGGAGTTGAAGTAGTAGATTGTTAATGTACAATTTATGATGTAGTGGCAATATGATGCTGCCCTGTTTCACTCCTTGGTGTACCTCGTATGCTGCCGAGTCACTCCCGCCCCATCTTTCTCTGTAGTTCCCGAGTATACATAGGTCATCAATTAACTTCCTGATTGGAGCTTCAGCTACGGTGTTTTGGAGTTTCACCTTCAGTTTGAAATGATTCACGACGTCAAACTATCATTTAGATCATGCTGGAAAAGCTATTTAAGGATTTGAAAACTTTTTTTATGGTGCTCATTGGCAGTGCATGTGCACTCATTGAAAAACATTGTTGATTATGATTTGTTTATATCTTACTGGCAGCTAAGCTGTGCGTATGAGCACAGTGATGAGGTCCTTCTACTTGGACATGACCTGACCTGCTTGAATATTGATAAATATGTAAGCTGGAGGTCATTTGATTTCAGACAGACTCTCCAGCTGTGCTGTTCATTTAGAGTCTGTGAGCAGGCTGGCGATCTCCGGATGTGTGATTGGGACAATACCGCAAGGATGGCACAAAAAATACTGATTTACTGATTTTCACCTCTGCAGCTTTTAAACAGGTTGTATGATGTTTTTTTGACAGATCCTAAGCCTTCTTTATTCTGCAGCCATTGTTTAGGCTGTTTGAAGACTTGTTTCAATAGATGTATTTTTCCATTGGAACATCATTGTGTGTGACAAACTCTGACCTGACTACTAAAAATACTGAATTTTTTACAAATGAGATTGCACCAGCTGAAGTGAATTTTGTGGCCTTTCGCATCATTTTCTTCAAGCTTTAACATGAAATCATTAGATTTGCTCTATGGGGTGGCTAATACTGCGGTCCACTGGCCATACCCCAATGTGGTAAAGTTGGTGACTAACATGCAAGAATTGGTCAAACGTGTGTGATTTTATTGAACCAAGTCGTTTGAAACCTGCTAACACATATGCATATTCAACATCTCATCTAAAGCATATGCAGCAAAATGCAACCCTGGAAATAGTTTTGCGTTTTTAATTTGGTTCAGTTTATGTTACATGTTTGCATCAATGTCCACTCACTTAATGAAATCCTTATCCAGCTGCATTTTGTCTTAATATTCCATCAGGTGAGGAATGATTTCATAACTTTTATCTTTCATATTTTCAACTTTTTTACGGAGACCCTGTTCCACCTCCTGTAGAGTGTTGTGTGACTTCTAATAAATGATTCTAATCCCGATTATCGATTCCAGTTTGCTCCCTATTGTCTGGTTCAGTTTCAGCAGTGCTGAAAAGAAGGAAGCAGAAGTCGTAAGTTCCTGCTCCCTTTTGATTGAAATACTACAATTTCAATTTTCATTTTCAAAATAATTTATTGGCTTCAGATACATTTACAGAGTTTAAATCACAATAGAATTGATTCTAAATTTATAGAAACTGTAATGGAGCTGGGAGATGAAGTACCGCTACTGAAAGGCCACCCAGTTTGAACTTTACATAAGTTATTTTGTCACAGGCCAGCAGTGAGAGACTTACGCACAGTGGTTACAGTTGATAAGTTAATAGACATAAATACATAGAAACCTAATTGAAAATTGAGTAAAAAAATTGCGTATCTCCAGGAATGAGTCAATAGGACACAGAAGACAATATACCTGATTAATTTTGACATATGTACTACAGCGATAACATACAGAGCATCACAGTTAAGACCACCCAAGGCATCAAGTGATTAATCTCATCATGGTGGTCTTAATTCTGAATCTTGATCTTTCCAAGTTTGACAATTTTTTTCCAAAAAATCAATGAAGAAACTAGAATTTCCTGATTTGGACAAACATAATTATACTCTGGTACTGTTCACATGAAATGTTCAGGGGCTTATTGAAAAAAGACCTTTAAAGTAGCCCCTATCAGTGGCAACCTCTGTATTTTCCTGCATGGGCATTTACCATCAAAACAGTTTTGAAATGTTGGTGTTTTGGGCCAACAGTTACTGGTGAGTCATCCTACATGAAATAGGTATTGTAGTTAAGGTATTGTTTTGCAATGCTTTAATCATTAATTACTTGCCCTAAGTGCTAAAATAAAGGTTTACTTACACAATCCCTGAATGTCAATTGGCATTAAATATTTATTGAAACAATTAACTTACAGACCAGATTCTGTGAAGACTAATTAGTTGTGCATTGACTTTCACTCTCAGTACCAATGAAGAAGCAAGAGGGAATATACGCACTGTGATCGCTTAATAATTATGGATGGGATAAATTGGAGATTACTATTTTTGTTCTTCATTTCCGCGAGAGCAGATTTTGGTAAGAGCAAAATGTGGCACACAAATCTAAATATTTATTTTATGGAGTTTATGTCGATTGTATAATATTCGCGCAGCAAATTGAGCACAAGAGAGGTTTCAAAAATCTGTGCAGTGATGGTCTCAACATCAATGGTCGACAGCAGGAAATTAGGTCAACTGGGTCCAGCTTCTTATCAATGATTAACTTTCGAATTTAACAAAACATAACATAATCATTTTCAAAAGTGTCCTAAAAATTTTATTTTCTCCATTAGTACCTATTCCATGTTCCTATTTAATTTTTATGGAAGAGTTAAATTATCTGCCTTGAGAAGCTAAGCTAAATTATTAACATGTGGTTCTTTTCATTTCAAAACAGACAACAAGAAAATATGACAAAATTATAGTTACATTATCTTTATAAACTGATGATGATGTAACAGTGAGCAACTAATATCTATGTGCAAATCATGTTATTGTTATTTTATTACTATTATACTATTATGTAATATCAACAATCTAGCATAGACTTAAATTTGGCAGCTTTCAGTATTGTCTGCCTTTTTACTATTTAGCTGATTATCTATCAATTCTATCTATCTATCTATCTATCTATCTATCTATCTATCTATCTATCTATCTATCTATCTATCTATCTATCTATCTTTTTGTAGCAAATTTGATGAAAGTTATGGTAACACTATAAGCAAAGATTAAAAATACTTGCTGTAAGTCCCATAGACACTTGTAAGTGCTGTGCGAATTTCATGGCTATGCCATTTACATATTATAGGATCAATAGTTCTCTAAGTGTATGTGGGTGTGGGTTTAGCTGGAGGAGACTGGTGGATTTCAATTAACCAATTCAAGGCATGAGTAAATCCACTCATTTGCCATGTAAAATCTTGCTGTGCTTATGACATTTATATTATTTACAGCTTAAAATCAGACAAACAGTTTTATACAGACAGCTTTGAGTATATCAGTGTGTACTTCTAACGCTAATGTTGCCGACACCTTAGCCTAAAACAAAACTTTTTTTAAAAAACCTTTAAGTATCTGTTTCAATTACCAAGAATGTTTGCCAATCCACTTGGGCACTTGCTTTCCATGGGATTTCTAAGCTTAAAGATACGTAATATTATTCGCGCAGCGAAACGGCCGAAGGCCGTTGAGCGAAGCGAATTGAGTGCAAGAGAAGACTCAAAAATCTGTAAAGTGATGGTCTCAACATCAATAGTCCACAGTTTGGAATTAGGTCAAGTGGGTCCAGCTTCTTATCAATGATTTAGTTTCGTATTTAACAAAACATAACATACTCATCTTCAAAAGTGTCTTAAAAATTCAATTTTCTCTAGTAATATATCCTGTACCAATAATTTTTATGAAATAGTTAATTATTAGCATTGACAAGCTAAATCAGATTATTAACCTGTGATTCATTTAATTTCAATCAGACAACAAGAAAACATAACAAAATTAAAGTTACATAATCTTGTACACATATAATATAAAGGGAGATCATCACCATTTTGCAGTGTTAATTACAGGAATTCCCGTTGCAGTAGACTTTTTAAACTTGAGAACCTCTCAGTTTGGCTGTACATGACGTATGGTAGAAAACTGCTCAAGGATGCAAAATCTCCATTCAGTTCTATGCACATGGAGAAGCTGTTAGGTTCAAATCCATTTTGTCAGTTTTTATGTTTATTTCGGTAGATTCTGAACAAAAATAAACTTATGGAGTGTGGAGTTTTGTATGCAAATCTCTTATAATCCCATGTCAATCATTGGAAGTGTGCTTGTGTGATTGGTTGGGAATTATTGGTGGGCAGTCTTATCTTGTGTGCTAACTGATTCACTTGGGTCATGTTTGACCACTAGCATAGTAATTCAATCTCAGATAGATAGATAGATAGATAGATAGATAGATAGATAGATAGATAGATAGATAGATAGATAGATAGATAGATAGATGATAGATAAATAGATAAATAGATAGATAGATAGATAGATAGATAGACGTGCAAGTCAAGTGCAAGTCAAGGTTTTTATGTGGATGTATGTATGTATGTATGTATGTATGTATGTACGTATGTATGTATGTATGTATGTATGTATCTATGTATGTATGTATGTATGTATGTATGTATGTATCAATCAATCAATCAATCAATCAATCAGTCATTCAATCAATCATTCAATCAATCAAATTGATTCAATCATTCAATCAACCAACCAATCAGTCAATCAGTCAGTCAGTTAGTCAGTCAGTCAGTCAGTCAGTCGATCTATCTATTTATGTATCCATCAATTTATCTATCTATCTATCAATTTATCTATCTATCTATCTATCTATCTATCTATCTATATTTTCCTTTTTTTGTGTCTTCATTTTTTTATCTTTATCTTCTATATATATTATCCACGGCTAACTGTCTGTTGGATCCAATTTAAATGATTTTTTAAGAAGCTGATAAAAATGCGGTCTGAGATGTTCAAAAATGGACACACTATGCAGTTGCCAGCTTATGGGCCTGATCAAAATTTACATGTCAACCGATCAAAGTTTAGTCTTTTTAGTGTTATAGTCAACATAGAGAAGCTAAATGATTTACAGCTACAAAATGACTTAATTTTACATTTATAGTTTGTCCTCGACACTTGTTTGTCAGTTTCATAGACAGCTTGGTATGTTGATATCTGTGTACTACTGTTGAGATTAATCTTTGGAATGGACAGAGTGGCTACCATACGTCATGTAGGCGCCCCTGCAGGTCTCGGGCCTCCTCATGGCGGTGGTTGGTAACACTAAGGTGAAGCCCTCTATCCTTAGTGGCCAACATGAGACAGTACGCTTGCACACGTCTCCCCGACGGAAATGGGGCAATCTGTTTGCCGTGGGTTGCGACCCGTGTCGGAGGATGAAGGGGTCCTGGTAGTTGAGTTGGGTGGGCCTAAGTTGGTCCCTCCCATACAATACACTACTTTGGCCTGGATTTCTCCTAGACGGGAGGCTGGATTGGCCCGGTCCAGTCAATCGGCTTGTCATGTTGTCACTAGGACTTCGGTCCTATTTGGCCATGGCTGATGGGTCAATCAAAGAAGGTTCTGACCAAGTCTACATGCTGGCCATGTTTTAAATATGATTGCAGCTGTATCTCTTACCAAGCCTTCTACGAGTATATCCCCCATGTATCCCTGGACTAGGGTACTGGGCGCAGCCCTACCCATATTAGTCCCCCTTGTTGGGCTCCTTGGTGGGTGGGGAGCATGGGGGATGAACATCATAAATTCCTATGGCATACTCTCTTCCTAATTCACAGCCTCGACTAAAACGGCAGCGGTCATCCTCGGATGACTGTATCGACCCAGAACTGCTAAATCGACAAACGACAAC
>JAPTHN010000276.1:126090-264721 GCA_026936325.1 Platynereis dumerilii | reverse complement strand
ACAACAATGTCAGGGTGACTGGAACTTTGGCCAAGCAATTAGGAAACACTCAAGCTCAATATACTGCTACATGTCACCCAAGACTTCTCTCACAATGATGTTTTTAAATGTAGTAGCTGAATATATATAATATATTATATAAATGCATTTTCAAATGATGCTGCAATTTTATTAATTTGTTATGGGGACTATTATACATTATTAGAAGGCTATTTGTGAAGTTTTGCAATTTTGACTACAGACCTGATAAGTAATGCGACAACCGTTTCAGCATCTTTCCAGATATTACAACATCAATGCAATAACCAAAATCTTCAGAACCTTTTGCAAATAACTTTTGTTCAATTTATCAACCAATTGCAGCACTTCTCATTTAACAATTTTCTAATCAATTGACCTAATGGTCATGGGCCCAACAAGAAAGTACTTAAGAGAATAAGTGGATCAATCATGATTATCCCTTGAAGCTCAGTAAATGGCAGTATGGACCCAAATGTCTCTCAATAGCTGTTCTGGGTCCTTTGATGATTTGCCAATTGTTCACTTGGGAAACTTCAGGATGAAAGTATTCATGAACAGAATTGGCAATTACCCTGGGCAGTATCTTGTAGGTCAAAGTTAGGTCATGATATTTTCTGTATGATTTGAAAACATGGTTCCTACAATGCAATACAATGCAGATACATACTACATTTGATCAGCATCTATCTGTCTATCTATTGATCTATCTGTCTATCTATCCATCTATCTATCTATCTATCTATCTTCCGTGTGCTCTCATTGGTCATCCAAGTTGCTCAACCAAACCATATACTGTGTGATGTTCCATTGTCCATTCTGAACCAATCAGATTCAGCCAAAATGCAGTGTAGCTGCAGTGTAGTTAATTCTCGCGTCTCAGGCATTGCATTTCCTGAAGCTATACAAATTTTCAACTCTGTCAGATATTTAATGAAGTGAATAGCTTTAAAATCAAACATTATTCACCTGCAGGACTTCGCCATTAGGATTAATTCTAAACAGCATAATGTAGACTCATAAAGAATTTTCTTTTAACAGATATGCGACAACACAGCTCATAGCTCTATACATGAGAGCCAGAACAAATTTGTCTTGTGGATTTTGCACTAGTTTCATGCTCGCAGTAACACGTGCATGGCATTAAAGGTGTCTCAGAAAATCGTCTCCTCTCGATAACTCTTGTGAATGGTCAAGCTCCAAGTGACTGACCAGCTCAGGGGATCTCCCTACCATGTTAGTGGACAGATTCATGACAATTGAGTGTGGTGGAATTTAGAGAACCAACGACAAATTGGTATAAAGGCTCATATCAGCTGAATTATGAGCAATGTGATATGGTTGGATTCTTCTATTTGATCCATCAACACTTAGCATGTTGATTCCCTTTCTGGTCAGTTTCTGTGCAAGGCAAGAAGGGTAGGGGTTAGTTCACAATAGCTCTGCGAGCTAAAGTTATTTGTTTGTACAAACCGATGTAAAATAAAACTTTGTATCTTGTATCTTGTATTGTATCAATAGGTTAAACAATGGAATTCGGATCACTGGGTTTTTGGTTCGATTTCAGCTCTTGCTGGTTGATTACTATGTTTGACAATGGACAGCTGTCTTAATCACCCTTCACTTCATTCGTTTTACTTGTCCTCTTCCTATGATGATCATGCTGTTGAATGCATAAATGAAGGCAATAAAACCCTAATCTAATCCAAATGATTGTATGCAAGGAAAGGTGAAGGTTAAATGCTCAACAACAATATTTTCTTGAAGCTATGAATGCCATTTAATAGTGCAGTGTTTTTGGTGCAGACTCTCGTGATAGTTCCAAGTCCTGCGGCAGCAATACAGTCCCAGCATTATACGAGACTGCCATGTTTGCAGTCATATAGTGAGCTCCTGTAGGAATGGATGCCTTTTTAGGTGTGAAATGTATCATTTTGTATGACAAGGAGCGCCTGTTTCTCCCCAATATATTATGCATACAACAGAGCCAAGGCTAAACAGGACATTGGCCTCCCAATTAGGAAACACTAAAGTTCAATCTACTGCCTGTCACTTCAAACAGTGGCAATGACACTTCTGCAAGCTACGTTAATATGCTTCAAAGGTGGGTCCTGCGATATATGGCTGACCCACTCTTGAGTGAAGGGAATAGTGCATGGGCCGGCATATATAAATGTTGCCATTATAGACACCATGTATGACATTGGTAGTAGTTATAGATTTTCCCACTTGCTTATATATCAGGAGAAAGGTAACAGTGCAAGGGTATGAGCATCAATCGAACATTGATGTAGGCCTACAAATTCAAAATACAAATACAAATACACATTCAAATACATGGATGAACTCATATCTTCACTTTCTCTCACTGAAAATACTCTGATGTGAAGCAACAATTTCTTACACATAGAAATGATTTATCTGATCTTTCCACAACTTTCCTAACTCGCTGGTCATAATTTCCTCATTTTTATGACACTCCTACATCTTCCCTCATCATTTATTATCATTACAACACCATACAGGAGCTAAATTTCCTTTCATCTACACAAGATAGATATGTTGAGGTGACACCTGGAGATATGACAGATTACATGAAGATGACACTCTTGGGGAATGAACGGCTTCGATAATCTATTGCTCTGAAATAAAACCCTGTGAAACATAATGTTCAGATGATATTTTCAAAGTTGTTCTGAGTCATAAGGGTGTAAAAGTAAAAATCAAAGATGATGGACAAATTAACAGCCACTGTACAATTCAAAACAATCAAACATACTGAAACATGGCACAGTGACTACCAATGTGTAACACCTTAGTTGTCATTGCTTCTGTGTAAAGTAACAGGCATCAGATTGATATTGAAGGATCCGTTATTGAGAGACTTACTTGCTGCTGCTCTTGCTTTTGTGTATGCATACTACATTTTGAGAGACAGGAGGTCCTTGTCATACAGAATGGGGCTCCTTGATGATGAGAATTGCAGCAAATTATGTCTGTCTCTTATAGTAAAAGTGAAATACTATTCATATGGAATTGCTATTCCTCATACGGGGCTGATTAATGTTGCAAAGGAATTGGGAAGGCACATTACCCTTTCTTTCATCCATTAAGTATTTTATGAGAAAGTTAAGGCTCATTCTGCTGTGAAGGTTGTTACGGGTCAGCAGCAATGAACAACAAACACAGATATTTAAAGTTTACAATTTTAATAAAACAACAAAAATATTTACAGTTACGAATTCACAAGTTTTAAATTTACTCAAAATTAACTAATTGTGACCCAAAGTAATTTTAACCACTTATATGTGTTATCCTATGGCTGAATGTCCATAGTGAATATTCCGGAAGCCAGAGGTCCGTTGGTATTTGGAAATGTCCAATAAAGTCCGTGTGAACTATAATCCACTGAAAATAGCGTCCGTGTAAAAATAATCCAGAGTCCTGAGTCCTTGTATGGTGTAATCCAGTAAATCCAGTATAATATCCAGTGTAGTAATGTCCAACAGTGTGATCCTCAATGTCCAGTCTATGATGTGCACCATTCAGCGATTTGGTAGAAAGTGACTGACCATGTCAGCTCCCGGTCATATTTATATGCATCAAAACCTTCTAGCATGTTCCAGTCCTTCTGGAATGCATGACTCATCATCCAGCGTTTTCCAGATATATTATTTCTTCCACAGAACATTCCATTTGTTTCCACATTCAAATAAACAACTTAACTGGGTCACAATGTCGACACAATTGTTTATCAACTGATTATGTTATCATAATAGAATAGCAATTCAGTGCTAATTGGTGTTGCATAGCAACCATGCAATGTTAATGTAAACAATCATACACAATAGCAGATCATTGTAAACAATGATAATATACAGAAATACATGAAATATACAGTATGATTGACATAAAATACACATACCATTATAACAGTAATATTTATATGATAATAACCATATACAGTAAAAATGATATAAAATGTCCATACTGTATTTACAATTATTATGTGAAATTTGTCATACATCACAAGGTCTCCCGAGGGCTAAATTGCCTCAAATAAAGTACTTCTACACAGTGAAGCAGAGGCAAGTACACTGCTGTGAATATGATATAAAGTGAGGAAATTGAATACCTAGATGGAAGTCTTGGAGAAGAAAATGTCATATCAAAGTGCTCTCATAAACGACTTTTGAAGACTTTTCTTTCTGGAAAATGACACACAGCAAAATGAATCATACCATAACTATCGAAGTATGTGTTCATGGAGTGCCATTATAGTCTTTTACATGGTCCGCAAACAATCATGGCATTAGCATAAACGCTGCTCTTGAAGATTTTTTTACAGTTTCAATGTTGGAAACAATCAACCTATCATATCACTTGACGGTAGCAAATCAACCTAACACCCTTACAGCAATTTATCTTTTGTCCACTAATTCTCACCGCACTCCATTGTCCAGTCACATAACTGTCTAACACTAGCATATGGAGATACCTTGAGATGGTCAGTTGACTGGGGCTTGACCAGTCACAAGAGTTATTGATAGGGGACCATTCGTGAGACACTTTTTATGCTGAATATGTGTTGCTTAGTGATAAAGGTAGATTTGTTTTGGGTGGGTGTTAAGGTTTGCTATGTTGACGAGATGTTCCAGTTTTATAACAGTTACAGCTTTTATAAGAAAAGATCTTGTGTTTGGTTGCAGGGTAGTTCCATTGGATCTTGGAAGATTTAAAGAAGGAAAGGGTATATCTTTTGTGGTAATCCTTGTCTATAAAAAACAAATCAAAGGTGTAAAAGAGCACAGAAGAACTCAATTATTGTTGCCATACTTCAATAAGTTTTTGAGGCGCTATTCAACCTCTAAACTGCTTCTTTAAGCTGCACCCTGCTACCACCAAGACCAAAATGTTGTTCAGCATTTCCGCAAGCGGCAATTTTGTTGGTCGATTGGATGAAAGAGAGGAATTCATTGTCATCACAAAAGATCAAAGTGATTTTCAGTGACTGCTGAATCTAATAACATGAATCTAATCATATTGTGGGAAACAGACCTTTCCCGCCACCAGGCCGCCGCCAGAGGCGCCAGCGGCGCCCCTTGCGCATGCGCAGGGCGCCGCTGGCAGAAGCAAAGATGACACAGACATGAACAGATTGTATATTTGGACGCTCTAGATTTGTATGTATTTCGGGTGTATTAAAATCCTATATTTGGTGTCAGAACCTATGGAGCTGTTCAGGACGTTCTATAGGGCTGCCTGAACGTTATTGCCTGGTTTTTTGGGCGTTTCCTGGCGTTTTTTGGCGAGAAACTTGCTCGTTTTTCGCTTGTCAACTCGTGGCTTGTCGGCCTGTAATGGCGGCTGGGCTGTGTTGAGGTTTGTTTGGTGTCTTTTCGACGTATTTTCGGACATTTATCAGTGTTCCTCACCATTATTGCTGGTGGTAATTCATTCAGAATATTGTTTTGCGCAATATTTTGAAGTGGCAAGCGTTGTCCTGGCGTTTTTGTGAGGATTTTTGACTTCGTTTTGGAGCTGGCAAAATTTGGCTTGTCTGCCTGTAATGGCGGCTGGGCGATTTTTGCTGTAGTGAATCTTTTGGTGATCGATTTATTGGTGCTTTAAAAGTGTTGACACTGTCAATTCATGGTGTCATTTTGGTTGTTAGGTGTTTTTCGACGTACGCTTAGTTTGATAGTGAACGGTGCCCGAGGTTATTCTGGCTCTTTTCTGAGAAGTTTGCACAGCTTTTCAGGCTTCGTTTTTGGTGTGAATTCCGACATTTTCGGTTTTTGCATTGCTCAGTGCTTGGCTGCTGTTTTGACAGCAATGGCGGCCAGGCCATTTTCGTAAATTCGGCGATTTTCCGACTGAATTTACGATATTTTCGTGGGTTGTCTCCACCTAAATGTGGTGGTATTTCATTAGAAATATTGTTTCCTTGTATTGTGCGAAGTTTGGGTAACTGAAACTTCGTAGTTTTTGTGTATTCATTGATTTACTTTGCTGTCTCTGGGCCCAGTCTAGCATGTGAAACACGTGCGTTTCGGTCTGGGTCTATTTTTAGAAGTTAGCTGGCCTGCATCACTGCTAATTTAGCATTGTAGCTCATTGTTGGTTGGCAGGCTTATTACTAATTTATGGTCGTTTGTCTTCTCAGTTTATTGCTTCTCAGGTTATTTCATTTTCTGTAGCTTAGTGTATATGTATTGTTGAACTTCGTTTTTTTTCATAGATTTCAGTTTGACAGTGCCTTACTTGGGTCCTTCCATATTTTTGGAGGGGGAGGGCCTGCATGGTTTGCTGATATTTGAGTTTGTGTATTGTGACTCAAGTTTTGTAGCTCAGGCCATGGAATTCAGGTCAGGAAATTCAATTCTGACCTGACTTGGGTTACATGTCTGGGATTGCAGGACTTTGAATTGTATATGTGCGTTGAATGTATTGCCCGTAGCACCGTGACTTGGAGTGACTTACCTTCAATGACTTGCTTTAGCGACTTGGCTTTAGCAATTTGACTTTAGCGACTTGACTTCAGCGACTTGACTTTAGCACCTTGACTTTATCGACTTGACTTTGGCGACTTGACTTTAGTGACTTGACTTTAGCACCTTGACTTCAGCGACTTGACTTTAATGACTTGAGTTTTATGATCTAATTAGATTTTGTTTTTCTGTTTTCTAGTTTGTTTTGCTGGTTCTTTAAAATTTTTTGGAGGGGGAGAGCAGGTAGAGTGGTCTAATGCAGTGATCATAATCGGATCGCACAACATCCCTTGACTTGTTGGTAGATAACTTGTAGTGGTGTGGTGGTTTGCGGGGCACGGCTTCGCCCTTGAATTATCATGGCGCCAACTAATTTGCAAACGGCATCCCGGGATCAGCTGCGCGAGATACCGCTAGTTGGACCGGCGCGCGCCGAGATGATAATCCGGACACGTGAAACGCATGGCGTGTTGACATTGGAGCTCTTGAATCGGTACATTCCACAGGGAGGGCTCTGGAATTCTTTACATGCCCAAGGGATCATTGGTTTCGGGTCCCCTCAACGGGAGGTTGATGGGAGGGAGTCCTTATCGGTTGGGATGACCAGGGACCATATGGCCCGTGGGAGGGAGACCCTGCTTGAGAATGAATCCAATCACATGTCGGCATCGGAATACAGAGAGTCCTTGGTTATAGACGATATGAAACAATCTATGCGTGAGATTGTGTGCGAGATGAAACAATCTATGCATAAGATTGATCATGCCATCCGGCAGATAACGGAACAAGTAAAACTATTGTCCTTGAGAAGGAGACGTAGGGATACGCATAGGTCAGCTCGGTCTCATCGGTCTGTGCGAGAACCCCTAACAGAAGAGGCCCACCGACGGGCTCTCTTCGGAGCCATCTTGGATAGAATCCCGGCTACAGGAGTGTATGAGGGTGGTACGATGGGGGGTCCTCGGCCGCAGTTAGCCAAAGGTCATCCGATAGCAACCGGAGCCACTAGGGATCCAGACAAGGATCGTCCACCAAGGTCCGCAGGGGCGGATGAAACCCTCACCGGTAATGTATTCCCTAATCAGCCTCTAGCCGGGGCAGCGGGGAAAGTGAATCTCGGCAATGTTACGTTTAAGCCAGCAACTCCAACAAGGAGGTCCTTGCCGGTGGTCAATACCCTTGGGGAAGGGTTTCTGAATAGGGGTCCCATTGGTCTCACTAGCCGGCCCATTAAATTACGGCCGGTCGTTGACCCTAAATCCACATCTTTGGCCTCAGTCAATGCAGCGGTCCGGACCAGGGTCGGAGTCGCTGGTGGGGGTTCACAAGCACAGGCTCACATAGATGAGCTAATAGAGGCCAATTTGGAGCAACTACGGCGGAGCCGGCCTACCGGAGCTCGATCGTATCCACTAACGCCTATGACCATCAGGTTCGATCAGAGCAACCGAGGGAGTGCTCAATTGTTGACTGAAGCGGATGCGTCCAGGTGCCCCGAGGTGAGACAAGGGCAGACCACAGGTCCCCTGGTTAGCGATAATCGTCCTGGAATGGCAGTCGGAATAATGGGGCTCAGTAGGGAAACTGGGACGGGACACCAAGCCGCGGTCTCAGCTGATACAGGGGGATCACAATGCTTATGCCCACCTCACAAGATTAGCTTGAAGGAGGTGGAGGACAATGTGATTAATGCTACGGATTCGCTTGAGCAGGCCAGTTTCCGAGGGCGCGTGCCAAGCATTAAGGGAGAGGAGCCAGCTTTGGTCTTGCAGTCCAAGTCCCCCATGTCATTGAAGTCCGGATATAAGCGTAACTGGAGTGGAGTGCCCAGTGGTGGGGGTCCCTTTCCCGAGCATGACACGACATCTTTTCTGGGGAGCCTCCCAGGCCTGTTGGCCATAAATTATAGCCAGTTAAACGCACATGCTTTGCACCCGTGGCGGGAAATTTATTTTAGCATTGGGGATATTGTTGGGCATGGGTTCGCTGATGAGTTTCGTGGGTCAGCGTGGCTAGCGGGCTCACCTGTTGATCACTGCCCAAGGCCCTTTGGATGGATCAGGCTGCCGTCATTATCCTATGGCCCAGCGGGTCACGCTTATGGCCCACAGGGTTGCGTCCCCGAATCCGCAGGCCAACGTTATGATCAGGGGGCCTGCACCCATGGCCCAGGGGGCTTCGCCCATGATCCAGCGGGTCGTACCCATGGGCCGTCGGGTTTCGCCGATGACCCAGCTGGTCGCACTCAGGACCAAGCAGGTTGCACCCATGACTCATTGGCGGGGGACCACGCAGGTGCTGCAGACCCGAGTTATGACCCGGGGGGTTGTGCTAATGACCCAGAGGGCCGCGAACACCCATGCGATGACACTTGTGACTCCGCTAACGCTCGTAGCCAGCCTGTCCCATTGATTGTTCCTAGTGGGACTCCGTCGATTAGGCGGATGACCAGATATGGGTGGCCCCACAACTGGGACCCCCCCTTTGACAAGTGGGCATCCATATAGGTCATGGTTAGTGTCACACGGGGTGGAAGAATCCTTGTCATATTTAATTGTACGCGGGGGTATTGTGTCATTGTTGCAATTAACAGTGGGTCATTAATCGTTGTATTTATCTAACTATGGGGAATTTATGATCTTGGTTATTGTAATTTATATATCGGGCAGCACTAATTTTTAAACACTCTCAGGTTGTGTGATTTAACATTGTGGCTGAGTTATCTCTCCTGCTTTTTGGTGGGGAGGTGAGGGGTAGTGAAACAGTCTTGACCTTAATGAAATAGGATATAATTATTAGTTGGAATTGGATTGTTTTCTCAGCTCTGAGAGCGCTTGATCTGTAATTGTAATCAAAATATCCTTTCTAAACTTGGCATAAATAAATATTTTTACAGTCGACCAGTCCGGTAATAATGAAACATATCTGGAGTATGTCGTGTCCCTCATAACGGAAATTCTTTATAGGTCACATATTTATCCAACCAAGTTATATTCAATCATGAATAGACGTAATTAGTATGATAGGGATTATCTGCGAACGTGGGGATTCTGCTAGTAATCGGTTTAGAATTCGAGAGAGTTGGAAAGTAAAAGGTTGATGAGGTCGTAAAAGGTTATCAGGGTTAGTTGGCGCGGGGGGCTTTCACAATGAATCCGAAGACACATGCGTCTGGTGCACTGGCCAGTGAGTGATGCATTCGGAGACCCATGTGTCTGATGCATTGACCGATGAGTGATGCATCTGTAGCCACACGCGACTGGCGCACTAATCGATGTGTGATGCATTCGGAGGCACATGCGTCTGTTGCACTGATCGATGTGTGGCGCACGCAGAGACACATGCGTCTGGTGCCCTGATCGATGAGTGATGCATTCGGAGACCCGTGCGTCTGGTGCACTGATCGATGAGTGATGCATTCGGACACGCATGCGTCTGATGCACTGGTCGATGATCGATGAGTGATGCATGCGGGGATACATGCGTCTGATGCACTGATCATTCTGTGACGCATTCGGAGACACATGCGACTAGGTCGCTGGTCAACGAGTGCCAGATTGGGCTACTCACGACGAGATAAAATATGTGGCCGGTGCGCTAATTGTTAAACAATGGGGTAATCAGTATAATTCAAGTAATTACTTGATTTATCTCACCTAATATGGCCTCATCAGCCTATACATCTAGATTTTGCGGAATTCTGAGGTGGTATATGTTAAATATTATTAATTAATTAACAACACAACCATCACTCCATTGGTTATTAGTGTTTAAACGGTTATTTTGGGGATATATTTTATCTATGTTGTTGGCACCACCATTGGGTTGGTAATATTATGCACTATTTTGGGTGTTCCATCTATTCTTGGTTATTGTTACATTTATAAGCTATTTAGGCTTGGTTGCCGTTCTTGCACCATAATCCTGGGTTATGCTCGTCTCTTGTTGTGATTGTTCTTTTACCAACTTGATCTGACCAGTTCGGACTTACTGTTTTGTTCTGCCGTTAAGAAATTTAGTTTGTGTGAATTTTGTGACATTTTGGTCATGCAATCCGACGTCTCGGCATATGTCCGATGGGATCAGGGGAAAGTACTCTTGCTGCTCATAACTAAGCACTCAGTGCCGACATGCACAGGAAAGCCGTGCAAAAGGGTCATCAAAATCGGAACCACAGCAGTATTAGAGACTATTTTGGGGATAGTGTCAATGATATGATGGGGACAATGTCTGTATATACATTGAACTTTTGTCAATTCTCCTGTTCGGGTTCGAATTTTCTGTGGTTTTCTTATTGTGGCTGATTATCGGTGGGTTGGCCTCCTTGATCATGTTGCTAGTACGCAGGTTATCGGTTCAGTTAGTCATTTCAGACTGGTGGCAATTTGAAGAAGTTGTGAGAACATTCTGGGTATGTCTGTTAAGATAGTTCTGTGCGTAGAGTGGCCCCCTTTTCCTGTCAAATTTTGTTGTTTTTCACCCCAATTCTGGTCTATGCTTGGTTCCATCTTATGATTGTTTTCATACTGGCTTGATGCGGTCATTCTCATTATTCTGTTACTCTGCCGTAAAGACTATTTTGTTGGGAGTTTTTGCACCATTCTGTTCATGCAATCCGATATTTTAGTGTTTATAAGATTTAATTAGGCCATCTCTCTGGCTGCTTATCAACATCAGAACCACAATAGTACTAGGGGATATTTTGCTTGTCAAAATAATTTCTGTGTGGAGTGTGGTCCTTTTCCTGTCAAAATTTGATGGGGGGGAGGGGAGGCCAGAGACTGGTTGTTTGCTCCTGCGCGGAGGGGCCGGGTATGTTGTCTCTGAGGACGCTTCGGCTCTTTCAGGACACCATTGCTCGGTGACGCTCCGCAATCCTAATGGCCGAGCCAGAGACTGGTTGTTTGCTCCTGCGCGGAGGGGCCGGGTATGTTGTCTCTGAGGATGCTTCGGCTCTTTCGGGACACCATTGCTCGGTGACGCTCCGCAATCCTAATGGCCGACATTCACGGAAGTGCCGGGGAGGTCTGGCCCTGGGTGAGCTTTGGCTCTTCCGGGGTTGTTGCCCCTGGCCACCGTGATCACGATGGTCATGGGATGGTGGAGTGAGAGCAAGGACACAGGCGCCGTGTCCTTGACCCGGATGGTCACCAGTAACGGAGACAGATCATGTGATCATAGGCCGCTTCCTTCCTCCATGGGCAGGGTGCGGTGCTCATACTTGCCTAATACCTAGTTTCGGTGATGACGCAGACGGCCTCCCGCCGATGACTCTGCCACTCTTGGGTCGGCGGATGTGGACTCTGACACCCTTGGGTCAGCGGAAGTTGACTCTGCCACTTTTGGGTCGGCGGAGGTGACACCCAGGGCTGGGGGGCCTCTGCTGTCGTCCGTTATCGGGGTGTTATGGTTATGACCCGAGGTTCACGCCGAGGTTCACGCCGGGTCATGTGACTGAGAGAATGAGTAATACTCGGGAGTGTCGTTTTTAGGAGCCGAATGCGAGCTTGACGGTGGTTCCTTTACAGACAGATTGAAATAGCGAAAGTGGGTAATATGGTGACGATAACTCAGTATGTTGGCATTCTACCTGTAGTGGGGGAATCCCCATGACACTGAATTGCTAAGGGGCTTCTCGGGGCTATACGGCGGACCTTGGGTCGATGGGGTTCCGTGGCCGCCGGCTGGCCTGGTGTGCTTCTGGCGTCGGGCTTGGCCGGCTTGTGTGAGTCAGCCTCCTGGTTGTAGCCATGGTGCGATGCAGGAGCTGGTTGTAGGGTCCAGAAGAGGGCTCGCCTCTTTTACAAGTATGGTAAATCAGTTTTACTACAGTAAGCCCTCCCCCCAGGTGTATAAGTATTAGTTGTAAAGTAAATTTCCAATCCGCCGTTCATTCCTCCCTCCATGCAGATAGGGGAAACAGTACAGTTACTCTTCCGCAGGCCAAACGGGTGGCATGGTTGCGTGGTGCGGTTTGCGCATATGTGCCAGTGTTGGAGAGGTTATATTGCCAACTTCCGCTCTGAATTTTATCAACGGGTAACCGACCGACAAGCGCTTAACACTGCAGAAATGTGATTGATTGCGCATTGGGGAACCTCGGTATTGAATCCTCAGATTCTTGTTACACAAACTTGGAGCAAGTTATCCCTCTCGGGCTTTCCCCGGTGGAGTGCCCCAGGCATGCAGGCGGAGACTAGCGGTCCCCTGCCCGCGCCAATGGCGCGGTCCGGGCATCGCGGTTGGCTCTGCCTGGCAGGGCGCCCCGGTGGGCTATGGTTCTTGGTGTACATCTAGGGGTATTGAACGGGCGTCCGCCCGGTGACCGTGTGTTGCCGGTGGGCTTTCCCTCCTCATGCCAGGTGCCCTAGAGCCCATGGTCTGATCGAATGGTGAATGTCGACTATGTGAGTGTGTGTTACCAGTGTGTGGTTATGTTGATTGTGTTTAGAATTGGGTGCACATACTGGATTTGTAAATACAGGGGTTGAATTAGGTGGCATGTATTGTTGTTCCATATTGTTGCTTATGTTGGTGTCACGGCTCTGGTCGGTAGACAGTAGGAGAATTCCGTTGTTTCGGGTTGGCTGGTGTTGTCTTTCGTTCATGTCTGTCGTAGTGTCTCGCTTCTAAAAAATGTGCCAAATTATGAAGAAGAGGATATATTTGTCATGCAACTGCCGGCAGGCCTGTCCTATGGGTGTTATGCGGCCTGGTGCTGGCAGGTTGTGGCCGTGACGATGAAGGAAGATGATGTCTAATGGAGAACCATTCAAGCCTGGGCATGAAGATGATGTCTAATGGAGAACCATCCAAGCCTGGATAGGAAGATGATGTCTAATGGAGAACCATCCAAGCCTGGATAGGAAGATGATGTCTAGTGGAGAACCCTCCAAGCCTGGATTTGAAGATGATGTCCATTGGAGAGCCATCTAAGGAACCGGAAGATGATGTTAATTGGTCATCGAGTCACCAATTCCTCAGAAACATTAGGGGGGAGAGTGTGGGAAACAGACCTTTCCCGCCACCAGGCCGCCGCCAGAGGCGCCAGCGGCGCCCCTTGCGCATGCGCAGGGCGCCGCTGGCAGAAGCAAAGATGACACAGACATGAACAGATTGTATATTTGGACGCTCTAGATTTGTATGTATTTCGGGTGTATTAAAATCCTATAATATGGTCCTTGTAGCTTCAGAGGCTTTTTAGCAGACAAGACTCTTTATTGCATGAAGTAGAAGGTCGTGGGGTGTCATCTATTGTTGGAGATCCATTTACGATCAATTACTAGCAGTGAGGACAGTTGTAAAACACATTTATTGAAATAATATGTGAAATATAGTTATCATTGATGAAATTGGCTACTTATCGAACTTGTCATTGCAAGTGCTGAGCTGAAGTAAGATACCAGAATCAATTCTTATCAAAAATATGTTTCTAGGTTGAAATTTTGAGTCCTTTTCCCAGTGTTACTTATTTATCATGAGCACTGCAGCACATTCAGACATTAAGCTGGCTTCAGCTTGAACTTGTCCCCAAGCCGAATCACTGAAGCTTTTGAAGGGACATTAGTAATCTGTGCAGAGTTGACAGTGCTTTACTCAGAAGAGATGAAAGTCAAATTGGCCAAGAGGGAGATCATCAATTTCCACAGTGGCGACAGGACAAGAGTATCAATTTGGTGCAACTTGCAGTTAAACCTGCTGCTTGTTGAGCATTTTGAGAAAATTGTTGCTCTTCAAATAACAGACACCTACGAATCCACTGAGACAACACAGATGAAAATAACATTTAACAGACAGTGAGATACATATAGGCCTATAACCTAACTTAAGATGAGAGTCACAATGATTGGTCCCTCATTGTGTTTATATATAAATATATTGCATTTGAAAGCTGGGTCAAATTAAAGACTCCCAACATTTCTGAATAGAACACGTGCTAGACTCCTGGCCTGATCACAACTTTTCACTTGATTAAAATGAAATCAAAGAAACAAACTGCCAAAGTTTATCACTATATAATTTTCCAAAGCTCCAAGGTTCTTAATCCAATAACCCACTTTCTTTTTGATTCTATTCTACCCTTCTGCTAAATCCAAAGAAGGTCAAAAGAACTTCTAACCAATTCCCTGAAAGTTTCTGAAACAATTGCCCGGGAAGTCTTTAGTTGCTCTCAGCATTGTCGGCTGAGTCTGGTTTGTCTTTGGGTCAATAATTGGGTTGATGAAAAACAGTCCAGAAGATTTCTGCCATTTGTTAAGAGAGAATGGAAAAGTCCTAGAAATAATGTCTCAGGAGTAGCCCTGAGGCAGTTCAAATTAATAATATTTGTAGCTCAGATAACATAATTTTCATGAGTATTTTGCATTGGCGAAAGTTTGAAACAAAATTGTTTTGCTTTTTCCCATTCCTTCTTGTTCTGTTTTGGTGCTAGGCCCATCAGTTTATTCATGGTAGTTGTTGGTAGTTTTTATTCTGCCATTGTTTTCTCAATGGAAAAGACAGAAGAAAAAATAGATACTCCTGCACAAAAAAGCAGAAAACACTTCCGCATTCTCTATAATGCATAGTTGCATTCCTCCATTACCCTGGAGTATCCAATTTACATAAGTCGACAAGGAGCTCCTCTTTCTCCTCTATATATTATGTATACGACAATGTCAGGGTGACTGGAACTTGGCCAAGCAATTAGGAAACACTCAAGCCCAATCTACTACCTGTCAACCAAGACTTCTCCCTTGATGGTGTTAATGTAGCAGCTGAATTTATGCATTTTCAAATAATGCTGCAATGTTATCAATTTGTTATGGGGACTAATGTACATTTTAAGTAGGTTTTGCAGTTTATACTGCAGACCTGATTAGGAATGTATTATACGCTACTCACTAGTGAACAATATTTCAGTATATTTCAAGATATTACAACTAAAATGTAATAATTAAACTTCTTACTGGTAACTTTGGTTCCATAAATTGATCAAAAAACTGCAGTACTTGCCATGGTCCAACAAGAAAACGCTTACGAAAATAAGTGGATAATCATGATTATCCCTTGAAGCTCAGCAAATGATAGAATGGACCCAACTGTCCCTCAATGGCTGTTCAGGGTCTTTGATAAATGCTGTAACTGCCCATTTGGGAACATCAGGATGAAAATATTCATGAGCAGAATGGGCAATTACCCTGGGTGGTAAAACAAGGGTCAAATTTAGGTCACAATATAATTGCATATGATGCAAAATTAAGGTACCTACAATGAAGTCCGATAAAAACGGGCTCTTGGCACCAATTTCTTCATCTACATACTCCACTCTGCTGGTGCTAAGCATGGAAACTTAAGTTGATTAATATAGTGTTTAACACAAATTGACACAATAATTCCCTTCCCAATTTCCCATTCTGTTTTATGAGCCAATGTAAAACATTAATGTGCTAGTTATTTTGTTGTAGAGTTCTGTTGAAGGATTTAATTGCCTGTCATGAAGACGCTTTATTACCAGTGTAACTTGGCTGATGAAGAGAAGAAAGTCCTGTGAAAAGTGTAGTTATAGGTTGTGCACAATAACAAGAAACATCAACATCTGAATTTCAGAAAGTGCTTCACTTCCATGTGAAAAGAATATATGTGCACATGACATTGTATTCTCTTCCAGTAAAGAAATAAATTTTCCAAAAAGCTAGGTTACGGTATATATTATTATAGGCAAGTATTATCATGTCTAATTTATAACATGGCTTCAGTTTGATGGCAAGAATCTCCGAATATTCCATGTTACTGTCAATTTCTTCATAAAACTCGACAAAACAATTCATGGATTCCTGTGTTGAAAACAAATCTAGTAAGAAGGCGTCAATCATCACTTTAAGCAGCTCTTTCAGCTCTTCCTTTCACTCTTAAATCCAACTACTACATGTCACTGTCCAGTCACACAACTGTCCTCTGCTTTTGTATGGAGAATGGAGATCCCTTGACAGGGGGGATCCAGAAAATTCTGGTGGGGGGGTCTACCGGGCTATTAAGTCACGGAACGCATAGTTCGCGACATAATGCCACCCCACGATGATAAAATTAACATGTGAAAATAATAAAATTTTGGTCCGGTGGGGGGGTATGCATCCCCCCCATCCTCCCCCCCCCCCGCATCCGTCCCTGTCCCTTGAGCTGGTCTGTCACTGGGAGCTTGACCACTCACAAGACTGTCAAGAGTTATTGAGGGGAGACCATTTTCCATGACACTTTCAATGCTGAACATGTGCCATTGGGTGAAAATGGGGAAATTGTTAGGAGGAAGTGTCTGTGTATCATACAATTTCTGGAGTGAGATAAAAAATGGCAGATCATCAAAAATATCTTATTGGAAATCAATGGTTCCAAAGATACATGTACATGTTTGTTGATAGAAATAGCATAATATGGATTATGAACTCAGTTTAATATTGCTGTCTCTCCTATGCAGTCTGCTCAGTGCTCACGGCTCATGTAAGCTGAGGAGCATGCATATAATTCCTACATGTGAACAACCTCTGTAAAATGATGCGAAATATCTCTTCTTTTAACCATCAGCTTTTATGAATGGCAGAATTTTTTACAATCTGAATGCTCGTGAATATTGATATACCTGACCTTACGGTCTGTGGCCATTTGTGGACAAGTGTTGTATTGAATCGGACAGAGAATGAGACTGTCCTCAATGAGATCTAAGTTGTCCTCAGTGACTGGGGAATCCAATAAGCGAATCCAATAATGTCAGAACCTGATACTCTAGTAGCTCATGGTAGTGGTGTATGCAATCATATGTCCAGAGCTAAACTCTTCAGAATTCCATTATTTATAGGTCTAGGTATGAAATTAGGTTGGTGTCAAATTTCTGATAGGGGCCGAACTTTCCAAAATGGCCGCCACCATTTTTACGTTGTTTTAACATTTTTTCTCTAGATAAATGGGCCGTATCTCGAGAACCGTTGGAGATAGGAGGTTGTGTGACCACTCAAAATTTGCAGCATGGCAATGTTATAGGGAGTAGTTAATACATCTTTATATCAAAATATCAATAGTTTTTAAGAAAATTGCAAAATACTGATTTTATTAATTTTTCATAATTAATAATGTCCGTAAAAGCTGATAAATTAACTGTTTTCATGACAAACATTGATTCAGCACCAGTACAATACAAAGATAAGTCATTGTGAATTCTATAAACATACATTGGACATCTCTAATTTATTATTAGGTATCAAAGTAACCTTAAAATTACAGTAAAAAATGGAATAACACATGTTTTCTATGAATATATCTAACATTCAAAGCTAGCAGACAAATCTAGTTGTACGGTGTTTTAAGTTATCTTTTTTGCAGTATAAAATTCAACAAATTTAATGTTTCTTTTGTTTGCATGTGTGGGGCATTTTCATGGTGGGGGCAGGTCATCGGGTCTGCATGATACTGGCTGTATCACTGGTCTTAGACCAAATAGTTTTTCTTCATGAACCATAGGTCTATTGCAGTGGATCTGGGTTAGTGGTGGGAGGACTGGTAGCTTACTGCCATATCTTGCACTGCAGATATGACCTCTTTATTGGTGGGATGCAAAAAGAGTAATTAAATCTGCACACATATTATTCTATCACATTTTGGTACATTTCCATCCAGGAATTATGCTTCTAATTTGAGAAATTGTTTCTGCCTGAAAGGCTTACCATTAAATGATGCCACAAAGATCCCTCAACCTTGGGATTCCCTTGGGATTGGATTTGGCTAGGTTGGACTATGTTAGGTTGGGCTAGGTTAGATTGGATTCAGCAAGAGTTGCTTGATTAAACCCCGCGATTGGCAGTCTAGCGCGCTATCACTAGACAAATCCTTCCCCTAGATAGATAGATATTTAGATAGATGGTGATGTTTATAAACAGATACACGGAAAAACAAACTAGGGGAGTCCTGCTTGAAAGTGCTTGGGCATGTACTGTTATGCTCTTCTTGAAGTTAAGCAGCATACCAAATGGTTGAAATGGAGCTCTACCTTCAAGTAGTGGTACTGCTCTCACCTGTACTCATCATGTGTGATGCAGACTGTTTTCTTTATGGCCTACAAAAGAAACATTTCTTCTTTGGTGATCAGTGCAGGAAGTAGCTCACCCTCCGCAAAGCCCTGGGGTAAGGAAAGATTGCATTCAAGCCTGATAGCTTTGGCCCCACTTTGCTGGTCATGTCACAACTGCTTAGTGCATAAATTGCTGGGAGGTACATGTAAGAAACCAAGTCGCTGTCCAGTTGATCAACCAGAATGTAAAGTGAAGAGTTTTCTTTTTTTTGGTAACCTCCAGCTTCACATAAAACTTCTGTAGTTTACAGGATTTGCTTGAGTGGTCAATGAGTTTGATCAAGACATCAGTATAAGGTGAAACCACTAAAACTGATTGAAGCCCGTTTCACAACATGATTGTCTATCAGCATTGCACTGGATTAGTACCAATGAGAGCAGTATCAAAAATCAAAGGTTGAGCTTGATTTTAAACTGTGTGTATCAAGGGCTTCCCAGCATTTTGATGCTCAGGTCAGCTGAGGACTTACTCATATAATACCAGGGGACTGAAGCTAGAATGCCATGCTTCATTGACCATGGCTAATAAAGAGTCAAAACAATATGTTCAGCCCTAATAAATTCTATCAAATGTTTGCTCTGAATAAAGTTTACCTCACCTTTGGTTAGTTGTGTGACTTGCAGGCCAGTCTGCTATCTGTAAGAGTCATAAATACTTCAAGTCCATTTTGAATCCATTGCTAGGTAAGCCTTCAAGAACAGACTTGCAAGATTAGAAGTGGTCTGCAGAAAATTCCCAGGCACAGAAAAATAGATATATTCAAAACCTGGCAAAAAAGATCCAGTTTCAGCTTCATCTGGTCCATTTGTGTATTTGAATCCCGGGGGATTTGAAGATTTGTTGCAATAATCCTGGTTAACTACTTATTTCCAATTGATTCTTTCATAAATGATTGAGCCCTTTCTGGGTCAAATATCATGAAAACATTGTCCATATTATTATGTCATGCTCCACTGGCTGCTTTGACAAAGCATTCAATTGGTATCACTAATGAGGCATTTGCTGATCCTATTTTGATTGTTGTCTGTGCAAAACAGAAACAGCAACAAACAACTATCAAACCATTAAAAACTATCCAATTTCCACAATAATACTCATCTGAAAGAGAGTCAGGCCCACAGAATAGATTTCTTTTAACATTAATATATATAGGCTTTCTAACTAAAATTGGAAAAAAAATCCTAATAAATGCATTCAACATTTGATTAACTATTTACCACTTGCCTGAAATCACTTTTCCATCAATCTTATTTGCAAATTCGATAACATGTAGTACAGATGTACTGTGTATTTTATTCATATGTCACATCATTTTTGAGAGGAGAATGTCCAGGTCCTTCTGTTAAACCTTCTCATGTTATGATATTGTGACAAAAAATGTTTTTGATAGAAATGTATAGCCTGTCCTTATTTTTTATAACTTGTATTGCATTACTGAGTACTTGTAATGATTCAACTATCCTAATGTAGGTGGCACCACCTCCTGGTGACCCTACTCAACAGTAGCTTCTTTGATCACATATTGCAGGGCGCTTTGATGGACTGAAAGAAATTATATAATATTTTAATATGTGATCTTGCAGCATGATGGTACTGCCCTGCTGTTTTCCCCAAGATAGTGAAAATTTTGACCCAGGCATGTATTTTTATGCAAAAGAATTGGCAATTATCAAACCATTGATAACCTTTTTCCTATTTAATTCTACTTTTAGCCTACAAATATTTCTGATTGTCCTACAGTTAAGTGATATGTATGACAAATGCAGTTTTGTATTTCATTTTTATTTGGACAGAGCAATATTGTTTTGAGAATGTTATTTTATTTCATGAGTTTCTAACAGTTTCACTCCACTCAGTCAGTCAGAATGTTTAGAAAACAATGGCATATTGATTATCAAACTGTTGAGCATGTCATTCACAGCTTCACAAATTCCTCAGGTAGAAACAACTTGATCCTCTTGAGGTGACAATTTATAATTTAGACAACAAACTGGGTCAATTAGCAAAAGTGAAAGTATATTTTGACATAATTTCTGGCATCAAGCTCATAACATTATTTATTAATTCTTTAAAACTATTTATAGAACTTTCTTGTGTTATAAAATGCCTCAGAAGCCCCAGTCTATGGAATTTTATTATCATTAAAAAAATATATATATAATTGCCTTGACCTTGGGTCAACTACTTCCTTTTGTTGTGTCACCCACCAGCTGCCAACTTTTCTGGCTCAGTTACTTGGCTTGATATCTCAACAGAAACATCCCAGAACATAGTTTTGACACTTCTCAGAGTGAAGGTGAGTAAGTAACTAAAGCATGCATTAATGCATATTTTTTACCATATTTATATCATTGCAAATTGTGCCATTTAGTTAGAGGTTGCATTCTATTTGCATTCCCCTGATATCTAATGGTAACGGACTCAAATATGCTGGGAAGCCCTTGGTGTGTATGCTGTTCAACATCAATGGAAGAGCATATATAAATAGGGCACATCCACAGTGCAAGATATGGCACCAACCTGCCAGTCCTCTAGGCACTAACACATATCCATTGCAAAAGGGTTAATTAGGAAACACTGTTTGGTCAAAGACCAGTGATACTGCGGGTATCATGCTGGCCCGATGACCTGCCCCCACCATGCAAATAAAAAAAAACATCAAATTTGTAGCATTCTGTAACAAGGATAAGTGTAAACATCCAAATAGATAACCAAATTGGTCTGTGAGGTTCAAATATTAGATATATTCACGGAAAAGATGTCTTATTCTAATTTTACCTGACCTTTAAGGTTATTTTTAGGCCTAACAATAAATCACAGGTGGCCAATGTATGTATATGGAATAAATAATGACTTATCTTTGTATTGTACTGGTGGTGTAGCAGTGTTTGTTATGAAAACAGTTAATTTTGCAGCTTTTACTGACATTTTTGATTAAGAAAAATTAATAAAATCAGTTTTTTGCTATTTTCTTAAAAACTATTGATATTTTGATATAAAGATGTATTAACTACTCCCTATAAAATTGCCATGCTGCAAATTTTGAGTTGTCACACAACCTCCTATCTCCAACGGTTCTTGAGATACGGCCCGTTTATCTTGAGAAAAAATGTTTAAACAACGTAAAAATGTTGGCGGCCATTTTGGAAAGTTCGGCCCCTATCAGAAAAGTGACACCAACCTAATTTCATACCTAGACCTATAAATAATGGAATTCTGAAGAGTTTAGCTCTGGACATATGATTGCGTACACCACTACCATGAGCTACTCTAGTATGAGGCATTACAAGGGCTTTGCAACAGATCCACTCTCAATCTCATCAATATGAGAATCCCTGAGGGTCACCTGTTGAGTAGTCATGCCAACTTGCAACCTCGATCTGCCCCTGTGGCAACTTTAAAATTCTTATACTAAGCGCATCAAATGTGCAATTTTTATGTTGGATAAAATAATTCTCATTTTGAATTTGAAGACTATGGTCAAAAAGAAAAGGTTTTTAACAGACATGCAATTTTATCTTTTGATAGCAGCTCATTAGACATATAATATAATGTAATTCATTATTTATAAGTATCTAGTATGTTTGCTTGGCTGCTAATAATAAGACAAAGTGTAGATCAAGGCAGAGGGCAGTCAGCCTGTCACTTGAGGTCAATTTATCCATAACAAGAACATTGTACTGATGAAATGAATAGGCTTTTTTTTTACTGCGAAATCTCGCTGAAGCTACATGTACCAAAGTCCTTTTCAGTCCGCTTATTAAATTCACATTATTATATCTCACTTTACACTTTGATCTTGCCCAGTGTAAATTGAATCTCTTGTCGCTGTCTGATGAAAGGCTCTTCTCAATAAAATTGTGTTATATTATTTTGTCAGCAATGCTGTTGTCACTTATATCTTACTCAGGAAAAATTTTCATCAAGCAAATTATTCTGAAAATATTTAATGAAATTATTCAGAAAATATTACATCTCTGAAGATATCAGCAGAATCTTTGTACATTTCTAACCCATGTTATGTTCTAAAGCATCTTGTTAATAAGGAAGAAGAAACATTATCAAACTGTGACAATACAGGGCGATAAATCCCCTATTATCACCCAGTGACATGTGTCTGGCATTAAAGGTGTCTCAGAAATGGTCGACCCTCAATAACTTTTGTGAATGGTCAAGCCCCAAGCGACTGACCAGCTCAAAAGGATCTCCATACACTGGCTGTGGACAGATTCGTGACCGGATAATTGAGTGTGGTGAGATTTAGAGGACAAAAGACAAATTGGTGTAATGGCCCATATCAGCTGAATTATGAGCATTGTGATATGGTTGGATTCTTACTGTTTGATCCATTAGCACTTGGATTCCTTTTGGTCAGTATCTGTGCAAGGCAAGAAGGGAGGGGGTTAGCTCATTAGGTAAACTGTGGACTTTGGATCACTGGGCCATGGGTTCGATTCCAGCTCTGGGTTGTGACCTGGACCTATGATATGTTGGACAAGGGACAGCTGTTTAATCCACCTTCACTTCATTCCTGAAGTCTTCTTCCTGTGATAATCATGCTATTGAATACATAAACGCAGTCAATAAACTCAATCCCATTCATCCGATTGTGTATCAATTTGTATGCAAGGAAAGGTGAAGGTTAAAAACTCAATAACAACATGTTTTTGAAGGTATGAATGCCATTGAATGGTGCAGTGTTTTTTCTTCAGATTCTTATGATTGTTTCGCGTCCTCCGGCAGCAATACAGTCCCGGCATTATACGAGAATGCCCTGTTTGCAGTCATATTGTGAGCTCCTGTAGGAATGGATGCCTTTTTAGGTGCAAAATGTTTCATTTTGTATGACAAGGAGATCCTGTTTTCCCCAATTATTATGCATACAACAGTGTCTGGCTAAACAGCACATTTGCCTCCCAATTAGGAAACAATCAAAATCAATCTTCTGCCTGTCACTTCAAACAGCAGGAATGACACTTCAGCAAGACAAGCAGATATGCGTCAAAGGCGTATCCTGCAACATATGGCAGAATCACCCTTGAATTAAAGGAATAGTGAATGGGTCTGCATACATAAATGTTACTATAATAGACACCATGTTAGTATGACATTAGTAGTAGTTGTAGATGTTCCCAGTTGCTTATGTATCAGGAGAAAACTAATGGTGCAGAGATATGAGCATCAATTAGATATTGATGTACTCATATATCTTCACTTTCCTATACTTGAAATACTCCACTGATGTGAAGCAACAATTTCTTACACATAGAAATGATTTATCTGATCTTTCTACACCTTTCTCAACTCGTTTGTCATAATTTCCTCATTTCTATGACACTCCTACGTCTTATCACATCATTCATTATCATAACAACACTGGGGGCTAATTCTCCTTTCATCGCCACAAGATAGATATGTTGAGTTGACAACAAGAGATATGATGGATATCATGAAGCTGACATTCTTAGTGAATGAATGGCTTCAGTAATCTATTGCTATGAAATAAACCTGTGAAACATAATGTTCAGATGACATTTTCAAACTTGTTTTGACTCACAAGGGTGTTAAATCAAAGGTGACAGGCAAATTAATAGCAATATACAGTTCAAAAAAATTAAACAGACCAAAACATGGCACACTGACTTCCAAGGTGGAACACTCTAGGTGTCAGTGCTTCTGTGTAAAGAAACAGACATCAGATTGATGATTGATCTTGAGCACTCCCTTATTGAGAAGCTTATTTCCTGCTTGCTCTTGCTTTGTTGTATGCATAATATATTGGGAGACACAGGAGGTCCTTGTTATACAGAAAGGGGGCTCCTTGATAATGAGAATTGCAGCAAATTATGTCTGTCACTTCTAGTTATGTGAAATACTATTCACATGGAGTTTCTATTCTCTTAAGCAGCTGATTAATGTTACAAAGGAATTGGGAAGGCACATTACCCTTGCTTTCATCCATTATGTTGTAAGTGTTTTATGAGAAAGTAAAGGCGCATTCTGCTGCGAAGGTCTCTTGAGAGCTAAATTGCCTCCAATAAAATACCTCTGCACAGTCAGGCAGGCAAGAGACTACTAATATAAAGGTGAAGAAATTGAATACTTAGATGGAAGTATGGAGAAGAGAAAGTCATATCAAACTGCTCTTATAAACAACTGAAGACTTTTTTTTGTGCAAAATGACACACCGCAAAATGCATCAAGAATCATACTGTGACTATCAAAGTATGCATTTATGGAGTGCCATTATAGTCTTTTGTATCTTCTGCAAACAATCGTGATATTAGCATAAACTCTGCACACAATGCTTTCTGACAGTTTCAACATTGACAACAATCAACCTCTCATATCCCTTCACTAGAGCACGTCAACCTTACACCCTCACAACAATTTATCTTCTGTCCACTAATTCCCACCAGATTCCATTGTACAGTCACAGAACTGTCTAAAACCAATGTATGGAGATCCCTTGAGCTGGTCAGTTGCTCGGAGCCTGACCATTCGTAAGAGTCATTGAGCAGCGACCATTTGAGAGACCCTTTTAAGGTTGAGCATGTGTCGCATAGTGATAATGGGAGATTTATTTGGGGCAGGTGTTAAGGTTTGCTATGTTGACAGGATGTTCCAGTTTGACAACTGCTTTTAAAATAAAAGATCTTCTGTGTTTGGTTGCAGAGTAGTTTCATTGGATCTTGGAAGAAATTAAAAGAAGGAAAGAGTATATAGTCCGGCAGAACTGTGAGGTAACCCAAAAGTCCCCGATATAGTTTTTTTTCCTTTGGATTATTGTTCTATAGGGTCCAGGCTAACATTTCTTGGGTGATGTGAAACTCTCACCCTCGGGCAATTAGCACAATCCAAGATGGCGTCCCAAGATGGCCGCCGAAACCAAAATGCCCATATCTCAGCCCGTAATTACAGTAGAAAGATAAACAAAACATAATTATAGGGGTTTTCTGGGCAAAGGAATTCAACTACAGGCATAACAAAGTGATTGGATCAATTTTAAGACACATAAAACACCAAATATTGATAAATTAGCCCAAATCGCAACTTTTTGGCATCAAACCTAGTTGGCGCAGAGAAAATATGTTCACAGAGTGAATAAAAGCATGAAGGGGGCCAAGTGAAAATATTCATGCAGGTGAAAAATCCAAGATGCTGTTCGGAATAGCCATCTCACAGCATATATTTGCCCAAGAAAATTTTGTGTCAAGAAAGGGGTTGACATTTGTGGCACATTCAATTTGAAGACTTTGATTTATGTCCAGAGATTATCACCATAGTGATTAACATGATTGCCATTCAGTATGGGGGGGTGCTGGTGGGTAGATTTATCTCAAATGGGAGTCATATATAAATCATTGTCTATGATATTATATTATGTTATTATAAACAGTTGCATTTATGAAAATCTTGTGACATCATGTTACATGTACGTGCAAGGTACAGATGAGCATGAGTGTCAACTTTTCCTTGCGGCCCTTAAGAAATGTTGATGTATAATATCGATACGATAAAGGCGAACACAATTGAGGAGGCATTGAAAGTGAACCTTGGTGGATGACTAGACTGATGAAGGAGACAGGGAGGATGATAAGCCTTGGGAAAGAAATTTTTGTTGTGACAAACCCCAAGGAAGTTCGAAAGGAAGAGGTGTGCTGGAGTTAGGAGGCATACAGTGTGGAAAAAAGAATTGAAGAAAGTGGTAGAGACCTTAGAGCGAAAGTAAGACTAGGAAATAGGAGAATGGCAGAGATGGGGAATGAGGAGGCGAGGAGGGAAATTGGGAAAATGTATGGAAGGAAGTGGCACAGAAGGTGAATAGCTAGCAGAGGCATGAAGAAGAGGTGAGAGAGAAGGAGGAAGGGAAAGATGAAACCAGTAAAACTAAGGAAATATTTCAGGGGGTATAACCAGGAAGATGTTCATATGAAGAAGGGAGGAGACATGTGGACGTAGAATGAATACAGGGAGGAGGATGCATGGTGGGATAGGCCAGAAAGAAGGAGAAGATGCAGTGAGCCAGGAGACATGGAGGCAAGGACGGACGAAACTGGTGAGAGGATAGGAGGCAGCGAGAAGTAATTCATGTGCAAGGGAATATGCATGAATGGAGGAGCGAGGGAGAATGAATGGTATCGAAGGAGCATGTGCGATGGAAAGACGGGGAAGAAGCAGGATGTGCTGAAACAAGAAATCTATAATATTAAGAAGACAGAGAGGGATGAATAGATTAAAAGTGTTTGCAGTTGATGATGGATGGGAATTTAGGACAAGTAGGTAGAAAACCATGCAGGAGAATGTATTGAGGGAAGAAGATAAAAGGGGAAGGAGGTTCGGATACTCCGGGTTAGGAGGATATATGGAGAGGGCAGGTCAAGGAGATTTTAAACAATGAAAATTTTCAATTCCCACCTGTCCTTCTGCTCCTTTTACTCCACCCCATCCCAGTAGTCTAGCATGATTTCTTTTTGCCTCCTCAAGTCCTCTTTCCTGGCCTTCCCCTCTTATCTCTCAATGCATCCTCTTATACCGACCCCCACTGTCACATCTGTCAATTCTTTTGTCCTCTATGCCTCCTTCTGCCATATCTCCTCCATACTTACCTGCATATCCCTTTCTTTACAGTTTCCTTGCCTGCCAATCACCAATGCCTAATTCTCTCTTGCTCCCTACCTCTTTTTTTTGCAGTTTCTGCCCTACTACGTGCCATCGAAACTCCCACATTGCGGCATCCTCCTGTCTATCTCCCTTTTCCCAGCATGCCTCTTGCTCTGCCCTCAGCCTGTTTATCCTCTGGATGTCTCCTCCTTCCTTGCTGAATCCCCCCTCCCATGCTTCCATGTTCATGCACTTGAAGAATGTTTGGATAAAACCAACATTAACTGCTGTCTGTGCTTCCGCATTTGTGAAAAATCAGACAAAAGCTACGCTCATTTAAACATTTCTTTAAAGAAAGTGCTGAATTAACAATTTCCATAGCTGTTTTGCACATTCAGAGTTACAGACTCTTCCTGCTCTCATCCTACCCTGTTCGCCACTGTCCATCACACTTCCCTGCCTTGGGCCCATTCTTATCTATCCCAGAACAGTCACCCACATTTCTCCCTTTGAATTAAAACTTTATTTGCGGAAAGTTGGGGTCACAAACAAATACAAATAAAATACCTCCAATAAAAGAGTAAATGATTTTACTTGAGTTTATATGACAAAAAGTTATAAATGTACGAAGCACTCTCTTCCAACCAAACACATTCCGAAAAAGTTGAGATTTTGGTACACTATACCTATTTTCCCCCTAATATGGATCTGAAAATTGCTCTACTTTCTAAATCAAGCGCATTCTTTGCCTCAGAAAACATCAAAAATCATGTTTCAAACAAACATCCTATGCAAACAGGGTAGTTTTATTTCCATGAGGTTTGTATCTAACATGTACCAAAGTCTGTTAATTTGATGTGTCACAAGGTAAGTCCTTTCTTGACACAAAAATTCTATACTTGAACAAGTATATCATGTTAGACGGCCATTCCGGACACCATCTTGGATTTTTCACCTGCATTAATATTTTTAATTGGCCTCCTTCTCCCTCCTTAGTTAAATCAATAGATCCATATGCCACGTGCACTCTGCATTTAGTTTCATGCTTTTATTCACTCTGGGGAGGTATTTTCCCTGAGCCAACTCAATATAATGCCGAAAAGTTGTGATTTGGGCTAATATGTCAATATTTCATGTTTATTGTGTCTTAAAATCAATCCAATCACTTTATAATGCCTGTAGTTGAATTCCTTGGCCCAGAAAACCCTAAAAATGATGTTTTGTTTATCTTTCTACTGTAATTAGGGGCTGAGATATGGGCATTTTGGCATCGGCGGCCATCTTGGGACGCCATCTTGGATTGTGCTAATTGCCCAAAGGTGACAGTTTCACATCACCCAAGAAATGTTAGCCTGGACCCTATAGAACGATAATCCAAAGTAAAAAAAACTATATCGGGGACTTTTGGGTCAGGCCAAAAATCTTCATTTTTCTGCCGGACTAATATCTTTGTGGTACTCTTTGTCTAGAAAGAACAAATCAAATGTGTAAAAGAGTACAAATGAAGTCAATCAATGATACCATACTTCAATAAGTTTTTGAGGCGCTATTCAACCTCTAAACTGGTTCTTTAAGCTGCACTCTGCTACCACCAGGACCAAAATGCTGTTCAACATTTCTGCAAGCAGCAATTTTGTCTGTTGATTGGATTAAAGAGAGGATTTAATTGTCATCACAAAAGATCAAAGTGATTGTCAGTGACTGCTGAATCTAATAACATGAATCTAATCATATGGTCCTTATAGCTTCAGAGGCTTTGTAGCAGACAAGACTCTTTATTCCATGAAGAAGAAAGTTGTGGGATGTCATCCATTGTTCGCAAGCCATTTATGCATAATTCCTTCATGGGCAATTCCGTAAAGTCGGACGTACAGATCAGACACTTTAACAGCTTGTATAGCCCTACCATTACATGTTTGCCATTCCATTGTAAAATAGGTATGAGGCCCTGTGGCAGGGCTTTAAAACAAGCCATCAACCAAAGCTGAAAGTGCAATAGGAGCTGAGCCATAGGACAAATTGCATCGTGTCGGACGTACACAGAGAAATGGCACTTTTCTGACTTGATGGCTCGTCTCTCAAAACTCTGTGATTTATATGGAGAAAAATTAATCAACTGACCTGTATTATCAAGAAGACTATTTAAGGCATCAGCCAGGTTAATTTCCATGGCGATATTGTCATTTTTCATAAAGCTGTAGCCATTTATATTCCGTGTCGGACGTACACATTTTTCGTGTCGGACGTACGCGTGTGAATTGCTAGTGTAGAGGATGCCAGCAGTGCATTGATGATCCACAATTTTCATTTTTTCTTCAAAGTTGAGTTCTTTCCAATAATTATCATCCATGAAATGGCTTCAGCATTGCATATTTGTGCCAAATGGGATGTCTCAAACATTAAGTTATTTTCACTATTTTTACCCTTAAATTTACAGCATTTTTAGCACAGAAAAGTCACAAAAATCACTAGTTATACCTGCAATTTTCACCGTAATTGCACATATTTCAGTAATAAATATTGAGAGAATGCTTGACAAATAAAATTGTTAAGGTATTTTGCACAAATATGCAAACAAATGAAGAATTACTGCCATTTTCGGACAATTTCTGTGTATGCTTTTTTTTTTATCACAGCATCATATACTGGGCCAAAACTGGTATATATCATTTTATCTTTCATTTTGTATGAGTATGACACCTGTCTTAGCTTGTGACACAATTGCGTGCCAATTACACATGCTATGAACTAGCTTTCACTTAATTTTATGGCTGAAAACAGAGTTAAAAATGACCGAACTTCAATGACACCATATATTTCCTGTTTTTTGGCCTATACTACTTTAAGATTCACCCAAATACATTGGCCTAAGGTTTTCTTATGAGCCCAAGCCTGTGTACCAACATATGTATCATTTCCTTAATTCCAGATGGACTTTCATAATATTGTGTCGGACGTACATTCCCATTTTCGTGTCGGACGTACATCCTTAAAATGCTCTCCTTGGCAATTGTATTACGTTTAAATAATTAAAGCGGCCACCATGCTATTCATGGACATAAATTTGCTTTGTATTAGACGTTTCATGAAATTAACATCAGTCGCCTGGGAGCAGGAAAATTATTTAGTAATTTTTGTGTCGGACGTACATTAGAAACTTATTAGGTCAAATGTCACTGCCTGACAGAATTCGCAAGGATTGCTGCAAGAATTTGCAATGCAAAATGATAGTGTAATCCCTCAGGTAGTAAATGACAGCAAAATGAAACCAGCTAACCTATTTCTATACTGGCACTGACAACTTAAATTAGGAGTGTCGAAAATGCAATAATTGCAGTCACCAAACATAGCATTACTTAAATGCAAATATATCAAAAACCAAATTAGATAATCAATTGTTTTTTTATGTACCTGAAAATAGACTTATTTTGGCACATTATTGCACCCATAAGACATACCTATGTTAATTTTGAAATTTTGACTGATTGGTTGATGACTTTACGGAATTGCCCTCATGTATTCCTAGTATTGACACACATATCTTCAATATGTTGACGTCTTTCATAACAGTGAACAGTGAATATAGTTGTAAACCACATTAATTGAAATAATATGTGAACATAGACTTTTCCTGGATTTGCATTTTCAAACATACTGTTATGGTGGTTAGTACTGTGATGTTTTCTTTTTTTTTTAAAGCCGCAACTAATTTTACCTGGATCATCATTGGCAATGAAAAAATTATGGACTCCATATGGAAGGAAATCCAGTGAGATATTGCATCAATTCTTACAATAAAATGATGTTGCAAAGTTAAGTCTTAAGTCCTCTTCCCAGTGTTACTTTCAGTCATGTGTACTGCATTAGATAGTGACAAATTGAGCTGCCTTCAACCTGAACGTGTCCCACAGCTGAATCACTGAAGCCTTTGAAGAGACATTAGTAATCTGTGCGGAGTTGACAGTGCTTTACTTGGAAGAGATGAAAGTCAAATTGGCCCAAAGGGAGATCATCCATTTCCACAGTAGTGACAAGACTGGAATATCTATTGGATGGACTTTGCAGTTAAAACTGGCTACTTATTGGGCATTTGAGAAAATAGTTGCTCTACGAATAACAGACTAGTTCACAGAGATAATACAGAAGAAAAAACACTAAACAGGCAGTGCGATACATATATATCGCCTAACATGAGGGTCACAATGATTGGTCTCTCTTTGTGAACATAAATATCCTGCATTTCAATGCTGTATAAAGTTAATGGGTCAGAGGGTTGCTCTAGTGGTAGCATGCTAAACTGCCGATCACTGGCTCCAAGGTTTGAATCAAGCTCTTGCCAGGTCACCTAGGCCTATCTTTAACAGCTGTTTCAATAATCTGTCACTCACTGCCATGTCCTCCTCCTGTCCTAGCAGCCTACCAAGTGCATAGATAGAGGATCTAAATCATCCATTCATCCCAACATCTTTGAATAGAGTATGTGCAAGACTCCTTTTCACTCAGCTAAAATGAAGTCAAAGATATAATAACATACAGACAAAGTTTAAACATTATATTACCTTCCAAAGTTCCAGAATTCTTAATCCAATAACCCATTTTCTCCTTCCATTCTGCCCTAGAAAAAAACCCTGCTAAACCAATTTCCAACCACCTGAAACAATTGCTTTGGAAACCGCATTGTCTGCCGAGTCTGGTTTGTCCCTGGGTCAATAAATGGGTCGATGAAAAGCTGTTGAGATGATTTCTGCCATTTGTCAAGGGAAAGGCAAGTGGAAAGGTTCTTGATGTAATGTCTTGGGAGTAAGGGAGTTCAAGTGAATCATGTTCATTAATGAAAGTTTGAAACAAAAGCTTATTGATTAGTTTTTTCCCTCTCCTTCTTTTTCCATTTTGGTGCTTAACCCATCTGTATATATTCATGCTTGTTGTTGGTAGTTTTTACACTCCCTTTGTTTTCTCGAAGGAAAAGAAAGTGGAAGAAAAGGTGATCCTACACCACAACACAGAAAACACTTCTGTATTCTCTATAATGCATAGTTGCATTCCTCCATTACCCTGGAGAATCCAATTGGCATAACTTGACAAGGAGCTCCTCTTATTCCTTTGTATATTATGTATGCAACAATGTCAGGGTGACTGGAACTTTGGCCAAGCAATTAGGAATCACTCAAGCTCAATCTACTACTTGTCAGCCAAGTTTTCTCTATTATGGTGTTAAAGTAACAAACAATTTTTCGCCTGTTCAAATTCTGCTGCTGTGTTATGAATAAATTTATTAGATGGCTATTTGTGAAGTTTGGCAATTTTTATTACAGTCCTGACAAACCTTTGGTTCTGATTTTAAAGGAATGTATTTAGCAATAGTGAACGACATTTTTAATATCCAGACCTTAGAATTGAAATGTAATTTATAAGTAAACCTTCAGAACTCATTACACTCAACTTTAGTTCAATAAATTGATCAACAAACAGCAGCACTTCTCATTCAACCTTTTTCTGATCAAGTAACCTGATGGCCCTGGTCCCAGCCAGAACACACTTAAGAGAATAAGTGGATCATCATGATTATCCCTTTGAAGCTCAGTAAATGGCAGAATGGACCCAAATGTCCCTCCATAGCTGTTCTGGGTCCTTTGATGATTTGCCAATTGTTCACTAGGGAAACTTCAGGCTGAATGTATTCATGAGCAGAATAGGCAATTGCCTCAGTACCTGTGGGTCAAATTTAGGTCACAATATATTTTGTATGATGGAAAAATAGGGTAGCGACTATATTGCAAAATATATATCTTCTAAAAGTTACCTCTAGCTTTATGTCACATTCATAAACAGTTTGTTTACCTTCAATATTTAATGTATTTTCTATTTCCAGACATAACTGAATTTAAGCTGCTTGTCAATTCAATGAAAATTGTAGGTGAGGTCGAGGCAGATCTTGGGTCCATATTTTGATGGCCTTGGTCTCGGATGCCTTTAAAAAGAATGGAAGAGCATTACAGAACAAGAAGAATTGCATTTTAAAGGAGAAGAAAGAAACATTTTTGACCATAATCTCTAAAACCACCATGTCCAGCATGTCCTAAATAACTAAAGCTGAAGTGGATTAATGGTATAAGTAGCCCAAATTGACACATTAATTTCCTCCCCTTTCTGTTTTATGAGCCAACATGAAGCCTTAAGGAAGTTGTTTTGTTTTCGAGTTCCGTTGGGAGACTTAATTGCCTCTCATGGTGACACTTTATTACCTGCATTGTTTAAAAAGAAAGTGGGTTAATAAAGAGAGGAAAGCCCTGTGAAAAGTGTAGTCATGGGATGTGTAGAATTATAAAATACATCAACTTCTGAATCAGAGAAAGTGCTTTACTTCCAAGTGAAAAGAATAATTCATACAGTTATTCTCTTTCAGTAAAGCCAAGTGTAGAAATGTGTTTTAAAAAACCTAGGTAACTTTATAGATTTTTTTTTAATTATTACAGGCAGATACTTTTCAAACATGTTCCATTATAAAAATTAATGTCTTCTATTTGAAGGTAAGATTCTCAACCTGCATGCGTTATCTCTAGTTACTGTCAACATCTTCATAAAGCTTTATAGTTTTTTGAAGGATTCACAAAAAATTTAATAAAAATGCATCAATACTCCGTTGAGCAGCCCCCTCAGTTCTTCGGTTCCCTCTTAAATCCAACTACATGTCATTGTCCAGTCTCACAACTGTCATCTGCTTTTGTATGGAGATCCCTTGAGCTGGTCAGTCACTTGGAGCTTTACCATTCACAAGAGTTATTAAGGGGAGACCATTATCCGGGACACTTTCAATGCTGAACATGTGCAACTGGGTGATAATGGGGATTTTTTTAGGAACAAGTGTCCATGTATCATACAGTTTCTGGAAAGAGATAAAAAAATGGCAGATGATCAAAAATAACTTACTGAAAATCAATGGTTCCAAAGATATGTCAGTTGATATATTGTAAAATCTGGATAATGAATTCAGTTTAATATTCTTGGCTCTCCCATGCAGTCTGCTCGGGGCATATCTAAGCTGAGGAGCAAGCATATAATTTCCACATATATATATGAACAACCTCTTCATAATTAGTGAATTATCTCTTCTTTTAGCCATCAGCTTTTATGAATGGCAGACAGAGCCAAACTTCTCCTGTGAAGTTTTTTACCATCTGAATGCTAGTGGGTATTGATATACTTGACTTTATAGTCTGTTGCCGTTTGTGGACAAGTGTCGTATTGAATCAGACAGAGAATGAGACTGTCCCCTAAGTTGCCCTCAGTGACTGGGGAATTCAATAAACGAATCCAATAATGTCAGAACCTGAGGCATTACAAGGGCTTTGCAACAGATCTACTCTCAATTCCATCAATGTGAGAATCCCAGAGGGTCACCTGTTGAAGTCATGCCAAGTTGCAATATTTGCCACTCGTGCAGCTCTGACAATCTTATACTTAATTAATGCGCAGATTGCATATTTGATAAAAGAGTCATCCTTGTCAGTTAGAAGACAGTTTATCTTTAACAGATGGAAATGTCTTATCTTTAGATAGTGGCTACTTTACCATGTGAGATGGCTCATCAGTTAAACAATGTGTGATATGAACTCTGTTCAGTAACCTTTTCTCTATTGAAATATTATAAGGCAGAGGCTTAAAAACTTTGATACTAGAGTGGAATTGTCCTCCAGATGAGGAGCTGAAGAGGTCAGGCCTTTAAATACACCTTAGCACTCTGTGCAGAACTGCCAGAACCTTAGTTGCAGGAGATGCAGATTAAATTGGCCCTGCAGGAGATAATCAGGACTTACTCTGTGGACATAGATGGAATACTTGATGGGAGAATCTGATGACGAGACCGCTACTTTTGTGCCTTTCAACATTGAACTTTAGTTAATGTAAGACACCATTCATTTTGTCAGTAAAAACAGGTTGCAAAAGATTATTCTACTATTTTAACTTGATGATTTTTCATCAATTGAGCCCACCTTATAATGCCACAGCACCAAAGCACCAGCAATGCCTAAGGATTGGCAAGGACCAAATCAATATGCTTTTGTTTCAAACTTTCATTATTCAACAGAATTCCTTTGAACTCCCTTACGCCCCAGACATTACATCAAGAACCTTTCCACTCTGCTTCCCCCTTGACAAATGGCAGGAATCTTCTGGACAGCTTTTCATCGACCCAATTATTGACCCAGAGACAAACCAGACTCAGCAGACAATGCTGAGAGCAATTTAAAGCTTTCCTTGCAATTGTTTTGGAAATTTTTAGGAAATTGGTTAGGAGATCTTTTTCACCTTCTTTGGTTTTCTCAGAAGGGCATAATCGAATAAACGAGAAAGTATGTGTAGTTTATTGGATTTACGTCTTCAAACTTTGATAAATTATATAATATTAAACTTTGGCAGTGTGTTATCTTTGATTTAACCTTATAGATGAGTGAATGGGGTGATTAGGTCCGGAGTCAGCTACATGTCCTATTCATTCACAGATGACCAGTCTTTCCATTGAACTTGCAGTTAAATGCAGGGTATAAATGAGTGACCTATCATTATCATTCTCCTGAAAGGCTTTACGGATATCAGATGTATTTTCTTCAGTGTTATTCCTGTGTAGTAGAATGAGTCTGATATTTGAAGAATTGATTGATTTATTTGACGATAATTTGTTCGAAATACTCAACAAGTAGAAGTTTTAACTGGAGTGTCGCCCCAACAGATATTCAAGTCTCATCACCACTGTGGAAATTGATGATCTCCCTTTGGGCCAATTTGACTTTCATCTCTTCCAAGTAAGCACTGTCAACTCTGCACAGATTACTAATGTATTTTCAAAGACTTCAGTGCTTCAGCTGTGGGACAAGTTCAGGCCAAAGCCAGCTTAAGTTGTCACTGTAATGTTCATCATTAAAAGTAAAGATTTAGACAAGGTTTTAAAAAAAGATGATTGGTGATTTGCTTGTGAGTTGTGATATCATTCGTGAATTTGGTTTCAAGGACAAATGGAGTAAATGGTATCAAAAAAAATTGACCTAACTTGTATTGGAACTACTTATACATGGTTGTACTGTACATATTTGTATCAATGTCAAGGCTCCTCTTTGTAGTTAAAAATGGCTTGGCCCCAAGAGCAGACAACCTGTGACCCTCATGCAGATGGAATAACGAGCTTTGTCTGCTACAAAGACTCTGAAGCTATAAGGACCATATTATGATTAGATTCCTGTTATTAGATTCAGCAGTCAGTGACATTCACTTTGATCTTGTGTGATGACAATCGAATCCCTCTCTCGTTCAATTGGCCAGCAAAATTGGTCCTAGTGTCAGAAATGTTTAAAAAAGTCCAGAAAAAAGTGTCAGTCTGGAGATTGAAATGGGTTAAATTATGAAGAAATTTCAAAGCCTCAAACCTCAAATTTCATGGACACTGTTTCCTCAAATTTCATGGACACTATTTTGTCATTCATCGGATGAGAGTGTATCATTGATGAATATCGACATAAAAGTGCTTCCGCATCATCAAGGATTAAAATTCACATGTGAGTTGAGGAATTATATCACACAAAATATCTTTTCTCTGTTAATGAACCAAAACATTAATGAGCTGTCTCAGAGAAAATCATGCAGAGCCTGCTGGATGACCGACTCGGAATTGGCTGAAACTTTCCACACATCAAGGTTCAGGTCTTTAAACATGCAAGTGATGGTCAAAAGTCAAATTTCCTTTTTTAAGATTGTGCCACAGCACCTTGAAAAAAAGATGTTTTTCACCTAAAATTGACTAAAAATTCACTTAACGCACCAATGAAATTGCACGTTTTTAAAGCCTCATAAAATCTGAAAATCTGCAAATATAACCATGAAAGTTTAAAAAGTTTGTCATATGGAACCTTAAAAATGCAAAAAATTCTTTAAATTAATTTTGACATCATTCATCTGTTTTTGGCAGCTTGCCAAAAATTGGTCTTCGATGGATTTTTGAAAATTGTGAAAAACACCCTATGTTTAAGGGGGCCGTTCTCAACGCGCGACGCCTTTAGAAACCTGATTTAAAAAAAATAGGAATGCTAAACACTTTTATTTTACTAAATTAATGTCTGTTCCGTGGGATATTTTATTGTAAAATTGCAAAAGGTGGCGCAAATTTTCAAATTTTTCATTAAAATGCGAAAAACTACGAAGTTCAACAGCATCTACTTAACATGCTTAAGGTGGCTCGCGGGCAAATGACGCGACCTCTGGTGTGCCAAAATTGAATTACACACTCCCCCACAGGTGGCAGGAGCAGCAGTCACGTGCGCCACCTGTGGAAACAATGTGAAGTGATTTACATCAACATGAAAGGCTTGTCAAGGCTTGTGAAAGGCAGCTGAAACATGGAGCCTATGTGAATCACAACAAGCAGAATAATGTTCAGCAGGTGGAAATCAATAAGGTAAGTTTAATAGAATTACTGACAATATATATTATGGCGTTTTGAGGTAGAATGAACTTGAATCACTGATTTGCTTCGACCGAAAAACGATCCGTGATGAATTTTAAAGCCATTGTATGGCGTTCATAGTTACATAACTGGATTCCTGAGTTCAGTACGGTTCTTTTGGTGGTTTTAAAAAGTCTGTAGGACGTCTGGGGGCTGAGATATTTGCCTGTAAAATCGGCTCAAGATTGTGTTATAGTTTATTTCACACATGCTGTCAACACTGACAACAGTCATGGGGTTTACCATGTGCTGAGGACTTTGATATCCTCTGTCTCAGAGGACTCTCATCCCAGCACTGTCTTCACTATCCCATGACCCTATCAATATTGGGGACTTGGATTTTTAAAAAAATAAAATCATTTCTTGCTCTGTTTTGGTGAAATAAATAAATTATTTTTGGGCAGGCTTGAATGTAAATAATTTCTGCCGGGGGTTTCGTACGGGGCTTTGCAGTTGGGTAGTAAGTCAACCTACTCCCAACTCTTTGCTTCCTGAATTTCGACTCTAACTCCTTAGATCTCCTGAATTTTTACTCCAACCCCGGGGGGGGGGGGTACTCACTATGAAACGGTCTATGTAGTGGCGCCGCTGGATGGTTTAGGTTTTTTGGCCTTCTAGGATTAAAATGGCATTGTTTTTTAGGAATTCAGGTTAATTTTGTTGTCCTTTTTGCACCACCAACATTGCCGTGGCGCATTCCTATGCAAAAGTCCGCGAAGTGCCCCCCCCAGGACTGCGACTCCTGACTCCCCTTTTTGCATACTAATTTTATGTGGTTAGCAACGTAAAACAGCATGCCTTGTATAATAATTGACTGTTGAAGTTAATAATGTGTTGTTTTCTTTCAGATTGAAGTTACACAACTGTTCATAAGCTGCATAATGAATAAAAGGTCAACAAATGGATGTTTTTAGTAGATGCATCGGAATTAGGCCAACATATATATAGGCTATATCTTGATTAATGTTTTTCTTTTAATTTGAAATATATTAATTCATGGTACATATATATACATGTTCAAGACAAGCTCTTTTTCAATATATATGATAGTATTATAATACGCTAAGAGAAAGAAAAATCAGATTCATCAATGTGTATTTAGGTGTTTGAATTTAACATAATGTTTTTTTGTAAAAGACCAAGTTCCAAATAAATGTTCTCTGCATAATATACATTATACCATTCGACACCTCTGTCAGCTAATCACATTACAGTATTTCAGGGGAATAATTCCCATTTTCTTGTTTTCCAGTTATCCTCTCATGTTTGACTGTTTGACTGTTGTCTCATGGTATAAGCAGGTTATTCACCATGGGATCATCCAGTGGCGGATACAGGGGGGGGGGTGCCTAGGGGGCCCGGGGCCCCCCTAGACCACCAAGATTAATAGTAGCATCTTGAAGAAAAATGCGATAACGCGGGCCCACGAATGCCGAAACACGTCCGGGCCCCCCCTAGACTATCGTGTCTGGATCCGCCACTGGGATCAGGAATATGTGATTATCACACCTCGGCCTAAAGGCCTCGGGTGATAAATCACATATTCCCTCTCCCGTGGTGAATAACCTTTACTTGTTTTCCTTAATTTTTACTCTTTCCTTGAGTTAAGCTCACCATATTACTTGCGAGTATCTTCATTGACTTATCAGCATTGTTGTTCCATTGTCATTGAAATTTGTGCAATTAAAATTTCATCTTTTCTTCATCTGCTCAGTTCTTCATCAGTACATACAAGTGGTTGTAATCAATAAAAATATGGTACATCCTGCCAAGTTTAGGCCATTGTTTTATATATTTTATGAATATTCTTTCCGATAAAAAAAAAACAAAAAAAAACCTGTGAATGGTAGCATCTCCAAAAGACTATTGTATGTGTCCCAAAGTATCCATACATGTCACACTTTGTTATGATTAAAAAAAAGGACAAAATTTCACATCACTTTGGTTTGTCTGTGATACCATGTACTTTTCTATTTTATTTTATTGTTGGTAAAAAAAATCTGGATGTTTTACTACTGTTATGGAATCCATTAATAGAAGCCAATGTTGTAAATGCTGTACTCGCTAGTGTTGACATTCTAAGAATGTGTTTTATTTTGTATTTGTGCATGAAGCTGTTTTACAATCCACATGGTTGATGACTGTATATTTCTAAATTCATGAACTGTATAGATGAATGCTAATTATATACTCTGGGGAAGCCAGCCACCATTTTGTTGTTGGTTGAAATCAATTCATTGTTTTGCACAAATTTATTTAATTTTATTTATACAATATAATTGTAACAACAATATAATTGTCACATCAAATCAGCACAATGATATATGTTATACCTAATAAAAGGCTATGTTTAACGGAAGCTGAGCATTTTTTTTTTCACACTGAAAATGCATTCGTGTATGTGAATTTCATTTGCCATTGAGATATCTTGTTAAAAGCCTGTCTTTTGGCCTTGTGACCCTAATCATTATTGAAACATTGAATGTGAAGGTCTTTATGAAGGCACATGGATAAGCCTATCTGAGAATGTTTTCGGTGTTGTATTCGGTGTTATAATCTCAAACTCAGTTGCTAAGTTGGTTCCCTATTCTGCTATTGAGACCGAATTCTCCATAGGTGAGAGAGTTTGTTTTGGAGTGGGACTGGCACCCAACTATTGTTGATCACACTCAACTTTACTTCCATGTGGTGTTTGTATATTATGAGAGCATGCATGTAAAATTTCAGCTCATTAAATTAAGAGGTGGCCAGGTGGCATAGTGCCTTTCAAGCTTATGACGTATTTGTAAATCTCCATTGACGAACCTAGAAAAATTATTTTCAAAAAATTTAATTGTCGATAAAAACACAAAATAAACAGGCACTGCATTTGCCTTTCAAGATTTTAATTTCCATCAAATTTAGATAAGTTTTTGGCTAATGTTGGTGGTGGTGCTACATATTGGGATCGCGAACCCGGCCATTTGTCAAACAACGGTTGTATGGAGAAATTCTGGTTTATCTCGGAGCATGGATTTTCAAAAAATTTTGGAATTGTTTATCCAGAAACACATGGGATTTTTAGTCATATTTATCTATTATTTGCTATATTTGTGGCGCTGCCATAAAAGAGTACCTTTACCCCATTCTCAAACTATGTATGAGTAGATATTTGTACTACTCCATGTCTATGAAAAATATTTAAAAATGCCCTTTTTAAAACTTACTATTTATCAAGGTAAATATTAGGATTCTTAGTTAAATTTAACAATGAGTCTTGCGAAAACCTTTTTTTTAAACTATTTATGAGTAAATATTTGTATTAAGTATGCCTACGAATTTTATCAAAAATTTCCCACAATAAAAGAAACATTTGTGAAGGTAAACATTAGGTCTTTTAGTCAAATTTACCAATTTTGACCAATATAGGTGGCAGAGTGATGCAACCTCAACTTAAAACTATGTATGAGTAGATATTAGAATTATGTTTACATAAAAAAAAATCCCAATTTGAAAATACCTGTTAATCATTATTTAGGATTTTTAGGCAAAATTTACCAATTTTGGCGAATGTAGGTGGCGCTGCGGCATAAGTAAGTTATGCAATCCCATTTTTCGAATAATGTATGAGTAGATATTTGTATTATTAATGTCTATGAATTTTTTTTTAATTTCTAGCGGTGAAAAGACTTGTTTATCAAGGCAAGTATTACGATTTTTAGGCAAATTTACCAATTTTTGACGAATATAGGTGCTGCTGCTGCATAAATAGGTAATCCAATCCAATTTTTTAATAATGTATGAGACTATGAGTAGATATTTGTATTATTAATGTCTATGAATTTTTAAAAAATTATTCCTATGATGAAAAGACCTGTTTGTGAAGGCAAGAATTAGGATTTTGAGGCAAATTTACAAATTTTGTCGAATAAAGGTGGCGCTGCTGCATAGATATGTAATGCAATCCTATTTTTCCAATATGGTATTAGTAGATTTGTTTACTATTTATGTCTATGAATTTTTTAAAAATTTTCCTAGGTTGAAAAGACCCGTTTATCAAGGCAAATATCAGGATTTTTAGTAAAATTTATCAAATTTTGCCAATACAGATGGAGCTGCAGCATAAACGAGGCCCGCCCCCCTTATTCTCCATGCTATGAATGAGTAGATATATGTATTATCTATGTCCATGAAGTTTAAAAAAAAATTCTACCCTACAGTTATTTCTATATAAAGGAAGTAACTTGGATTTTTCGTCAAATTTTCCCGTTTTTGCCAATATAGGTGGCGCTGCTGCATGTAGGGTAAAGCATCTGCCATTTTTCAAACGATATATGAGTAGATATTTATAAAAGCAACATTTATGAATTTTGAAAAACTTCCCGCTATAAAAAGGAACCGTTTTTCAAGGAAAATATTAAGATTTTTAGGCAAATTTACCAATTTTGGCAAATATAGGTGGCGCCACTGCATAAATAAACATAGGAATCCTATTTTTCAAATCATATATGAGTAGATATTTGTATTATTGAGGTCCATGATTTTTTTACAAAATTTCCTATGATGAAAAGACCTGTTTAACAAGGCAAATATTAGGATTTTTTGTAAAATTTATCAATTTTTGCCGATATAGGTGGCGCTGCTGCATAAACGAGGCCCGCTCCCCCTATTTTTGAAACTATGTATGAATTGATATTTGTATTATCTATGTCCAAGAAGTTTAAAAAAAAATTCTACCCTACCCATATTTCTGTAAAAAGGAAGTATTTTGGATTTTTCGTCAAATTTTCCCGTTTTTGCCAATATAGGTGGCGCTGCTGCATAAAGGGTAAAGCATCTCCCATTTTTCAAACTATGTAAGAGTAGATATTTATCTAAGCAACATCTATGAATTAAAAAAGAAAATCCGGCTGTAAAAGGACCTGCTTATCAAGGAAAATATTAGGATTTTTAGGCAAATTTATAAATTTTTGCCAACATAGGTGGCGCTGCTGCATAAAAATGTAATGCAATCCTATTTTTGAAATAATGCATGAGTAGATATTTGTATAAATAATGTCTATGATTTAAAAAAAAAATTTCCTATGATGAAAAGACCTGTTTATCAAGGCAAATATTAGGATTTTTAATAAAATTTATCAATTTTTGCCAATATAGGTGGCGCTGCTGCATAAACGAGGCCCGCTCCCCCTATTTTTGAAACTATGAATGAGTTGATATTTGGGTTATCTATGTCCAAGAAGTTTTGAAAAAAATTCTACCCTACCGATATTTTTGTATAAAGGAAGTATTTTGGATTTTTCTTCAAATTTTCCCGTTTTTGCCAATATAGGTGGCGCTGCTGCATAAAGGGTAAAGCATCTCCCATTTTTCAAACAATGTAGGAGTAGATATTTATCTAAGCAACATCTATGAATAAAAAAAATTAAAAAACGGCTGTAAAAGGACCTCTTTATCAAGGAAAATATTAGGATTTTCAGGCAAATTTATCAATTTTGGCCTATATAGGTGGCGCTGCTGCATAAAAATGTAATGCAATCCTATTTTTGAAGAAACGTATGAGTAGATATTTGTATAAATAATGTCTATGATTTTTTTAAAAAAATTCCTATGATGAAAAGACCTGTTTGTCAAGGCAAATATTAGGATTTTTAATAAAATTTATCAATTTTTGCCAATATAGGTGGCGCTGCTGCATAAACGAGGCCCGCTCCCCCTATTTTTGAAACTATGTATGAGTAGATATTTGTATTACCTAAGTTTAAGAATTTTTAAAAAAAATTCTACCCTACAGTTATTTCGCTGTAAGGGGTGTATTTATGAGATTTTTGCATTTTTACTAAATTGGCCAATTAAAGGTGGCGCCACAGTATGAGGGACGGTGATAATCCCAATAATTTCCTAATGAATTAATATTAGTATTAGAAACTTGCATTTGTGCCACTTTATGGAACTTTCTATCAACCATTTTAACCAGAATTTTGGTAAATGTATGACAAGTAGATCATGAATTTTATTCTAACTTTTTACACTGTAGGGGGTGCTAGTGGGAAAATGGGCACCGTGGGCCCCAAATTTTTTCCAAATTTGGATAGAAGACATTTTCAGGTACAAATCCTGAAAATTTGAAAAATATCTGAATACCCCCTATTTGCTGCCCATTTGGTAGCCAGCCACCTTAAAAGCCAGATATGCTAATTTTTGGTTGAAATCACATTTTTTGGGTGAGAGAATTGCAAATTGTCATTTTCTATGACATTTCAATCCAATCCAAGGTGGCATTTGAGCTGGAATTCAAAATGGCCGCCAAAAAGTTAATTTAACGCAACTTTGCTCCAAATTGGGATAGAGCGGCACTGTTTTGGCTTCAAAGATGGGTTTTGGGACCTGAGAAGTCAATTATGATATCAATTTTCATTTTACATCCAACCGATCCAAGCTGGCATCCAAAATTGAATTCAAAATGGCTGCCGAAAGGTAAATTCTACCTCTTTTTCCTCATAATTGGAGTTGATCGCCACTGTTTCGGCCCCAACATGGGTTTTTGGGGTCTTAGAATTCAATAATGATATCAAGTATTGTCCATGTACATTTTCCTACCAAGATGGTGTCCAACCTGCAATTCAAAATGGCCGCCAAAGGTGTATTTCACCTATTTTCGCTCCTAATTGGGATTGATTGCCTCTGTTTACGCCCAAACATGGGTTTTTGGGGTCTTAGAATTCCATTATGATATCCAGTATAGTCCATTTACATTTTCCTTCCAAGATGGTGTCCAAGCTGCAGTTCAAAATGGCCGCCAAACGTGCTTTTTACCTATTTTCGCTCCTAATTTGGATTTATTGCCACTGTTTGGGCACCAACATGGGTTTTTGGGGTCTTAGAATTCCGTTATGGTATCCAGTAGTCCATTTACATTTTGCTACCAAGGTGTTGTCCAAGCTGCAGTTCAAAATAGCCGCCAAAGGTGTATTTCACCAATTTTTAAAGCTGCTTGCAGCCTGTATTACGAGAGGAGTTTCAGGAAAACTTATGACAACTGCCCTGGTCGTGCTGTTTCACCTATGTCATTAAAACTTGGCATGCAGTCTGAATAGAATATTATCTTGCTTCCATCAACTTTTGGTCAACTTCTGTGACAATAAATTTTTATTTCCTAAACTAAGATGTACATTTTTCCCGCGAATTTTAAATGTTCTGCTGCAGTGATGGCAGCTGCCAAGTGCCAGCCAGGGGGATAGTTTACAAATTCATTAAAAAGCTTAAACCAATAAAAGAAGAGAAGGAGAAAGGAATGAAAGAAGGAAGGAAGGAATGAAGTAAGGAAGGAAGGAATGAAGGAATGAATGAAGGAAAGAAGGAAGCATGAAAGGAAGGGAGATATATAGACAAATATAGATAGTTAGATAGTTAGATAGATAGATAGATAGATAGATAGAGAGATAGATAGATAGATAGATAGATAGATAGATAGATAGATAGATAGATAGATAGATATATAGATAGATATATAGATGGCCAGATAGGTATATAGTCTATCTACAAGCAGCTGTTAAAGTGCTTGCACGTTATTTTTGGTTCTGGAACTGCACTGTTTGTATGCTAACATGAGTTTTTTGGGTCTTAGAATTCAGTTGAATGGTTTCCATTTTATTTTACTTCCACCCTATCCAAGATGGCATTCAAGTTTCAATTCAAAATGGCCGCCAAATGTATATATTTCACCTACTTTTACTTTTGAGATCATCCGATCCAAGATGGCGTTCGAGTAAGAATTCAAAATGGCCATCAAATATATATATTCCACCGAATTTTGATTGCTATTGAGTTGCTCTGTTTGTGCCCTGACATATTCCAAAAGTTTAACCTCAATGGCCGTAACAGGAGAGAAGACATTCAAAGCAGTAAAATGGTAAACCAATGGACAAAAAGCAAGCATCTCATTTACTATTGAGTTAATCAGTCACAAGGATGAGCATTTTATAATGTTGTCTTTGAAGAGCTCCTGTTCCTTGTTTATATCTACAGAAATTATACATAAGGAATTGAAATTAGCCCAAAAATAAAAAAGCTGAATCTGATTCTGGTTAAGAATACAATTATGATATCCATGTTCATTTTAGCTACTCCCGATCAACAATGATTTCCAAGCTGGTATGCAAAATGGCCACCAAAGGAGCATTTCATCTATTTTTGCTAATTAGGATGTACCTGTACTATTTGGGTTGAAATATGGGTTTTTGGGGTCTTAGAATTTGAATTATGTTATCCTATATTCATTTTCTTCATCCAATCAAAGATGGTGTCCAAGCTGAAATTAAAATGGTTCTCCTATTTTTGCTGCTAATTGAGATAGATCTGCCCTGTTTGGGTCCAAACATGGGGATCTGAGAAGTCAATTATGTGTCCATTTTTTCTTTGACTCGCCCAAATCTAAAATATCATCCACAACGGAATTCAAATGTGAAATAGCGGCTGCAGAATAATATTTATAATTAAATGTCTATTTAATGCTCCTAATTGACATGTAGTCGCATTTTTCGCGCTCAAACATGGATTTTTTAGTCTGACTTTTTAATTTTGCCATTCATTCTCTTTTCCCTATAACCTGACCCAAGATAATGCTTAGCTAGAATTCAGAATTACCTCTGAAGGTAAATTTGACCTACTTGGGAAGTTGTGATGCAACTTATCTTGGTTCCAAAAGTTCCAGGTATGTTAGCATAGATATGCTAAATTTGGATTTGGTTGACACAACCAGGGCTGCACAAAGTGCGAGAATGCGGGAACATTGTTCCCAGGTACATTTCCTGATTTGGTAGGCACATTATGAAACAAGAAATGAAAAAATGTCTTTTACTAGATTTATTAACTATCATAGTCAGTGCAACACATTGAAGACGTGTTTCATCGACATATATCAGGCAAATTAATGTTGTTGTGTCATTAGGCACATTTGAAAGAAGCATTTATGAGGCACATTTTAACAAGTCAACCTTACTCGATCAAAAAAAATTGCATGAATTTGCTGATCCTTGGACAACACAAAAAGCTCTATGCCAACACTCCTGTCCTGCTGCTTCAGTGTTCAAAATTTTAACCGTTGACGCTGTAACTCTTGCAAATGCCTGAGGTTGCTCAATGCAAAATATCTGGCCTTTGGAATAGAGGTAGTCCATAACCGACCATCTCTTCTATACTTATATCTTGTTCAAATGCCTGATCAGTCATCAAGTATGCGGCTGTATGCCTTATACCTGATCACACTGCCAAATTATGTGTGAACTTGCAAATTTGCGAGTGAATTTAAAATTTGTTTTCTGTGTGAATGTCGAACCGAGGGGATGCAAAAAATTGTGAACAATTGATAAGAATTTTATCTAAAAAAAATGTTATAATATAATTTTTCACTAGTTCTATGTTCTACAGAATTTCTTTAAAAAAACCCGCTAAAATAAAGGAAATGTGCTCTACAAGGCAATACAACAATTTGATCTATAAGGCAATACAACACCATTCCAAGAATAAATATATGCTTGACTTTGTACAAACTTCCTGAAGGGTTAGAGGGAATGATTACGACTATTACAAACCTCTCAAACTTTGAGTGGAGGACACTAGTGTTGTGCCGATTTCTGTAATTTCAAAGTTTAATCAAACAACCATGTCTTTCGGTTGTCGTATTTCTCTTACTTTACTAGAAAATGATGAAGTTATCAGCAAAATTGTGATCTGTTCACTCTCCACAAGCGCACGCAATGCTACAACCGAATTTCAGGGACAAAAAACGGGTTGTTGACCGCAGATCACAAAATTGGATTGTACACATTGCAGACCGAAACCCCTATTTCTTGGGTCGGAAATTACTGAAACCGAACCGAACTAAATATATCAGACCCGCTCAATACTGGAGGACACTTTGTTTGATAGACTTCAATTTTTGCAATTCCTTATCAAATTGTAATCGAATTTGGAGACCGTCCAGTATTTGAAGAATTAAGGGGGGGGGAGGCAGGTATTTTTTTTTACAAATTTTTACAACCTGTCCATAGCGTTTAAGGGGGTATGAAGTTTGATCATATAATATGTGAACACGAAGTTCACCTGCGCCTTTGTACGAGCGAAAGTCTGCAAATCTGGATGCGTAATCATCCAATGTGTCCATGTCTCGGTGTAACCAAAAATCCACATTGTCCCCTGCCGGGGGCACTAAAATTAGCATGAAACTAAGGGGGATATGCATTTTTTTGGCAACTTCTGACAAAACTCCCATGCCCCTATGGACATAAATTTCCACTAACGAGTGCAAATTTTGTTTGTGTTAGATTTGCCAAACATATATAAGGGGCTAAACATATTTTCAAAGCTCCGAGAATAGATGAGAAATAAAGATAATTTTTAGCGCCTTTCTTAAATTTTTACAAATGTTTGCATGTTTTAGTGCACACTTCAGTTCTTGAGCTCATTCATGTAGATTTTCATCAGTGTGATAAGAGTATGCAAGGCTCCGAACAAAATTCCAAAATCTTGTTCCCAATTTCTATCATTCTATGTATCTATCATAATACGTTATGTTGCAGCATGCCAGGCACATTTTGAAGTATGTCTGGTGTTCCCAGGCACAAAATCATTTTGTGCACCCCTGGACACAACATTCAATTCATTGATGCTAAAATCTACTTTAATACTTAGAAAGGCCGGCTCTATCCAAGTACAGATAAAACTAGATTTTCAGGTACCATTTCCAATTCTTGATTGGACACAATTTGAGATTTGGTCATTTGGACCCATAAGTAGAGAACAATTCTTCGATCTATCTCAATTAGGAGCAAAGGTGGAGTTTACTTAGTGGCAACCATTTTGAATTACGTCATGGATGCCATCTTCGACTGGATGGAAGTAAGGGGCCGACCAGACGATAGTTGGGGGGGGGGCTGTGGCCTTTACCCCCATGACAAACTTTTTTTGTTGGTGGCGCTCCGATGATCAATTTTTTTGCTTGCGGACTCGCGACAATCTTTTTTATCGAAATTTTAACATTACGGAACCCTAGCTACAGGTGGAAGCAAACTTTTTTTTATTTCTATGTGCTGTACAAACTTTTTTTTTCATGTCAAGTGGGAAACAAACTTTTTTTTTTCACCAAAAATCCATAGCCCCCCTCCAAATATCATCTGGTCGGCCTCTAAGAGGTAAAATAAAAATTGATATCTTGTTTCATTTCTAATTCCCATAAAATGTAAATTGATGCCTGAAAAGTGCAGTTCTGTCTCAATTAGGAGGTAAACATAGAAATTATTTTTTGGCAGCTAGTATGCGAATTTTTTAAAAACACTTTTGGATCAGGTCATGATTAAATGGAAATTTATATCAAAATTGAATTCTTAGAAACTAAAAATGCATGTTTACACCCAAAACAATTCAGCTCTATCTCTACTAAGATTCAAGACTAATTTTTTTTTAAGATTCAAGACTAAAGCAAAGAAAGTAATAATTTCCCTTTTGGTGGCCATTTTGAATTCCAGCTGAGATGCAAGGCTTGATCGACTGAGAGTAAAATAAAAAAACGTATGTCATAATTGAATTCTCACACCCCAAAAACCATTGTTAAACACAAGAAGTTTCGCTCTCTCCAAATTGCAAGCAAAGATAGGTAGATTTTACTTTTTGGCAGCCATTTTGAAATCCAGCTTGGATGCTATTTTGGATTTTGTAACGGTAAAATCAAAATGAATATGTCAATTGACTTCTCACATCTCAAATACCCATTTTGGACTCAAACAGTGCTACTCTGTAACAATTAGGAGCAAAAATTGGTTAAAAATATACATTTGGTGGCCAATTTGAATTTCAGCGTGAGCAAACTTGTAAGAACATTACATTGCAATTGTATTGGCAGACTCCAAAAACCCATGTTTGGACCCACATAGTGCAGCTTCATCCAAATTATGAGCGAAAATAGGTGAAATATACCTGTGGTGTTTATTTTGAATACCAGATTTAAACGAAGACTTGGATTAAATGATATGAAAATGAAAATTGATATCATAATTGAATTCCCAGAGACCCAAAACTCTTGTTTGGGCCCAAGCAGTGGCGATCAATCCAAATAAGGCACGAAAAATTGGTGAAATACACCTTTGGCGGCCATTTTGAATTGCAGCTTGGACACTGTCTTGGTACAGGGAAAATGTAAATGGACTACACGTATATGTATACTGAATATCATAATGGAATGAATTCTAAGACCCCAAAAACCCATGTTTTGGTCCAAACAGTGGCGATCAATCCCAATTAGGAGCGCAAATATGTGAAATAGACATTTGGTGGCCATTGTGGATTGCAGGTTGGACACCATCCTGGTAGGAAAATGTAAAGGACTATACTGGATATCATAATGGAATTCTAAGACTTCAAAAACCAATGTTTGGGCCCAAACAGTGGCAATAAATCCAAATTAGGAGCGAAAATAGGTAAAATGTACATTTGGCGGCCATTTTGGATTGCAGCTTGGACACCATCTTGATAGGAAAATGTAAATGGACTTAACTGGATATCATAATGGAATTCTAAGACCCCAAAAACCCATGTTTGGGCGTAAACAGAGGCAATCAATCCCAATTAGGAGCGAAAATAGGTGAAATACACCTTTGGCGGCCATTTTGAATTGCAGGTTGGACACCATCTTGGTAGGAAAATGTACATGGACAAACTTGATATCATTATTGAATTCTAAGACCCCAAAAACCCATGTTGGGGCCGAAACAGTGGCGATCAACTCCAATTATGAGGAAAAAGAGGTAGAATTTACCTTTCGGCAGCCATTTTGAATTCAATTTTGGATGCCAGCTTGGATCGGTTGGATGTAAAATGAAAATTGATATCATAATTGACTTCTCAGGTCCCAAAACCCATCTTTGAAGCCAAAACAGTGCCGCTCTATCCCAATTTGGAGCAAAGTTGCGTTAAATTAACTTTTTGGCGGCCATTTTGAATTCCAGCTCAAATGCCACCTTGGATTGGATTGAAATGTCATAGAAAATGACAAATTGCAATTCTCTCACCCAGAAAATGTGATTTCAACCAAAAATTAGCATATCTGGCTTTTAAGTAGATGCTGTTGAACTTCGTAGTTTTTCGCATTTTAATGAAAAAATCGAAAATTTGCGCCACCTATTGCAATTTTACAATACAATATCCCACGGAACGGACATCAATTTAGTAAAATACAAGTGTTTAGCATTCCTATTTTTTAAAAATCAGGTTTCTAAAGGCGTCGCGCGTTGAGAACGGCCCCCTTAAACATAGGGTGTTTTTCACAATTTTCAAAAATCCATCGAAGACCAATTTTTGGCAAGCTGCCAAAAACTGATGAATGATGTCAAAACAAATTTAAAGAATTTTTTGCATTTTTAAGGTTCCATATGACAAACTTTTTAAACTTTCATGGTTAAATTTTCCGATTTTCAGATTTTATGAGGCTTTAAAAACAGGCAATTTCATGTGTGCGTGAAGTGAATTTTTAGTCAATTTTAGGTGAAAAACATCTTTTTATCAAGGTGCTGTGGCACAACCTTAAAAAAGGAAATTTGGACTTTTGACCATGAATTGCATGGTTAAAGACCCAAACCGTGATGTGTGGAAAATTTTAGCCAATTCCGAATCGGTCATCCAGCAAGATCTCTGGATTTTGCATGATTTTCTCTGAGACAGCTCATTAAGTCAAAAGAAATATTACCGCTTTGACACTTGAAGCTTACAAATCTCCCATTATCACCAAGCGACACATGTTCAGCATAAAAATGTGTCTCTCAAATGGCTGCCCCTCAATAACTCTTGTGTATGGTCAAGCTCCGGTCAACTGACCAGCTCAAGGGATCTCCATACACTAGTTTAGGACAGTTATGTGACTGGACAATTGAGTGCGGTGAGAATTAGCGGACAAAGGATAAATGGTTCTGAGGGTGTAAGGTTATATACTATGGTCAAGTAATATGAGATATTGATTCTTGTTAATGTTGAAACTGCAAAAAAGTATCATGTGCAGCATTTATGCAAATACTGTGATTGTTTTGGGATGCTAATAAAGGACGACAATGGCACTCATTAAAAACATACCTTTATAGCTATGGCATGATTTTTATGCATTTTGAGGTTTGTCATTCATGACATAAAAAAAGGTTCTGGTCATTTATAGACTGACTTTTCTCCAAAGAGTCTACCTAAGTATTCAATTTCAACATCATATTCAATTGGATCTGCCTAACTGTGTAGATGTACTTTATTGGAAGCAATTTTCTGTCGAGAGACCTTCGCAACAGAATGAGCCTTTACTTTCTCATAAAACACTTGCAACATAATGGATGAAAGCAAGGGTAATGTGCCTTCCCCAATTTCTTTGTAACATTAATCAACTCCCTTTTGGGAATAAAAGCTTCATTATTGTAGTGTTTCACATAGCTAGAAGAGACAGACATAATTTGCTGCAATTCTCATCATCAAGGAGACCACATTCTGTATGACAAGGACCTCGCATCTCCCCTATATATTATGAATATATAGTAAGGCCAGAGAGAACTTTAGCCCTACAAGAAGTGAGCATTGAAGATCAATCTAATGCTTGTCACTTCAAACAGAAGAGATGACGCCTAAGGTGTCACACCTTGGTTGTCAGTACATTGTGTGATGTTTTTGTTCATTTAACTGTATTTGAATAAATGTATGGGTCATCTGCCTATCACCTTTAATAGTATACCCTTGTTAGTATGAATACCTTTGTCAGGAAATCCTGATTTGAAGAAAAATAGTTCCCATCATTTAGTAGAATGCAAAAATCAACAGTTGATGTCATAGACAGCATAAGAATTATGAATTGAGAGATATAACCAAAATGACACTGCGCCAATGTTTCACAATCACTCATTTCCAGATTAAAGAAGCCTTTACAGGTCATTCACCATTGCTGTGATTTTTGAACAACCACAAAGAAGATGCACCGAAAAAACTGTTTAGAGTCGATCAGCGGATGGATTCTTCTGCAGCGACAGTGGCGTAACTAGGGGGTCTCGTGCGGGGGGGGGGGGGCACCTGGGGGGGGCCCGCGATTCTCTGGGGGGCACCCACAATGCTATTTGTATATTTTAGCCAAGGTTGGAAAGTTCATATGGGGGGGCACCTGGGGGGCACAGGTCCAATATGGGGGGCACGTGCCCCCTGTGCCCCCCTTAGGGACGCCACTGTGCAGCGATATTGATGTGACTTTCAAGTACTTCCTTCAGTAAGTTGAAGAGTATCTCAGTAGCGAGAGTTCTTCTTTTAGTTGGGGTTGAATTGCCAGGAATTGCCAGGAATACTGAGGCTTTGGAGTGTTGTTCAGGCCTTGCTTAATGATCAGTTTGTTTGTTTGTTTGTTTGTTTGTGGTTTACGCCTCCGTAACACCTTAGTGGGCTATATCGAGGCAGGCAATCGCTGTATGATGATGAGATGAGATGAGAATACTGTCAGTCTGGCACATACCTATTAATTCAGGGATGCCCAGGGTTTTTCAGTTGCATAGAACACTGGATACAACCCACCTCCATTTAATGTCCCATGGGCTCGGACTAATTAGGCCACGAGTACTCCCTTAATGATCAGTAATGATTGTAAGAAAAATGGTGTAAATTGGAAGATGTCAAAGTTTTCCAATGGATAAGTTGTGTAGTTTCAGGAAAGGTTTAGCTTCATACATGGTTGAATTTGGTTGATTTGTTTTTTTTTAAACCCAAGTGTGTTTACCCTGGGCACTATCATTAAATTTATGAATTCGCAGAGAACAACTACTTAAAGCACAGGATGGGTATGATAATACAATGTAGGCAAAGCTACCTTCCAAGCTGTTCAAAACCTCATCTGAACATTATGTCTCACTGTGCTACTGCATAGCAATAGATAACTGAAGCCGTTCATTTACCTAGAGTGTCACCTTTACAATATCCATCATATCTTCTGGTGTCACCTCAACACATCCGTCTTGTCTAGATGAAAGGAAAAATAGCCCACAGTGTTGTGATGATAATCAATGATGTGAGAAGATGTAGGAGTGTCATGGAAATGAGGAAATTATGACAAATGAGTTGTGCAGACAGATCAGATAAATCATTTCTATGTGTAAGAGACAAAATTACTTCACATATTTCTGTGCAGTATTTCAAGTTGAGGATAATGAAGATTTCAGAGTACCTCCCTGCTTGAGAGATGCTCACACCCTTGAAACTAATATACTGATTATAGTAATATTAAGTAGTGCCAATTCCGGAGAGCTGCTTGTTATAATAGCGCTTGAAGCAACAGGTTTTTCTTACAGCCGTTTTAATCACCGTCTGATTTTGATCAATCACAGTTGCCCATGAGAATATTATACAATGCAGCTACTGACTAGGTTGTAGCCGTAAATTTTGTGACATTCAGTTGTACCTTCACTAATCAGATTAGGCAAGATTTTACATGGCTTTCTCCAGATATATTAGCTGCTCTATCTGTATAACTTCTACTTGTATCATACCAGTATGATGTCTATTATGGTAACATTCATGTATGCAGACCCATACACTATTCTCTTCACTCAAGAGTGGGTCAGCCATATATTGCAAGATACACCTTTGAAGCATATTTGCTTAGCTTGCTGAAGTTTCATTCCCTCTGTTTCAAGTGACATGCAGTAGATTGAACTTGAGTGTTTCCTAATAGGGAGGCCGATGTCCTGTTCAGCCCTGGCTTGGTTGTATGCATAATATATAGGGGAGAAACAGGAGCTTCTTGTCATACAAAATGAACATTTTGCGCCTAAGAAAATATTCCATGCCTGCAAGAGCTCGCAATATGACTGCAACCTAAAGTCTCATAAAATGACAGGACTGAATTGCTGCCATAGGACATAGAACTATTGGAAGAATCCGCAAGAAAACACTGCACCAGTCAATGGCATTCATACGTTCAAGAAACTGTTGTTGGAATTTTTGACCTTCACCTTTCCTTGCATACAATCAGATGGATTCAATTGGAGTTCATCGCCTGCATTTATGCATTTAACAGCATGATTATCACAGAAAGAGGACAAAGGAATGGAGTGAAGGGTGATCAAAACAGTCTTCTATCGTCAAACATAGGTCACCCGGCTAGAGCTGAGATCGAACCCGAAACCCAGTGATCCGAAGTCCACTGTTTTACCTTCTAAACTAACCCCCTCCTCCATTGCCTTGCATGGATACAAACCAAAAGGAATCAATTATGCTAAGTGCTAATGGATCAAACAGAAGAATCCGACAATATAACATTGCTCATAATTCAGCTGATATGAGCCTTTAGTACAATAAAAATTTGTCTTTTGACCTCTAAATCCACCTCACTCAATTGTCCAGTCATGAATCTGTTCACTATCAGTGTATGTAGATCCCTTGAGCTGGTCAGTCACTCAAGGCTTGACCATTCACAAGAGTTATTGAGGGTCGACCATTTCTGAGACACCTTTAATGCCAGGCACGTGTCACTAGGTGATAATTGAGGATTTATTGACCTGTAGTGTCGCAGTTGATAATGTTTCTTTTCGCTGGATGCTCTAGAACATTATGTTGGTAGAAAGGTACAAAGAATGTGTTGATACCATCAGAGATGTTTTATTTTCTAATTCATTTGATGAAATATTTTCTGAATTATTTGTTTAATAAACATATTTTTTGATTATGACATAGTGCCATTAAATTTTGCAAGTAAATTTTGTTCTTCAACATTATCTTTACTCTCACCAGCTGCATAGCAAGTCTACCAATTTTGATTGCCTTGGCATAATGTCCATTAAAGGGACAACAATATTGCTGACGTGACATTACCACACTTATATTCAGAAATGCCTTTCGTCTGACGATGACAAGAGATTTAATTGATACTGAGCAAGATCAAAGTGACTCTCTCTGACAGTCTCTGTGAACTGGGATATAATAATGTGAACCTAACAAGAGAACTTGATGGGACTTCTGTAGCGTTGAAGAAATTTTGTAGCAAAAAACTTGTTCATTTCATCAGTACAACTAGTCTACACAAGGTTCTTGTTACAGGACAAATTAACATTATTTGACAGGCTGATCGCAGTCTGCCTTCATTTTCACTTAGTCTTATTTTGATGTTGTTAAGCAGGAAGTACCATAAAACTTACCATGTATACTATGCCCTGAAACTGTGTCTTTGTCAGTGTTCGTCTATGGAAAAACCATTAGCATTACTATTGGTTGCCATAAAAAGTCATGAATATCACCAACAGTGCAGAAAATTAAATGAATAGTAAGGTTCACTTCAATCATTTGGTTCTTGTTTTAGTCGAAGGGTAGAAAGTAAAATTCAAAACTTTGTATAATTCTGATTTCAAAGATTTTCAAAGCAAAAAGCATAGGTTGCATTTCTAGACTGACTCTGGCAAATGTTACTTTCCTCCTTTATAATTCCAGACCTTTATGACCTAGAAAACCAAAAGGGTTGGAGAAAACCTTCAATCGATTTCCTGAAAGTGCTGGAAACAATTGCCAGAGAGTCATAAGTTGCTCTCACTGTTGTCTGCTAAGTCTGGTTTGTTTCTCAGTCAATAATTGGGTCAATGAAAAGCTGTCGAGAAGATTTCTGCAATTTGTCAAGGGGGAAGGAGAGTGGAAGAGGTCTCTACTACACTCTCGAGGAGGAATTTAAGGAATACAATTGATAAAAAGACAATGGAGTTGCACCTCAATACCATACATTTTAGAAATTTTGTTTTTTGGTCAAACCATTACAAATGTTTGTTTTTTTGTAACATTTTCCGGACACCTGAATGATTGGAAAGAGTTCTTTCTCCTTTATAATTTACAACAAGTAAAACAGGTTATAAACTATGTCTATACCTAGTCGACCAACAAGCCAGATGAGCAATTGATTACCAATGTCGTCAGTATGAATAACACTCAACAATCAAATTATTGCAATGCCTTACAAAGCTTCCTAATCTGGATATGAAGCGAGCAATATGTCATCTCAATTTCCAATTGACATTTATCAAAGTCTTGGCTTTGTCACAAATTTTGTGAAGTAAGGAAATTGCTGCGTTTTAAAGGAAATGAAAAGCCGTTGAGAAAAATGAGAGGATGTGAATAAGTTGAAACGTTCATCTGACATGCTGAGAAAAAATGAATGGAATTCATTGGCCAATTGATGAAAGTGACAAGCCAAAAAAATCCTGAATTATCAGAAAAACAATTCAGTGAAAGTAATTCACTAAACAAGTAGCCCATACCTAAGACAGACTTTGGAATGATTTACCCTATTTCAAATTCTTATTAAGTCCTTTCTTAGTTGACGAGTGACAATGATAAAATGAGTAACATGTTTTGGTTGCACACTTTCTTTAGTGTTTTCACGACTCCCTGGACCTTCCTCAAGCGCCTTAATGGAGATGTACATGATAATATGCAGAAGTAACTTTTTGTTTCTGCAGAATATTCCATTCCCTTGGGCTAAGAATTTGCATCAAAATGTGCTTTGCTTTCCCATTAAGTGTATTATGCATACGACAGTATGAAATAGAACAAAAAGAAATCCTATTGGGCAAGAATAAAGACTAAAGAGCCCACCTAGCTGACTTATCTTGTTACAGTGTTCGTGGTTTAGTGGTTTTTTTTTCTTTGTTTTGTATCTTTTTTCAGAACTTACATAAGCACAGCCAAGGTGACATTACAGTGTGTGGTTCATTTTCTTGGTATTTCATACTCAGAAGATAATCAAAGCCGGCTTAAATGTGACTGAGCTCAGATTTTAGGTAACAGCCTCTCCTCCATCAGTCTAAAAGTATGGTCTTTGCTAATTTCACACCGAGCGAATTCTGATTGAACCACAATGAGCCCGTTTGCCTTACCTTACAAACTATGATAACAATTTAGTTGATGAATTGTGTGCATATACCATAGACATTTCATCATGGAGGCAATATTCCACTACATCGTGCAGGGCGACTGGATAGTGATTGCCATTGCCAAACTTACATTACATGCGATTTCATTAGTACGAGATTCTACAGTCTCTTTCCACCTTGCTACATCACATTTTTGCCTAATCTGATTGGTTAATGCTCACTAAAAACGTCAAATACTTGATAGATGGGACGTAGCAAGCAGCTATATGCATTGCATTCACTCAGTCAGGGCTGGATGACCAGAATCGCATGGTAATGAAATCACCTGTAATTGCATCGGTTGTGATTATACCAACTTATGGCCATTTTATTGCATTTACAACATTTGCATGCCCTGACAAGACAAAACCTTACATATCTATTTAAACACGTACAGCTTCTCTTACATGTAAATCTTTGCAATGCAATGGAGAATTCTTACTAAATATTCCAAAGCTCCAAATAGCCAGCTCAAATACATCGTGCAGTTTTTGGTAGTCACGGCAAATGTACATATATATAGAGTACCACCACCATAGCATAGAGAACTATATCATTGACAGCATACTGCATTCTTCCATTACCCTGGAGTATTCAATTTGCATACTTGACAAGGAGCTCCCCTTCCTCCCCTATATATTATGCATACAACAAAGACAGAGTGAGCAGAACTTTGGCCAAGCAATTAAGAAACACTCAAGCCCAATCTACTGCCTGTTAAAGCTGAAAAGTCAAATGATACTGTCTTTGGCTAGGATAATGTAATCCATCGTTTGTTTATTAGGGGTGTTTGTTCTCTGGTGATGAGATATTGTTCTCTAATTGTATCTGATTGTCAGGATGATAGTTGTCATTGTTTGTTGCATGGGGTCTACTCTGTCCTCTCTTTCTTAGTTTGGATTGTTGTGCCTTTATATCCTTAAAAACTTGGTTGGCTGTGAATATCCCTATCAGCGTGCCTCGGAGGCCCAACGTCGGCCCAAAGCCAGTCCGATGCTGCTGACATCGGACCGATGCCGGGCCGAACCCCAGACCGCCGAGGCACGCTGACAGGGATTTCACTGTTTACAGTCAAAATATCAGGGCAAACGATATTGTAATAAATACCACCCTTCCAGGGTGATATTTTTTAGCAATGGTTGTGACATCACAAGCATTTCAGCTGCCTGATGATGTCACAAACCAAACAATGGTCAAAACAATGGGTTTGTGATGTCATATCCATTACTGCTCCATGGTGACGTCACATTTTTGTAATGGCAGAAAATAGTCTCTCTTTATAACTAAAAATTTGAGTTAAAACCAGGTGATAAAAACACACAACGACGCGTAAGGGCACTTTGTACAATATCACTCGCTGTCATGTGAATTAATATCACTCTCGCCCTTCCAGCTTGAGTGATATTAATTCACACAACAGCTCATGTATGATATTGTTACTCAGAGACCCTGACTTCGGTTGTTTTGTTATAGTATTTATGCACTTTGGCAGGCCAATAAGAACAAAACTCAAGGACACAGCAATTAAGGAAAATATGTTTGAAAATGTAGCATGTAAATCGAGATCCTTTGAACTAATCAGTCATTTCAAGCATTACCATTCAAGAGTTATCAAGGGGCATCAAGCTCTGAGGCAGTTTTGATGTCAAGCATATGTCACTGCTTGGTTGAATTTTTGGACTTTTAAGGCGCTATTTACAATTTTTAAAAGACATGGCTTCCTTGCCAAATATGTTACTGCATCTTAATGATCAGTTAATTTGCAAAATTAATGCTCATCAAGTTGGCATGAAATATAATTCCAAATTCTAAGTAAGACCCTACCTGTACACAAAAGACTGCCTATATCTTACACATGCCCAACAACCGATGGGCAAATTCGTAATGCATCTCCTAGAAGCAGATTATAATGACTTACGCTACATATTTTAGCCCTTCTAGCACCTCAATAAAGATGCCTCTGCAGCAGATGCTAATGATGTCAGGGTGGCTTCAGGATGGACCCAAGGGGATGATCAACTTGTCCTTTCCTCAAAGGGTGCAATTCTTGGGGAATTAGGAAGGGTTATGCGAGTAATGAGGGTGAGGGGAGAAAGATGAGACTGGTGATAAGACGGGAGATGGACAAACAGAGTACAACAACCCTCAGGTTTTTGATATCATGACTCACTTTCCTGTTTCCCGAGCCTTTTGTCAAACTATTCTCAGTCTCTCACATTCCAATATCTTCTGAATCCAATTAGAAAAAGTCATTATTCAAATATCAAAATTCGCAATATGGACTAGTTTAATGCAAAATGAATGAGATCCCTATTACTATGTTTGAGGACAGTTTTGCAAATATTACATCAATTTATTCTTGTCCTTTGGTTCAATGAGAATAGGCTTATTGCAGATTTCCATAAAAGACAATAAAATATAATTTATTATCCAATTAATGACCATGAGGAAATGCTAACCCTCCATACACTGAGAGGAGGAACCTAGTATGGCACAAGAAATTGTCCCTGTGACATCTGAAACTTTTTTTAAAGGCGATGCTTCAGCCCTTCGCTGATATAGTCTTAGTGATTCTATATATAACCACTCGCCTCTGTATAGCGGAGTACAGGACTCCCGACAGGCGGCCAGAGGCCAAAACTGGAAATTCAGACTGTGTTGAATCGTCATCACATTGCGGGCTAGCGTCGTATTAAAATGCGGACCGGGCAAATTTGCGGACCGCAGGATTTCGTAGTAAAACGCGGATGAGAAGGTGCGGAACAGGACGCCTTTTGCGGGATCGGCGTTTAAAAAAATGTGGATGGGCCAAATTGGATGAACAAGCTGAATTAGCTTTAAAAATCGCCGCTATTTTTTTTTGAAAAAATTTTCTTGTTATTACTACTTCCATGATGCCCTTTGGGCAGGGGCTTTAGCTCAGCTTTTAACTTTGTAGTGATCTGGAGTTTACCACATTTTCACACTCAAGACAAAAAAGCTTCTCTTTTGATGAATTGTTTGGCTGAAAGCAAATTGGCAGAATAATAATCTGCAGTCAACTATGGTTGCTACACCGCTTCAATGCATAGATGATGATCTGCGGCTGTTGAAGAGAGTTTCAACTTAAAAAAAAGAAAACATTGATACGAGTTTAGGCACTAATTGCGCCCCTTTGGACCTCTCATCGATTTCACTATTCCCTTCAGTCGATGCTGCTGCTGGACTTAAGATGATGAAGAACACTCTAAAAATTTTCAGGACAAAACTGGTTTATTGAAATCAAAAATGTTTTTTTGAAAAATCAATGTTGGTTTTTGCATGGAAGTTTGGTTTTTCAAAAAACCGTTTTCCATTTAAAAAAACCAGCTTTGTCCCGAATTTTTTTAGAGTGAAGCTGATTATGTACTGACAAATAAAGTATCCTCTCCTACCCTTAACGATTCTTCTCAAACAATGCTTACCCATACAAATTATGTTCTTTGCTTGCAAAATCTGGTATATGAATCATAAAACATTTCAAAGTTGTGTGCCGCTCAAAGTAAATTTGTTTTATGAGTCCCCTAAGAGAGAATGGGAGCCTTAAAAGTGTTCTCACTCCCATGATGTGGCCATTGGATTATAGAGCAAATATATTCACCGAAGCCAATTGCGCATAAACACTGTGTACCGTTTGCTCTTTGCGAAGCTACCTAGTTAATCACAAAATCTTAAATTTTAGACAAGAAACCAATTCAATTATAACAAAACATAGCCAGTATGCTGTATTTATGTATTAGACATCTTGATGTGAAATTACAATCATTAAATATTCAAAAATCAAAAGATTTAGGTATTCTAGTAAAAAATTCACTATAATTTACTAAAACTGCCTAATCTCCCAGAAAACTTAACTGATTGATTCCAAATTTTTTATGTGTACTACTTGTACTATAAGACAGTGCTCATACTGGCTGTATTGCAAAGTTTGTTGTTTGCTCTATATATCAGAACTGGCAAAATGTAAACAAAACATTCCTTAATTAGGTCACTTGGTTAGTACACAGTGTAAACTTAACATTCTCCTTTACACTCTTCCTGGCTTAAGGACTTTCTTGTAAGTACTACTTTTTCCACCTTTAATTCCAGACTTTCCTGTCCAAGAAAGCCAGAAATATCTGGGAAAAACCGTCCATCAATTTCCTGGAAGCTCTGGGAACAATTGCCTTACAGTCTTGAGTTGCTCTCAGCATTGTCTGCTGAGTCTGCTTTGTTACTCGGTCAATAATTGGGTCGATGAAAAGCTGTCCAGAAGATTTCTGCCATTTGTCAAGGGACAGGAGCTCTTGAGGAGGAACTTAAGGTTTACAATTGACTAAAAGACAATGCAGTTGCACACCAATACCATGCACTTAAGAAAATTCGATTTTTTTGGTCAAACCACTATAAATACTTGTCTGTTTGTGACATTCTCCAGACCACCTGAATGATTGAAAAATTCTACACACCCGAAAGCAAGCATACTTCTTTGTTCTTTATAATTTAAACAACCAGGTGATAGTATACTATAGTTCTGCTTATGTCCACCAACCAGCCAGATGGGCAATTGATGAACAATGTCTTCAGTATGAATAGCACTCAACAATTAAATTATAGCAATGCATCAGAAAGCTTCCTACTCTGGATATGAAGCCAGCAATATGTCACCTGAAGTACAAATTGAAATTTAAAAGTCTTGAGTTTGTCAGAAATTTTGTGAAGAAATTGCCCCCATTTCAAAGGAAATTAAAAGCCATTGAGAAAGTTGAAAGGATACCAATAGGTTGACACATTTGACAAGTCTCATTTGATAGAAGAAAGGTTCAAAGTGATCAAGTGATGTGAATAACAAGCCAAACAAAAGTATCCACAGTCATCAGAAAAACCTAGTGAAAGCAATTCATTATACAGGTAGCCCTAATACAGACTTTGGAATGAAAAATGAAGTACACAATTTCAAATCATTAGTAAGTCATTTCTTAGTCGACAAGTGACAATAATGGAATAAGTAAAATGTTTTTGGTTGCATTTTTTTAATTTTTTGTGGTACCCTAAACCTTCTACAAACTCCTTCTTGCAGTTACAATATGCAGAAGTAACTTTTTGTTTCTGCCGCATATTCAATTCCCTTGGGCTACGAATTTGCATCAAAATGTGTTTTGCTTTCCCATTAGGTGTATTATGCATGCAACAGTATGAAATAGAACAAAAAGAAATCCTATTGGGCAAGACTAAAGAGCACACTAAGCCAACTACTCATGTTACAGTGTCCATGGTTTAGTGCCTTCCTTGTTGTTTCTTCCTTTTGTATCCCACTTTTACTTTGACTCCAATGTCAGTTTTTTTTAAAGAACAGTATTATGCAAGCTTGTGCCATTGAGATAATTTGCACGTTGACAACACCCAGACAATCTACTGTGCTGGAGTGGTTGACAACAGATCCAGGTCCATGTGTACAGGGTGTCTACAGAAAAAGAGGACAGTCAACAGAATTTGATTCGTTTACAGTTTATTTTGTGCCAAGCATCATTATTGAACAAAACATAATTTGTATATGAACAGTACATTCTGAACAGTCAAATTTCCCATTATTCGCAGCCCTTGCTGGGGTAACTTTCTGCAGATGAGGTCAAAACGATGCGAAAACATGTTTGATGCACTCCACCAACGGTTTGCTCCATGCAGACATGATGGAGGCCTTAAACTTTACTGCGAGGGTTGGGATAACTTGCTGGATTCTTCCTTCAAAGTTGCCCATACTTAATAATCCACTGGGTTCAGCTCAGGAGACAAGGGGTGGCACTCTACCTAGCTCAAGAGGTTTGTTTTGAGGCACTCTTGAGTCTTCTATGCAGTATGAACAGGTGCTACACCTTGTAGGAAGATGATTTTGCCAAAAAAATAGTTTCTTGTCTGACGCCATGGTACCCCAAATTCTTTCAGAATGTTATTATAAACATTTGCATTGATTCTGGCACTCTGTTCAATGGCTATTTTGAAACATTTTTTGTGATTTTCTTGTCATCAGATGACTCCATGTTGAAGACCAAGTGTTAGATCCTGAATTGAATTATCGGCAGCTGGAGCATCAGCAAATGTCCCGCTACTCACGCATGAATCATTCCTTCTCTAACAAGCACCATAGATGGCGGAAAATTTCTCATCAACAATGAGGAAAACAGTAGGACCGTTTTCAGCTTGTAGCAAGGCAAGCGCTTTTACATATCATGCTTGCATTTTGCCTTTAGTAGTGATCTAATTCACAAATAAACATATTTGCAGTATATCTAATATGGCTGACTATCAAATCCATTCTTGTGTTAGACTTATCACCAAATTTTGAACTTATATGAGTGTGATAAAGAAGAAAAGTGACTGTCCTCTTTTTCTGTAGACACCCTGAAAACATGGGACACTTAATTATCTCAGATTTTGTTGAATAATATCTCCTCCATCAGTCTAAAAGTAGGTCTGAACTAATTTCACACTGAGGGAATTCTGATTCAACCACAATCAGCCGCGTTTGCCTTACCATACAAACTATGGTAACAGTTTAGTCGATGAATTGTGTGCATATACCATAGACATTCTATCATGGAGGCAATATTCCACATTGAGGAACGCCGGGACAAACAACTTGACAAGAAAAATGATGTAAGTTGGCCGCAGTGCCGATTTATTGATCAGCAGAAACATGAATACACACAATACACTCATACACAGATCGTAGACACTAGACACACAGACAGTAAAGTACGTGAACATGAAACATAAAATAAACCACCAGGTGGCTGCTCGCAGGCAGACCAATCAGAATTATGATACCCCAAATCGAAAAGGATATGATATCAATTACATAATACATAATATTCGAGGTATAATAAAAACAGGAGGCTCAAGGCCAAATATATTAAGCAAGCAAGTACAAATAAGTCAAACAAAAGCAAAGCTATCATTAATTAAGATAATAATAAATAAATTAAATAAGGAAATTTTGATTTAATTTAATTGAACCCTGGACTGTAGGGAAATAATCCCTATATACTAAGTTTAAATATAATAATTAATACATATATTATAAACCAACCCCAATTGGGGAGTTTTGAAAAGTATAATAAATTTTAAGAAAAATAAAAATAAATTTTAAATTTTACCAGTAACAATTACCTATAACCAAGTTTTGGAGAGGGTGGGTGGGAATTTTTAGAAGTGCGACGTGGAAAGACGTTTGGAGCGGCTTATATATTAGCCGTTGTTTGTGACGGTTAGAGGACTGACTAAAACTATCAGTCTCAACCAATCACGTGCCGGACCGGTTGCGGGAAAGGACGCTCACCTGTGTTCATACCTGACACCTGAACAAAACATAGAAGACAGACAGTTCCGCGACAACAGACCGGCCGGCCCTGAGACAGGCAACCTGTGTTAATGTCCCCCCTCCTCAATGTACCCTAGTGCCAACACTAAGCTATCAACATCGTGCAGAGCGACTTGACAGTGATTGCCATTGCCAAACTTTCATTAATGCATCGGTTGTGATTGTACCAACTTATGGCCATTTTTATTGCATTTACAACATTTACATGCACTGACAAGACAAAACCTTACGTATCTATTTAAACTCGTACAGCTTCTCTTACATCTTTGCAATGCAATGGAAAATTCTTACTAAATAATCCTAAGCTCCAAAAAGCCAGCTCAAATACATCGCCTTTGGGCTTTGCTGTTCAAGTGCAGTTTTTGGTATGCACGGCACATGTACACATATACAGTGTACTACTACCAGAGAACTGAGAACTGTTTCATTGACTGTATACTGCATTACTCCATTACCCAGGAGTATTCAATTTGCATAACTTGTCAAGGAGCTCCTCTTTCTCCTCTATATATTATGCATACAACAAAGCCAGGGTGAACACAATTTTGGCCCAGCAATTAGGAAACACTCAAGCTCAATCTGCTGCCCGTCAAAGCTGCTGAGAAGTCAAATGATACTGTCTTTGGCTAGGATAATCTACTGCATTGTTTAGTTGTTAGGGGCTTTTGTTCTCTGATAATGAGATATTGTTTTCTAATTGTGTCTGATATTCAGGATGATAGTTGTCATTGTTTATTCTATGGGATCTACTTTGCTCTCTCTTTCTTAGTTTTCTATAAAAACATGAGATGGATTGTCTTTACATCCCTTATTTTTTGACTGTGTTAGGCCAATTAGGACATGAGACCTGGGAAGACAGCAATTAAGTGAAGATACATGTACTTATAACAGCAACCAATTAGTCACTTACACAATGACCATTCACATGAGTTATTGAGGGGTGACCATTTCTGAGATGCCTTTGATGTCAAGCATGCGTGACTGATTTGGTGATAACAGGTGAATTTTTGGACTTTTTGTAGTGTCCAATTTAAGTCATTCCTTGCATTGTAAGTGTCAAATTATTTGAGTATTCGTACATTGATTAAGCTCTTTCAACAAGTATGATAGGAGACTGTAAAATTCCTGAGAAAAAGTCCCTACCTGTGCACAAAACACCCTCTATATCAGGGCTGAAGAACAGCCTATGGGCTAATTCAGACTGCACCTCCCCGCAACACACTTATAATGGCTCATACTACATCTTGTTGCCCTCCCAGCAACTCAGTAAAGATGCCTCTGCAGCAGGTGCTAATGATGTCAGGATAGCTCAAAGATAGACCCAAGGGGATGATCAACTTGCTCTTTCTCCAAAGGGAGTGACTCTCAGTAAAGATGCCTGTGCAGCAGGCGCTAATGATGTCAGGATGGCTTCAGGATGGACCCAAGGGGATGATCAACTTGTCCTTTCCTCAAAGGGTGCAATTCTTGGGGAGTTAGGAAGGGTTATGAGAGTAATGAGGGTCATGGGAGGGATATGAGACTGGTGATGAGACTGGAGATAGACAAACAGAGTACAACAACCCTGAGGTTTTTGATATCTTGACTCAGTTTCCTGTTTCCCGAGCATTTTGTATTCTCAGTCTCTCACATTCCAATATCTTCTGAATCCAAGTAGAAAAAGTCATTATTCAAATATCAAAATTCACAATATGGACTAGTTTAATGCAGAATGAATAAGATCCCTATTACTATGTTCGAGGACTGTTTTGCAAATATTACATCAATTTATTCTTGTCCTTTGGTTCAATGAGAATAGGCTTATTGCAGATTTCCATACAAGACACTAAATAAGAATTTATTATCCAATTAATGACCATGAGGAAATGCAAACCCACCATACACTGAGAGGAGGAACCTAGTATGGCACAAGAAATTGTCCCTGCGACATCTGAAACTTTTTATTACTACTTCCATGATGCCCTTTACCACATTTTCACATTTAAGACAAAAAAAGATTCTCTTTTGATGAATTGTTTGGCTGAAAGCAAATTGGCAGAATAATAATCTGCAGTCAACTATGGTTGCTACACCGCTTCAATGCATAGATGATGATCTGCGGCTGTGTTGCAGTGAGTTTCAACTAAAAAAAAAGAAAAGATTTATACAAGTTTAGGCACTAATTGCGCCCCTTTGGACCTCTCATCTATTTCACTATTCCCTTCAGTCGGTGCTGTTGCTGGAGTTAAGATGATGATGAAGCCGATTATATACTGACAAATAAAGTATCCTCTCTTCCCCTTAACGATTCTACACAAACAATGCTTACCCATACAAATTATGTTCTTTGCTTGCAAAATCTGGTATATGAATCATAAAACATTCAATGTTTTGTGCTGCTTAAAGTAAATTTGTTTTATGAGTCCCCTAAGAGAGAATAGGAGCCTTAAAAGTGTTCTCACTCCCATGATGTGGCCATTGGATTTTAGAGCAAATATATTCACCGAAGCCAATTGCGCATAAACTTAACATTCTTCTTTACACTCTTCCTGGCTTAAGGACTCTCTTGTAAGAACTACTTTTTCCACCTTTAATTCCAGACTTCCTGTCCGAGAAAGCCAAAAAGATCTGGAAAAAACCGTCCATCAATTTCCTGAAAGCTCTGGGAACAATTGCCAGAGAGTCTTAAGTTGCTCTCAGTGTTGTCTGCTAAGTCTGGTTTGTCTCTCAGTCAATAATTGGGTCGATGAAAAGCTGTCCAGAAGATTTCTGCCATTTGTCAAGGGAAAGGAGAGTGGAACAGGTCTCTAGAATATTGTTAGGAGCACAACAGACTCGGAAACAATATGGAGTTTCAAATCAATACTACACACTCTAGAAAATTACAATGTTCTTTTATCAAACATTTGAAATGCTTGTCCAGTTTCTGCGTTCCCCAAACTTCTTGAATAAAAAACCTTGTCTCAAGACAGACTATTCTTATGAAGCCTATTTCCGACCAAAATTCTGGTGGACTGTCTCCCTTCACTGAATATAGTATTTTTGGTGGATTTTACACTCAATGGAGAGAATAAATATGCCCCCAAAGGAAGAACCCTTCATGACTGCTAAATTTTACTGTTATGATACAGCACTGAAAATCTTTTCGACTAACTACCCTAGTCAAAATGACTAATTAGGTTAGTCATTTGATGGTGCCTTAAATTCTTAGTCATGCTAGTCAAGTGACTAACTTAATTAGTCAGTTGACTAAGTAAATTACTACACAGAGAGCCATTTGAAAAAAAAGTTCCTTGTGAGGCTTGAACAATCAACTTTTAACTCAGGTTCAAAGCTGTAAGACTTTACTATAGAGACACAGCACATTACCACTGTGCCACGGAGACCAACTGCTGGAGAAGGTGTTGAACTTAATAATGTAAGACAACCTTAGACCTATAAATAGAATGTGGCTCTTTAGCGCCACCAAAACATCTAAACAAATTCTAAGTCCATGACCAACTAAATTAGTCAGATCACCACTTAAATTAACTACATGGCTAATTAAATTAGTCATTTTTACTAATTTAGTTGGTCTATTTGACTAACTTTATTGGTCAACTGAAGTATGATAATGACTAACTAAATTAGTCAAAAGTTTAACTACATCTGTAACTTGACCAACTTAGTCAGACATTTGACTAATTTTTGGTGTTTGACTAAGTTAATTCGTCAAAAAGATTTTCAGTGAGGAGATACTGCAATCTTATTTTAGTATTTAAGGGAATATTGGTCATTCATTTTTTTACGACAAATCTTGCAGAGGAAATTCCAAGGGGAGGAAATAGATATTTGAAATTTAGCTACATCAGTTAGTCAATAGATTGTATGGCCAATGCTTCACTCTACAAGCCAATGCAAGGGCAACTAAATGATAACATCTTCATTGCAAGTAACATCCAACAACTGAATTACAGCAACGTCTCACAAAGCTCTTCCTAGCTGCTGAGGATATGACGCAGAGCAATATGTCACTTCAACTTCCAGGTAACATTGATCAAATTCTCGACTTTGTCACAAATTCGGTGAAGTGTGGAAATTGCCCTATTTGAAAGGAAATTAAAAGCAGTTGTCAGAAATAAAAGGAATGATGCCAGACATGAGTAGCATGAAACTAAATGATTAAAAAAATGTATGGACCTTATGAAAAGACATTGACAAACCACATTGAATCAAAATAATTCCAAGTAAGCCGTATACACACTGTAACTACTCGAGGATTCATTGATGGGCTATACAGACTATGTAAAGATATGTGTACTATGTTTTAACTGCATCGCGAAAAAGGCCTGATTAATAATAGTTAAGAATAAGTGGGACCATAAAATAATACTTAGATATTCTTCATTGCATCTGTTGTAGTGTCACATCTCCGACTAACTTCAATTGTTTTGTTTGCTCATACATTTCGAGATATTGTATGCAGGAAGTAACTTTTTGTTCTGAATATTCAGTACCCTTGGGCCAATAAAATTGCATCAGAATCTGTTTTACCTTCCAGTGAGGTTTATTATGCACCCAACAATGTACGCAACAGAATAAGAAGGGGAAACCATTTGGCAAGACTATAGTATTCATTTGAGTCTTCTTGTATTTTGATGGTGCTATACAGACATTTGCAGCACCTTTTGCACCTTCAGCTACAAAATGCATAATTTACAGCTACCTGACCAAGGTCATGCAAAGAGAATTTTTATTGTTCCATAAGTAGCAATGTTTGTCAGACCATATTTTGTGAAAGCAAATATGACTTTCATAATAGACTCTGGTAACACTTAAATAATTTTTGGCACACACCATAGACAGTCCGTCAGGGAGGCAATGTTCCCAACGTTGCTCAGCATGATTGGATGGTGATTGTTCTGGCTGATATTCTTACACTCTATAACATCTCCTCTTAAATCATGGTCTTCATCAGAATAAACAAATGCTAATGGTGTGATTCAGGTTACAATCCCTGTAATACTTACTAAGAGATGTGCTATTTAAAACTATGAGTTTTCTCTATAATATTTCAAATATGAATGCGTTAGTTAATTTAAAGGATATTTGGCATGAAACATATAAGATTGCACAAAAAGGCATAAACAGTATTATACTGTTTATTAAATATTAAGCAGGGTTTCTTCACCTACAGAATCTGGGCAGTGTAATTGCACATCACGATAATAATAAAACCTTTGAATGGACTTGTTTGCGTATGAATATTCGCCAAAAGTGAAACACTTAAAACAATTTCATTGACTGCATGCTGCATACCATCATTACCCTGGAGTATCCAATTTGCATAGCTTGACAAGGAGCTCCTCTTTCTCCTATATATATTATGCATACAACAAAGCCAGGGTGAGCAGAACTTTGGCCGTGCAATCAGGAAACACTCAAGCTCAATCTACTGCCTGTCAGAAGTGACAAGTCAATGATATTGTTGTTGGCAAAGTAAACAGCCACCATTGTTTTGTTGTCAGGCATTTTGAAGAGATATTGTTCTCTTATTGTGTCAGCTTTTCATGATGATAGTTCCCATTGTTTCTGCATGTGATCTACTTTGATTGTCTTTCTTAGTTCTCTACAGAAAAAGCTGAATCTTACCATTTATGAATGGATTGTTGTGCTTTACATGATTACATCCTGTATTTTCTGCACTGTGGTAGGCTAATAAGGACATAAAACCCAAAGCATGACCACTGACCATTCACAAGAGTAACTGTTATCGAGGCCTATTGTCTTTCCATGCAATCTTATCACATCATCAGTTGTCTACCCCATCTTTTGTTTAAAATTGTATAATAGCAAAGAGTAATTGAGTATACTTGACCTGTAGGCATATTTGCAATTATGTATAAATATAATACAGATTTGATTGTCACATTATAAGAATTAGATTTATTATAAGTTAAATAAGATATTTCATGTGAATTGGGATTGGATTCACAAGTGTAGACCAGCACACTTCAATTTTGAATATGCCTATAATCTGATTGTTAATATCGTTAATCAAAGGTCATCTCAGTCATGAAGGCACTTTTACGAAACTGCTCGCACATGAATGCCCGCATCCGCGGGCGGCCCAGCCAGCAAAAAAATCTCTAAGCCCATGCCCGGCCCGTGCCCACAATAGTCAGTCCATGCCCGGCCCGCACTAGCACACTTTATTGTGTGGGTGCCCGTGGGCTGTCTACGACACAGTGCGCCCTCAGCCTGTGCGGGCATGCCCGGCCCGTGCAGGTCTCTACTCCCTGCATGCAAAAAGCTTACTCCTTGTAATATACTGATAATGGCCCATACTGCATCTTCTTGCCCTTCCAGCATCTCACTAAAGATGCCTCTGCAGCAGGTGCTAATGATGTCAGGATGGCTTCAGGATGGACCCAAGGGGATGATCAACTTGCTCTCTCCCTCAAAGGGTGCAATCCTTGAGTAGTTAGGAAGGGTTAGGCCACACATAATTGATCTTTAGCTTCTCGGATTCCTCTCAAGGCCCTTTTTCTAGGGTCGGTCGGTAGGACAAAAAAAAAAAAGGTGAAAAAAAAAATTTATAATGTCAAAAAAAATTTATTATTTTTTTTTTCAATTTTTTTTTCCATCGGCAGGAAATCTATTGTGTCGGCGGGTCCGCGAAGCTAAGAATCAATTATGTGTGGCCTTATGGGAGTAATGAGGGTCAGGGGAGAGATATATGGGACTGGTGATGGGACCGAAGATAAAAATATACAGTACAACCCTGTGGTAATATAAACTTCCAGATGTCGCAGGGACAATTACTTGTGCCATACTAAGTTCCTCTTCTCAGTCTATGGTGGGTCTGCATTTCCCCATGGTCGTTAATTGGACAATAAATTCAATTTTTGTGTCTTGTGTGAAAATCTGCAAGTAGGCCTAATTCCATTGGGCGGCGTTTCAGAGCTCAGATTTTTCACTCCAGCCAAAATAACTCTTTTGTCTTGATGAATTACTTGGTTGAAAACAAATTTGCAAAATGCTTATCTGCAGTCAACCATGGCTACTACATCGTTTCAACACAGAGAAGATAATCTGCAGCTGTTGCAGAAAGTTTTGGCAGAAAAAGATTGAAGGAAGCTTAGGAAATAATTGCACTTCAAGGGCTTTCTATTAAAATTCACTATGGCCTTCATCGGTTGATGTTCCTGGTACTGACAAATAAAATTCATTCTTTCTTCAAATGATTTTACACTAATTGCTTCCAGATACATGCATGTGTGATGCACATAACTAGCAAAAAGAAGTACTGTCATTGTATGTACTTGTAATTCAGACTGTGCTTCTCACGGTAAGGTTAATTTATGTAACTGCTGCTGTGCTCCCTGAAATAATGCATTGTGTCAGGGTGCTGCAATTCTGTTTTTGAACTATTAACCTCTATGATTACAATGTGAAGGATTGAGGTATTATCTCAAATTTAAATGAAATTATGAAAAATACACTGGATACAGTCGGTAGGGGTTATAAGAATAATCAAGCCCCCCCCCCCCCACTTAATCTCTTCATGTATGACCTATATGTCTACAACTATAACAATGTGTCACTCCATTGTCTTGTTAAGAATGTGCATACTGTAGTAAAATTTCTCTTTCTTCCATAGAACATGGGGAAAATGCAAAAAGGGTTATTTCACATCGTTTGACTTCCTGGTGTCACTGCACCCATCATATGCCAACCTGCCTTGTGGTGGGGTAGGTTGGCACAGAATTTTTTAGCTTCCATATCTCCTTGGCAAATAATATCACAGGCTCAGTGTGATGTAGGTTGGGGATAGGAATTCACATTGACATACAAACAAAATCCACGTTCCAAATAGTTTTCATTCAGGACACCTAAATGTCCAGTTCTTGCCAACCAGCCCAACTCTCCCCTACGGTGAATTTGAAGGTGCAGTAAGCTTGTCCTTGTAATCGCAAGTCCTCTCATTGGTGATATACGGATTTGTTCACCAAGTCTTTGGGATTTTGTATTCAATCCATTGAGCTTCTGTTTTGATGAAGTGTTTGGCTGAAGACAATTGCCAGAAAGCTATTCTGTAGTCAAACATGGTGGTTACACGCCTTTAACGCATAGACACTAATCTCAATGATCTGCTGCTGCAGAGATTTTAGGCAGAAAAAGAAGAAAAATGATTGATGCAAGCTAGGCACTAATTGCACCACCAGGAATTTACTATTGCCTTCATCAGTTGATGCTTCTACTGGAGCTAAGATGGTGATGAAGCAGATGATGTACCATTAATTTGTGACGACTGAAGTTCCTTCTCTCTCCCTCATGATTCTACAAAAAAAATGTTTCCACATACGGATAACAATCTTCTCTTGCAAAATCTGGTATATGAATCATAAACAATTTCAATAATGTACTGCTTCAGTAAATTAGTTTCATATGTCTCCTATAATTTGAGAAAGGGAGCCTTAAAAGTGTTCTCCCTTGATGTTGGCCTTGCATTTTAAAGCAAATATATATATAGACTGATTACCTGTTTACAATGTTTCATTTGTGGATGGTATCAAAGCCAACTGCGTAAGCCTTGTTTACGCCATACACTTTTCCAAGCACTAATGACTCTCTTTTTACCATATTTCATGCCATCCACTAAAGCACAGAGCTTTTCAGGTTTCTTGGAAAACACTGGTCCCTGTGTAAGAATACATCTCATAAGACAGACATATCTGCATAATGCTGTGCATCTCCAGTAGTCTACACCTGCAAAACAGACCATTTACTGTTTTTACAGAATGTTGCAGTCATATAGAGCAGAGGATTTTTCCTGATACCGGCTAATCTGGCATTTCGAAGTGCATGCTACAGTTACAGCCGAAGAATGACGAGTACTTACATTTGCTGCTAGTTGACATCAATGACCTCACAACAGGCCCAATCCACCGCATTGAAATAAGCTGTTAGTTTGTCATAAAGGGACTTGTGACCTCATTGACACTTAGTTGGTCACTAGTTTTGATGGCATTGCAAGTATAGGCTAGGATTTCATAATTCCTTATGACTCAATAAGAATAATATGGAATGCATAGGGCTGTGACCTCACAAGGAACATTTCAGTCCAAATATGTCAGCACTTCCCATTCGTCTACTGTAATATCCTGAATAGTACTCCTCTCCATACTTTATGCCAGATGAGATGTATATAATAGAACTATTGAATTTCTGGGCTGACTAAGTCGAAGAAAGCCAAACAAATCAGGAAAAAACCTTCCACCAATTTCCTGAAAGCTCTGGAAACAATTGCTAGTGAGTCTTAAGTTGCTCTCACTGTTGTCTCTAAATAATGGGTCAATGAAAAGCAGTCCAGAAGATTCCTGCCATTTGTCAAAGGAAAGAAGACTGGTAGAGGATTTAAAAGCTACAATGTGCATGATTTAGATTTAGCTGACGAAAGTTTGCTGAATTGATACTGGGCATAGGACCCTTTAGATAATTGTCACACAGAGTGAATTGTCATTGTACCATAAAGCAATGTTTGTCTGACCATATTTTGTGGAAGCCAATAGGATTTTAACAATAGACTGAGACTCTTGAAACAATTGTGCTGTTGAATTGTGTGCACAAACCATAGGCATTCCATCAGGGAGGGAATGTTCTACAACATTGCTCACAGTGATTGGATAGTGATTACTCTGGCTGATATTCTAAAATTATAACAACATTTGAACATTGTATTCATTACAGTCAACATACACGAATTTGATAGTGCGACACAGACAACATGTACTGTAACAGATTTTAATGGTAATTTTGCACATATGGATGAATCGGATACATTTTATGCAGCATATTCAGCTATTTATGTCACAACAGTAGAAAAACATTTCACTGGGTTTGAGTGTAGATTATCGATCTCTGGATTCATGTATGAGATTAATTTAACCTTCAGGAGTTGTATTAAATTATTCTAGCTAGATACATCGCCGAAAATTAAGGCAAGAATTAGCTATATCTCTTGAAGGTAAAATCCATCTCATTGACTGGACTTGTTTATGAATATTCCCCAAGATGAAACATTGAAACCAATTTCATTGACTGCATGCTGCATACCACTATTACCCTGGAGTATCCAATTTGCATAGCTTGACAAGGAGTTCCTCTTTCTCCTCTATATATTATGCATACAACAAAGCAAGGGTGTGCAGAACTTTGGCCTAGCATTTAGGAAACACTCAAGTCCAATCTACTGCTTGTCAAGGCTGACAAGTCAAATGATTTTGACGTTAGGTGGGAAAATATTCTTCATTGTTTAATTGTTCTGGAATATCCCTACCAAACGCGAGGAAATATGGGGTTTGAAAGAGTTGTATGAGTAATGAGGGTCAGTGGAGCAACATAACCAGATAAATAGATACTGTAAAACCCAAAATAAAGTAAGAACATTTTCCATCAGAAGTCCTCTGTTTACCTATTTTGCCCTCCTTTCACCTTTGACTCCTCACCACAACCTTATCCCACATTAAGAACTTTATTAAGACAGGTAGCAATGTGATTGTAATTAGCAAATGGTCACAATCTCAAAGAAATCTTTCTAACACTATGTGGGTGATGGAGTTTGAATTGGTGTTGCAAATTTAATCTAATTTTAAAAGGTAGTTTTCCTTTTGTTCAGAACGAGAAAGAGTCCAGATTTCCTCAGTCCTCACATAGAGAGGAAACTATCTTAACTGTGCAATTACCGACCATGCGGAAATTCAGATCTTGCAGACCCAGTCAGTAGGGACCTAGTGGTGTGTTATTAATTGCTCCTCAGACATCTGGAACTTTTTGTTGCTCTACTACCTAATTCTGAGATGTTGTTCATGAGAAGAAGTGTACGTTCTCAAGTATTATCCCACATTATTGTTTCCTTTGTTGATTTGCTTGGCTATTTGACAGGATGCTATTCAGATTTAAAACATAGTCACCACACAGCTTCAACACATGGAGGATAATCTGCTGCAGTTGCAGAAAGTTTTAGTAAAAAAAATTTTAATGTTTTATCCAAGCTGATGCACTAATCGTGTCCCTCTAGGGCCTCCATATTTTTAATCACACACATTTGACCTTAAACTTAAAAAAAAATGCATTGGAATAGGGTCTGATAGAAAGTTAAAGACACTCATTTAATCTCTCCATGTATGGCCTAGCTGCCTATAATGATAGCATTGAGTTAAATTGTGGACTTTTTGTAGTGTACCTTATTAGCCGCAGCTGTGCACTTATAATTTGCAAAGAATTTATCATGAAAATGCTATTGATAAAGCAAGGCTTTTGAGTTGGATATAGCGGCTGTTTTTAATGATGACGTTTTAGAAAGTCCAGAAGGTAACTTTGTATATATACACTTTGAGTGAAAACCCAAAAGTAAGACACAGTTCCAGCAGCTCTGACATGTTGAGACAGATTCGGATACAACAGACCCCAGCCTCGAGGCAGTAAGCTGGCGTGTTTTTTCTCTAGTCTCAGAGCAGTGGCGAATGAATAGCGCCAAACAATATTTCCCCAAAATCCCCAGCATTAGTGCATAAGCCCCGTTGAAAAGGGGATTTTGGGACTTTCTTTTGTGAATAATAGGACAGAAAAAGAGACTGGCAGCCAGCTTATCGTCAGAAATATGGTCACCGGTTAGACTTCTGCAATATATTCTGCAGAAAATTTATAACATTGAAAGAAGCACAGATACAACCTTCTTCTCTCTTTATGATTAGCAAAAAAATAAGGAAAACTTGAGAGCAGCCTAAGCATTAAGCTCAGAAATATAGCACAGTTCTTCCAAACGTTCTGCAGAGGTAAGAGTTAGACCCTACATGAAATGAAGGAGATCAATATAGATGTATGTACACATGTTGATAGGTATGGCATAGGTGAAGAGTTCAAAACCCAGTTCTAAGCCATGCAGGTCAGGCAGAGAGAGGGAGTACTCAAAATGTTTCACATTCACCTCATGCTTGTCCTTGTGACTCTGTATTTTCAGCATTAATTCCTTACATTGTTGACGGATAGATTTTTTTTTGTTAAGCAAGTCTTTGAGATTTTGTATTCAATCTGTTGAGCTTCTCTTTTGATGAATTGCTCTGTTGAAAACAAATTGCCTCAATGCTAATCTGCAGTCAAACATGGTTGCTGTACTGCTTCAATACATAGACAATAATCTGCAGCTATTGCAGAGAGTTTTGGCGGAAAAAGAAAAAATGATTGATGCAAGCTTAGTCACTAATTGCGCCCCTAGGGCTTCTCATCAAATTCGCTATTGCCTTCATCAGTTGATGCTGCTCAGGGGCGTATCCAGAAACGGCCTGAGGGGGGGGGGCATAACATGGGACAAATAGGTGGCGCTCTGCGGCCCTTCCTTTTGGTTCCATGTTAATTTTGGGCCTGAGGAGGGGGGGGTATGGCACCATGGCACCATAGCCCCACTAAATACGCCACTGACATTGCTGCTGCTGGAGCTGAAGATGGTGGTTGAGATGATGACGTACTGACAAATAAACTCCCTTTTCTTTCCTTAATGATGCTAATGAACAATGCTTCTACATATAGTCCTCTCTTGCAAATCTGCTGTATGAATCATAAACAATTTCAATGTTTTGTGCCCACTCCATAAATTTGTTTTATCACAAGGAGGGTTTTTGTTCCTTGTTCTTTATAGGATGGCCCAGGAAGCTTTAAATTTACTTTCCCATTGAGTGCGCATTGAATTTTAAAGCAAACATATACTCTGCTTATGGTGCTTTATTTGAGGATGGTATCAAGGTCAACTGCATATATAAAGCTTTGTTTTCTTGTACAATGTCCCAGCGATATGATGTTATTCTTTTATCACATCATTTTGCCCACTAACCAACAGATCTTTTCAAGTTGGCATATTGTGATTCCTGCGCTATATAAGACCCAATTTGAAAGACTGATCTATGAAATTTAATGTAATGATTCACCCAACAGATTAACTATACTACCAAGAGCCCATTTACAATTTATGGCAGAGAAGGGGCTGTTAACTGTCATTTAGTGGTCGTACTCTTTTTTAATAGAGTAATGTAGGAATTTGAAAGCAAGACAAGACTTTTGAGATCAATTAATTATTTTTTTCTGCTTTATATTTAGCAATGCATTTATTTGAGATAATTTAATATTTGCTCTTGTTTTATGTCTGCAAGATTTTAACTGTCCTCGTTGTAAGACACATGTTTTCTACTTGATTTTATTTTTGACATTTAGCTATCAGTATGTTTGAGATAAATTGCTATGAAAACCAAAAAGGTCAAGGTATTATATGTTTGAAGCTTGAAGAAAATGAAGAATATCAAATTTCAATGTGTATGTTGTTTTTTATTTTCAAAACTGTTGTTTTTTATTTCCAACCTTTATTCAAGGCATTACAACCACCATGACTACTGCATAATTTCTGAATTTGCAAGTTGATTTCAATGCTATGCAATTGATGAAGATTTTTTGAGGATTATTTGGGGATTTAAATAATCTCTTTGGACATGTCATGCTTACGGATGCGCCTAATCACAAGAATCATTCTAAAAGCTTGTAGGAAGAAACTTCCTATAAAGAAAGGTTTTAGCATAAACAATTTATATCATGGCAACTAAATCAACCAAATAATGATTCTAATTGGCCCCTGCAACATTATGCATTGTATTGTGTCTTTGCGTCGCAATTACAGGTTAATAATGGCTTGTGATAGTCTTGGGCTAAACGGATTATGAGCCAGAGGCTTACGCACTAGTTTTTAAATCTTAGTGGGTTTTTGCTTTTATCTTGATACATTAAAGCTGTTTTTAAACTATTTGTTAATTTTAAGTTGCGATGTATGATTTTGTCCAGTGGGAGCACTGCCCAAATTTATTAACTGAAACCTTCCATCATTTCAGAATCTGTCTCAATATGATTTTAAGAACCAAACATAGTGTATTTCTACATACCTTAGCCCCATTAAAGGAACACCAGGAATACTACCATCACTACAGCTATGGCTGACAGCTTCACAGGTGGACCTGTTAGCGTTTGGACTGCAGGACATTTTAGGAACTTTTAAAATGTCGTTGAGCAGGTGGCCGTTTCCTTGAGAGTGTCACTTTAATTATCCTTACACGTAATAGCAGCTGTAGGGGAAGAAAGATGGCAGCTAAAAAAGACCTTTAGTGACCTTTTAAAATCTGCTTAGTCTTGAAGCTGTAGACTGAAGATTAGTAAGGAAGTTCCAACCAATTCATGTCAATATTTTGTGCAATTGAAAAAATAAAATTTACAGTGATATTAGCCATTACACACTCAAGTCGTCATAATGATATCATGATCACTACAATAATCTTTCCAATAATCTCTCCAACCGCCATGAAGAAATAATGTCTCATTCATAAAGATAAATATTGCTTCTTCCATTCTGATGGTTGTCGATTACATGCTAGTCTTATCAAAATTTGCAATCTTCATTCATCAAATAGGATGAACTTTAATTTGATTATCATATTAAAAGTTTCAAAGTTGTGTCTCCTATTAAAATTAATATGAAGTGTAAGCTCTTTGATGGAATTTAAATCTTCTCATAGAATCTTCATATCCTTCACAGAGTATTGATTGCTAGTAAATTAGCTGAAGTCCCTTGATTCTAAAGTTTCTCTGAAGAACCAGATTAATTTGATAATAATATTGATCTTCTCCATTTTGAAACTAAATAATCATTTATCATATGCGAGTTGCTAATGGGCATTTACAGTCCACAGAGTTTGCACTGAACCGAGACATCTGATGACCTGAAAGGTGGATGTATTACATAACTAATTAATTTTGTATTCCAAGTATCACTCTGTAAAAGCTTCACAAGCCAAGCAATGGCAAGCAATATGGTGTTAAATGGAGTGGAACATGGTGCAATAAAAGTTTTCTTTATGATTTCCATGCTATTATTAATCCAATGCCAGTTACTCAGTGACAGGCTCCACGTTAAAAGATGATCCACGATGAAGTTGACAATAAAAGTGTTTATGAAAGTCATGCAATTTGAATTTTGAAGCATTTTCAATTAACTTTGGAAACGATGGAAAGGATCAATGACTATAGGTCCTTAGTGGAATCAGCTGGTGCGTCTGTGTTAGCTCAGCTGTCAAGCTAAAACTGATTGATGAAACTAAAGTTGTGAGAAAAAGTGTGAAGTAAGACTACAAGCCAAGACCGGAGAAGTTTAGGAAGGATCTCTGAGCTTCGAAAACAATAGCGAATGGATTTTGCATTCTGTTTTACATTCTATCAGCATCAACCAGAAGGACTACATCGCTTGCCAGTCAAAGAACAATCAATAAAAAGCTGTCAGAAAGAAATCCTTGTTTTGAGGTTGAAAGCCGAGAGACTTTGCTACCGTTATTTTTTTAAAAACATCTTTTAAAAACACATACACCAGAGAAGCTACCTGTGACCATATGTTGATGTAGTAGCAGCAGAAGAATTACAACAACAACAACAATAAAAACACAGTGAAGATGAAGATCAATTTTTACACCAACATGAATGGATTGACGTAATATTTTATGCGCATGTTCTTTAGAGCATAAATTATTCCCAATTGCTGTTTTTTGAAGCAATATTCTTACAAAATACACGGTGGGCATATTGATACTATATGCTCATTTTACATAATAGCTATAGGTGGGTTTGGGCTGCTGCCATTCATAAATCATAGGGCAAATGGCACTACTTTCATCTATGACCTCCATTCCATTAGCCAAATCACTACCCCAACAAATACACATCCGCCATGGGACATAACTCCTTGCTAAAGCTGATGCATTCAAGTTATACATGATAATATGGATAACATCCCGCAGAGAATAGAAACTTGACATGTACATGTAATGGTACCTGTTGACCTTGCATGTAGACATATCAATGAGTCTACATGCATGCTAATTCCAAGCAATGCTGTTTATCTCACTACTAACTGAATTGTTGGAGACAATTTTTCCAGATTTTCTCAATCAAATAACCTGCCCTTGTCAAAATGCTCAATTACATTACAATTGTTCAATGATTATACACACAGCTTGTGAGAAATATGATAACCAATAATGAAAAGCCTGCAGAACATAAGACATGTGCAAGACGTGTCTGTTTTCATTTGCCCCTTCATCTCTCGCGCCTGACCCTCATTACACCCATAACCTGCTATAACCTCAAGAGAAATAACACCCTCCAGTCCCTGATAAGGTGGAGCAAGATGATCATACCCTTGGGTCCTTCCTGGCTACTCCTGGGTTCATCCTGACAACTTCAACACCTGCCTTCTGTTGCAGCAGTAGCATTAATCTCTTCCCCAAAGCAGAGAGTGTTTTTTCTCTCTTTCCATCATATACAAAACTTACTCAAACAAAATATGAAATATGACTTCAAAAATTTCTCCTCATCAAAGAATACTGAGATATCTATTTGACTAAGATTGATGATTGAAGCTTTTCATCCTGTGTTTTAGTACCACCTACTGAGCTAAATCCATCTCTTGCATGATTCAGATAGGTCTGTATTGAGCAACACAATGTCATGTATTGTGGAAACTGAGGCCATGCAGTTATTTTTGAGTGTCTCACAATTCTTCACCTTGCTCAATAAAGAGAAAAGTCACAACCAGAAAAGTTTGAAATGTTTTTTGTTCAAATATGTAATCAGCTTTTGTCTTTTCAGCCATTTTTTTCATTTTCAGACGACATGATGTCTTTCAATCAAATGTCACTAGAAACAATTGGTAGAGGCATACACACGTCATGCCTCTCAGCCTTAAATCGCTTTTTTAATCCATTGAAACATGACCCATCCCTTTTACTACCGCTTTCTTTCATATCTTCTTCAAAGCTAAAAAAAAAAAGTTCGGAGACAAAACATTTGACATTTCATTTCATCTTGATTTAATTTTCCATTGTTTTCTTCTTCAAATGTTGGTTTCCAACAAATGTCAATGTGACATTAAAAGAAAGGCCAGTTTCATCATATGCGTGAAAGTCACTGTCATGAGTACATTTATAACCACATATTTCAGCTGGTCCATCTCTGTAAAATAACGTGTTTTTTTTTTAAAGCATGGTCATATTTGAGGAAGCAGCTCCATTTGCACTGTCTAAGATGTGTGTTTCTGTTCAGTAACTGTGAGTGTATCAGGCTATATATATATATCATTAAGTAGCTCTATTATCACTGTGTTGTGTTTGTTCAGAAGCCAAATAGAGTGGATAGAATGTTGGCATTGAGGAAAAGCCTCATTAGTTGGGTTTAATGAGAAACAAAGCCTTGGATACAGGATCTAATTTGGTCTCTAAACACCATCAGCCATATAAAGAGACAAAATGCTGCCAGCAGCATCGAATTGTCTTCATTGAAATTAGTCTTTTTCTACAGACAGATAGATGGTGAAGCCCTGTAAGCCTAGTTCAACTGACCCCAGTCTCCCCTATAATAACTTCAGTTGGTTTTCAGGTGCAGGAGTCACCTGAAAAAAGAATAACTCCCTGTTAAAACAGTGAAAAACTATTTCATTGACTGCATACTGCATACAACCATTACCCTGGAGTATCCAACTTGCATATCTTGACAAGGAGCTCCCCTTTCTCCCCTATATATTATGCATACAACAAAGCCACGGTGAGCAGAACTTAGGTCTAGCTATTAGGAAACATTCAAGCCCAATCTACTGCCTGTCAAAGCTGAAAAGTCAAATGATGTTGACGTTAGCTGGGAAAATATTCTTCATTGTTTTATTGTTCTGCAATACTCTCAGAAAACGGATGGAAATATGGAGGTTGGAAAGGGTTGCAAGAGTTATTAGGGTCAGGGGAGCGACATTACCAGATAGATTTATAGGTAGACAGATAGAAGGAAATATACATAGTAGGACAGAAAGATGAAATTGTGAAAAGACAAATAGATTATTGACATCATCAATTAAAAAAGTAAGTATGCAGAGATATCTTTTAAATTTATTCCAGAATATATTTACTTGAGAAACACAACATTACTCCAGAATATATTTACTTGAGACTTTTCTCCTCCTTTTGTTCAGAGTGAGAAATTCCAGATTTCCTTGGTTCCTAACTTGGGAAGTAAAGACACTTTACTGTGCAATTACTGACCATGAGGAAATGCAGATCTTCCAGGCCCAGTCAGTAGGGGCCTAGCGGAGTGGCAGTAATTGCTCCTCAGACATCTGGACATTTTTTTTGCTCTACTACCTAATTCTCGGAAGTTGTTCATGAGAGGAAGTGCATGCTCTCGAGTATTCATCCCACATCGTTGTTTTGTTTTGCTGAATTGCTTGGATGTTTGGCAGAATGCTGATCAGGAGTCCAACATGGTCCCTACACAGCTCCAAGTAGCTGAAAATCTGTGGCAGTTACAAAACATTTCAGTCAAAATATGACAGTGGGTTAAAAGAAGAAGAGAGCCAAGAACACATCCTAGAAATAAGAACTGAGGAAAAAACGTAGGCAAATCCAAGTGGTAACCACTCAGGACTTTTTTAAGGAAGATTCAAGGAAACTGAAGGAAACAGTCAGAAGCAACTAGCTTCTGGGCCGGGGAACACTGTTCGTGCGCCGGGGGGAGAAAAAAAAATAGGAAAGGGGGAAAAAGAGGGGAAGGGGGAAAGAGGGGAGGGGAAAAAATAGGAAGTTTTGTTTCCCAACTTCATATATAAAGGTACTTTTTCCTTGTGTTTTGAATTCCTACGGTTTTAGTCTCATCTGATCTCACTTTCACTTTGCAAGTCAGCAAATGATACTCTCACATTGTCTCACATTGCATGTACATTGCTCTACTGTACCCTCCTGACAGAATAATATTCGAGACAACTCAAACCCGCGTCTTCGTAGGTTCCAACTCTTAATCTAGGCCTTAACCATCAGACCATGGTCACCCATTATTTGACCAAAAATAGCAGATCGGAATGAAACTCGCAGAAGATTCTTTCGTTAGTCATCCAAAGTTTTAGGACTGTGAAGCAGTACTTTTTTTTACGATAAAGCAAAACAAACAGAGCAATCTCAATCTGAACAGTTTTATTGCATGGTCATGGAACATGACTTTTCTTTTTTATTACTATGCATAATATCAATACAATTATGATGACTTAAATCAGATGTCACCACAGTCGATCACATTGTACATTACATAACATATTAAGTATGTGTGTCACATATAATATACTTTACTAATCACTTGTGTGAACTTTGTTTTAACTATCCTTATACATTCATAATTAACAAATGACATGACATATGAATTGAATATAACAAAAAAAGTACAACACAAAAAAAAGTAGCTCAGACCAGATTGAATCAATGGCTGTCTTACAATGTAACAGCTGATGGTACAAAAGATTAATGATAGTGATTACTTCGAAGTACATTGTTGATAGTCAAAGACTTGAACATAAATAGATGAAGTTATGGTTCACATTTCGATATTAATTTCCATCAACTATTTTATGTTTTATAATGAAACCTTTGATGTTAAAAGCTCTTCAATTTCATAAAAATGCATTTACTCAATCAGCCATAATCTTGCATCATTCTTTGAATATTTAATCAATTTTTTTTAGTACACACTGCATGTCATTGACCTTTTCAAACACAATTTACATAACTGAATAAGTATCAATTATGATATTTCTCAATGGCTTAAAAATTCTTTAAAAACTTTACATCTGTAATCTCTAATATATATACAGATTAATAATACATATTTCAGTTCAATTAAACTGTGAAATAAAACCAATAACAGTAAAACACAGGGAATGATGCCAATGTCTGAACAACAAATACAGTCTTAAAAAATACAGAGAAGACAGAGAAGACCGAAACAAGGAACCTGGAACCAAGTGCTAAGGAAATAGGATGGAATTTCCACGTCATAAAGCCATGGTCATAAAAACAAAATAAGAGAGAATCAAGTCCACATCTATGAGAATGAAAATTATAATACTAATAGAATATTTCCGAAATAAAAAGGTAGAACGACTTTTGTGAAATTTTAAAAGCTTCATAGAAGTACAAGCTTTAAACAATTATTGACTGAAAAACAATACTTTCAGTACAAGATAAAGGTAGTTCATGGTTTGGGTAATTATCCGTAACTGCTGATTGAGTAAGAGCTTGTTCTGCTGCTTTTTTTTTTAATCGCCAGAGTCTGCCCGAGATTAAGCTGTTGTCGAGAATATTTGTGCGTCCACTCAGTAAGCGGTGGAGTCCCATCCATTAGATATCAAAAACGCTGGTTTTCTTTCTGAAACACCCACAAAAAATTCATAAATACATAAATACATATATGACTATGCTGTTGGGTGTTGCAGTGAGCTTTTATAGCATTTTTTTCATACTGAAAGAAAAACATTAATATTGAAAATTTCAAAATTCATTCCATTATATATGTCCTTTCTTAATGAATTATACAATTCAAACGTGAAAAGACTTCCCTGACCCTAGCATAGTTGAGTCAACACTTGTCAGATTCTTTGACTATAAAAAGAAACTGGTAATGATAGAGGTATTGTAATTGAAAGTGCATGCCCATGTTTCTTAACCAATATATTTTATTTATGTGCATTAACTGGGAGGTTCATATCTAATCATTTTATTTTATTTTTAAAACAATACATTGGGGCTAGAACCCTATTCATGACTACCTAAATAGTTTTTGATTTTGAATATTTGCAAAACAATATCAAAAGTTTCGTTATTTCTTATCCATTTTTGCACAATTAAAACTGGACTCCTTCATATAGTATTAATGACTTAAATATACTAAGTTATCCAATTACTTGAAAGGGAAACTAAGAAATCCATTAGTTCACCTGCAAAACCTGTCATATTTGGATAACACTCTAAGTGGTAAAGCATTGCCTCGTTATCCACAGCGCTCCCGAAGAAACATTGGAGTTTAAGAAATTAACCGAAAATGGGACTTATACCACCTTAAACTACATGATTATACGACAAAATCGAACAAAATATGTTAGGAATTATTTGAGAATTTAAAATTTTTTAAAAATCTTGTTTGCCTCATCAATTGAATACATGTAGGCCTACAGAGCCTTATAATGCAGTAAACAAGCTTGAAAACATAATGAAACTAGTTAGCCTAGCTCTCTAAAGAATTTCAAACAAGTTAGACCAATGAAATAAAAATATTTTGAGACTTTATTGAAATAAATGAGTGACATTGTTTATCACACACTGTAAAAATTCAAAAATGCTAAAAGAAACACATTGCTTAATTTTTTCAGTCTTTGTAATAAAATATGTGTCATTTTCATTGTCTCACTTTTATGCTAGTTACTTTTTAGTTACTTTTATGACTTTGCGTCATAAATCACAAAAATCACTAAATGTGTTATCAAATTCAATATTTTTCAGAAACTTTCGCATGCTTCAAATTGTGACATAATTGCATAGGATTCAGTTTGCCCTTCAGATACAGAATTTATTTTAAGACTGGCCCAGAGGTGCGACCTTGAAATCTCGTAAAATGTGAAGTTTTTATATTATTCACCTTTTTGGTCAAATTCTCAGCGGGTTAGCTATGGCTCTGAGACTGTATCTTTAAATACCATATTTATCACATTCATGTATAACAAGACTGTATTTTGGAGGACACCATTCATACATTTTCAAGAAATGTATTTACTGCCGCGACTGAGTGGAGAGAAACTTTGGAATTGGGTGCTAATAAAAAAGAATTTACGGTTATCATGAACTAGCGAAACTTGGCATTTAAAAAACACATAAGACGAAAAAATGCTGTATCTGCTTTGATATTCATCAATGATAACAGATGTCTCCTGACATTGAATTAATAGAAGAAAGTTTTTTATTCATTGTAATTGTATGTGAATGCTTGAATGCTTGAAAATGTGGTTAAACAAGGTCTAAAATTGACCGAAACTTGATTACAGACTTCTTATTTTGAAATATGTTCACATTGAACAAGGTTATATGACAAATATACATGCACTCTCATTTTTTATTTTGTCATATTCAACATTAGAAAGGAAAATGGTGAGGAAATTTCACATTTTAGCGCATTTTAAACTTTTTAAAAATAATTTTCAATTATGAATTTTTGTAGCTTGTGTGATATTACGAAGCGTCATTATTCTTTTGTTAAATAATTCTGCACGAGAAAAGGATTGTAAAATTAGGGTGCCCCCTTGATTTTTCGAACTTCTTTTGAATGGACAATGCTTTTCCATTGTAACTACAATACCCTCAGCAATAAAAATGCCGAGGGAAAAAATAAAACTTGATATTTTCTATGTCAATCTTGGGTCACTTATACTAATATCGTTTGTAGCCATTTATCAATACATTGGTTCCAGGAAGTTCCTTGCATATTCATTAGTTTTTACATCCGAAAATGCAGTGTTAAAAGACCCATGCATTTTAATTCATGTATGTGCTGCCTAATTTCAAACCTCTGTGACACACACATGAAGAATAAGAACTGTGACCCTCAATTACATGAAAAAGATATCAACCTCCGCTAAATCCTGGATGGTTCCTTAGTTTGTCACATTTTATTTGTTCTAGCACTGTGTTAAAGGGCTGAATGGCAAATAAAAGTCTAAGTGAGTTTGCGACAACTCCAAGTGTTGACAGTGATATAAAAATTTAAAATAATATGAGATTTTCACATTTTTAAATTAACCAATTAATGCTTCATAATGCACAATTTACTGATCTGATTTTTTTTTCATTTAGGGGAAGCTTGGGAGAGTTGGGCCGCCCTGATTTTTGTAGAAACTAAAACATTTTTGAGAAAGCTACAGCCACCAAAATTTTATAAAAATAAATATCTTTCAATGGATGTAACATAATTGGCTAATTTGCTTGTCATGATCTTCTAATAGAGAGTAGAAAATTCAAATTTTGATGAAAAACGGAAAAATGAGTCATGTTATGAGTTTTTAATTGTCTCTCAGACAACAAGGACTGAGAAAATTTTCCTTGGCATGCTTGAAAGGTTTGACTATTAAGCTGTTATTGACATATTTTGGAAAATTGTCAGACAACCAGTTGCGTCATAATTCAGATTAAGAAAAAAATGGCCGAATGGGGGAGAGTTGGGACAGTGCCACGACTGTCCCCACATGTGTTGCATTTACCCAGATTCATTTTTATTAAGACAGAAGAACTTGCCTAAAACAATTTTCAACAGAGACTGAATATTTTTTAGGCCTTATTACATTTCCTGGTCTAATAAAATTAAAAATCAGGAAATCTAGATAGGGAGAGTTGGGCCGTCAGGCCGAGGCTTACGTCTAACAGCAAACTAGTGTTGCGAGAGGCCTCAATTCGGGATTAATGACTTCTATGACCATTATACTGCAGGTTAAAAATATCATTGCCTCAAGTACATCTTTACCGAACCAGACATATTGCAATGGTCCAAGTCCCTCTGAATGTCCCAGTTGACTCTCCCACTTAGTGGGGAGAGTTGGGCCAATATTTTTACAATTTTCATAGGGCTGTAGCTCATATGTTCTTGCGCATATATCAATGCAATCCTACAGATATATTCTCAAATATTTCTAGATTCAATACATGCATTAAGCATCTTTATATAATCATAACTGTCAGCAGGAGGCACAAGAACGTAAAAAGTGGCCCAACTCTCCCAAGCTTCCCCTATATGAAAATGCCATTTACACATTTATAGCACATATCTTACATAATGGGTGTGAAAAACCAAACATTTATATTTCCGTGAAAATTATTCACATTATTGCATGGATACGAAACTAAAGCCCTTTAATTTCATGCTGCATTAGTACATTTTTTTCAACCTTGCATTTGTTCAGGAGCAAACTAGTGACATACTAATCAATTTATAAAGAAAATCAAAATTGTGAATTATTCTGGATAACATGATGACGAAAACATGAAATCGTTTTGCAATTGCATAAGTGTACATGTTAAATCAACTTTATAATATTATGGAAGTCATTTAGTTGGTCCGATAAAATCTACGCCAATTATGAGTGCTTCCCTCTCACTAAAACTTACCGGTAAATTAGTAGGAGAATGGGTTGGGATGAATTCAAACGGCTTTGGAGCAGAGGCAGTTGACATGTTTTACACTTGAACCTTCATGCTGACGTAAATCCTGAAATTGAAAAGTTTTTGTCAAATTTTGGTGAAGATAAAAAGTTTTGCTAAATCGAACAATACTAAATGTGACTTAGTGAGTTCTTATTCATACTGTGACAATGACTATAAAAACATATTATTACTCAAGCACAAAGGAAGTGATAGTAGGGCAATTCCGTAAAGTCCGATTCACAGATTTGACACTTTAGCAGCTTGTTTAGCCCTACCATTACACCTCAGCTATTTCATTGTTATCTAGGCATGAGGCCAGGTAATAGCGGTATCAGACAAGCCGCCAACCCAAGCTCCAAGTGTAACAGGAACTGACCTACAAGCCAAATATCATGGTGTCGGACGTACATCACACGGTGTATGTCCGACACCATGACATTTTGCAATAGCTCAACTCCTATTACACTTGGAGCTTTGGTTGGTGGCTTGTCTGACACCCCTATTACCTGGTCTCATGTCTAGATAACAATGAAATAGCTGAAGTGTAATGGCAGGGCTACACAAGCTGCTAAAGTGTCAAATCTGTGAATCAGACTTTACGGAATTGCCCAGTAATGGTTTTGACTTAATCCCGTAAAATGTTTATAAATTTCCAGTTAAAATCAAAAGCAGAATTCTCAATGTGGCACAGTGCTTGCAGTTCCTCTAAAACTAAGAAAATTAACAGCAACACAATTTTGAATAAAATGTTATCAAAATTTTATTATGAAATCGAAAGTTAAGATGATACATCACCTGATGATGTCCTCTTGAACACACAAGTGTTTGCCTGCTAAACAAAGCTGAACAGCCTCGAAGTTTTCATCTGAAAAAATAGGAAAATTTGATTTTATCAGAGCCAGCTATATATTTGTGTTAATTGAAGGTCTACAGTAATGAACAATATGAATCAACTGAAATTCAAAATTTGCAGGTTTACTTTTCCGAAGCTATACGGCCAAACACTGTTCAGCATTTGATTTTTATCTTCTATGTCTCATTTTGCTATCAGAATCACATGCTTTCATCGATTATAGTATTTTCAAGAAAGAATAACTTTGACCCTTTGTCATAAAAGTTAAAACATTTCTTGATCAAGCGATTTGTTGCTGCTATCCAGCTGCTCCCTGCCCCTCACTATATTACCTGGCCATGCCACAGTATTTATGCAAATGAAAATTTAAAAAATTTGTGCCCATGCTTAAAATTGGAAGATCATCAAGCCTCTGTCAGACATTTGGTCTGACAAACAGGCACCAGGTCCTTTTGTCATAGTGAAAGAATTCTTGTTAGACCGAAAATTTTATAAAATGGATGTATGTAAAAATAAATATAGGCTGCCCGGCAGCATACCCTCGGCTTTCAGCAGCAATTCTACTCCAGAACTCCAGAAGTAAGAATTTATTGCTTAATTTGCCTTTATAAACTTCTAAAAATAGTTTAAATATATCGGATCATTTGATGAAGAATATGGTACAGAAAGAATTATTATGCAAGTAGCTGGCAAGCTTCATTAAACACGGTCCAAAATTGACTGAAACATGATTGGAGACTTTTTATTATTTTTTGCAATTTTTATCTTCATAATGCCAAAATATCTGTAATTTGAACATGGTGATATGACAAATATCATGTTATACAATCTCGTATTTCTTTTTGTTCACATTCAATAGCTTAGCATAACGTTAGAAGGAAAATGATGGAGAAATGGGTGTTTTCACATTTTTGTGTATTTTAACTTTGTTAGCTATATCACTGCAAAAATATGCATTCAACAATATATGGCCATAAAAGTAACCTCCCAATATGTTTGACTTTAATAGTAATTGAAATTTAACAATTTATTCATTGCCAAAAATTTGTGAGAAAAATATCAAATTTCATAAGATGGGCCCTTCGAATGAGTTAAGTCATTTTCACATTTTCACTGAATTTATTATCAATTTTTGTAAGAGCGTTTAGACCCCAGACTAAAAAAAAGGCACATCAAGGGTATTGGACACATGCAATAGCAAATTTTCATGTCCATCTACAGTGGTCCCTGCGTTATAAATACTAAATGGTGCGGAGGAAGGCAATCACATAAGGCAAGTCCGTCTTTCAACAGCGCTCTTATAATGCAGGGAACACTGTTTATCTATTTCCGAGGTTCTGGTCCAAAAAATAATACATTTTTAAAAATTTTTTCAATGTTTTATAAAAACTGAGGTGATTGCATAATCATGAACCTTGAAAGGCGCACACATGTTATAAGACTCAGTCATCTGCTAAATATCATAATTTATTTTATACAGGACCAATAGTTTCCTCGCAGTGACCAATACACATGTGTGACTCTTCGAGGTCGTAATTCAGAAAAAAAATGTGCATAAATTTGATAAATCTGCTTTTTTAACAGTCAATTATGGATTGCGAAAGCTACTAATTAACAACTTTAAAATCACCATCTATACCGGATTGTATCAATGAGTGGGTTAACTCAAACCTGTGTTAGTGATTTTCTGTGTTAATTTACAAAATTGTGTTAGCTTGAATTGTGTCAACAAAAAAGTGGTTAAGATAATCTTTTTATTGTCGTGAGGGAAATTTAACCCAATTTTGATGGGAATTCCCGGGGTTTTCCCGAAAATGACAGCGTATTTTGACACAGGAAAAAAAAAGGCCTTGTAAAAAACCATTTCCATTGCAGAAAAAATAGAACAACTCACTCAGTTTTTAAGATACAAATCTAAAATTTTCACAGCATCTTGCTGGATACCTGATGCATCTTCGCTGAACACGGCATGAAATTCAACTCAGCCGTTTTTATTACACGACCCTCTTACCGGAGATAAAACAATTGTTTTAATGTGCAACTTCGGAGAGCCGCCGAAAAAAATCTGTTGGTGATATCTTTACGCGCTTCACAACGAAGCTGGAGAATATAGTTAACAATACTGTGTAAGAATTTCACATTGATTGCAATAAAATTGGATTTTTAAACAATTATTTTGTGCCGCAGCAATTTCTCGGACAAGCCATTTTTGGTTTATGCTGTTTTGACACCTTATTTACAATGTACAACAAAACAAAAACATTGATCACAGGGCTCACAAAATTCATTAAACAATGATGCTATCAGTGCAATTCACATACCTTGGCTTACTAGAGTAACTGACAGCTGCAGTATTTCCACAAAACGAAGAACTGTCAGGAAGAGCATGAAGTCATTGAAGAGCAGCATGACATTGTTGTGGGTTGTCCATGTTGTCAATGAGTGCCAGCAAAATTAGTTTCGAACTTGACACAGTTTTAAACATCAATTTAATTGACACAATTCAGATTTCTAAATTTTGGTTACTGGTACATATTGATATTAACAAAATGATTTATTAATTTTATGAATTATTAACTTCCAAGAAACAAATAAATGCAAATATTCAGTGTTTAATTTCGTACAAAAACCCCCCGAACCCCCCTCTCAGTTCAGTCTCACTTTGTCTCAGTTCAGTCTCACTTGTCTCACTTCAGTCTCACTTGTCTCACTTGCCCGAATTGAGTCTCACTTGAGTCTCACTTGAGTCTCACTTTGTAGGAAAGTGAGACAAAGTGAGACAGAGTGAGAATGAGGGGATTTAGTGAGAAGAGTGGGGGGGTTTAAGCAGATGCTGCAATGGGCCCAATTGAGTGCATGTCGTCCGCAAGGGTCGAGCAACCCGTTGGACTCGGGAACACACCCTTACTGAACTGAACTGAACTAATCATGCCCCCTGGGTTATTTGATTACATTTGACTTTGAAAAATACATTAGATACGGATTTTTTAAATAATTAAGACACTCATTTAATCTCTCAATGTATGGTCCAGCTGCCTACATTGATAGCATTGTGATACATTGTGGACTTGTTGTAACCTACTATTTTAGCCGCAGCTGTGAACTAATATTTTGCAATGGGTTTATCACAGAAAATGTAATTGATAAGCATGGCTTTTGAGTTGGATGTAGCAGCTGTTTGTAATGATGACATTTTGGAAAGTCCAGACGGTAACTGTGTATATTCATTTGCATTTAAAACCTAAAAGTAACACAACAGTTCTAGCAGCTCTGACATGTTGAGCCAGATTCGGATACAACAAACTCCAGCCTTGAGGCAGCAAGTTGAAATATTTTCTCTTAAGTCCCGGAGCAGCAGCGAATAAATAGAGCCAAACAATATTTCCCCCAAATCCCCTGGATTAGTGCTTAAGCCCCGTTGAAAAGGGGATTTTGGGACTTTCCCTTGTGACTAATAGGACAGAAACACAGACTGGCAGCCAGCTTATCCTCAGAAATATGGTCACTGGTTAGACTTCTGCAATATATTCTGCAGAAAATGTATAAAATTGAAAGAAGCACAGATACAACCTTCTTCTCTCTTTATGATTAGCGAAAATAAGGAAAACTTGAGAGCAGCCAAAGCATTTCAGAAATATAGCACAGTTCTTACAAACATTCTGCAGAAGTAAGTGTTAGGCCCAACATGAAATTAAGGAGATCAATATAGATACATCGGTAACTGGTTTTTTTATCATCAGGTCCTTTCATCATCAAATATTTTTGTTCCATTCATCAACACTGCATAGGTCATTTCATCATCATTCCACTGGTCGTTTCATCATCCAAAAAAAGTCCATTCATCATCCTTAATTAGGTCTTTTCATCATCCTTAGTCTTTTCATCATCACTGGTTTTTCTGGGTTTTGCAGTTAAATTCAGCTTATCTGTTTCTTTATTTAATTGCAGATGTGCAACTTAACTGTCTTGGTTGTCAGATTGCAAAAATTATTACTATTATGACATTTCTATAGTGCGCCTTACAACAATATATTTTATATTTACATTAGACATTAACTTGTTCACCGTATGAATTGTTAACTTGCATGAGATTTCAATTGCTCTCAAGGTTGTCATTTAAGTTATGTTTACTTGAATTTCTATGACATCCAATTAATGATTTTGTTACACAAACATTCAATATAAACTGGGTTTTATGGTATGAATTGTGCAAAATAAACAATGAACACAATTACTAGATCTACTTTTGCCATTTGATGTAAACAAGTTTATGCTAAGAATTGTATAATTGGCATGATAATTCTATCGTTTTCAAAGTTTGCAGTTGAAAAAGCTATGACATTCATTTAATGGAGCAGTTGGGACATGTGAAATAATTTCATAATCTGTTTCTGTAGATACATCATTTAATTTACTTCTTTGACCATAATGATTGTCATCATTTTATTGCTGATGGAAAACTGTTTGTAATACATTTTTATTATTTATGACTATCTCTATTTGTTTTTCCGTAATTCATACACACATTTATAGAAAATAAAAATTGATGATGAATGGACCAAAAATTTGGGATGATGAATGGTCCAATATTGATGGTGAAACAGCCCAAATTTTGATGATGAAAGCACAAAAAATGGACGATGAATGGTCAAACAATCGATGATGAATGGTACAAATTTGATGATCAATGGACCAAAAAAAAAATGATGATGAAAAGAACTGATGATGAAACGACCCAGAGCCGATACATCTACACATGTTGATATGTATGGTATAGGTGAAGAGTTCCAAACCCAGTTCCAAACCTATGTCAGGCAGAAAGAGGGTGTACTGATAATGTTTCAGATTCGCCTCATACTTGTCCTTGTGACTCTGTATTTTCAGCATTAATTCCTTACATTGTTGGCAGGTAGATCTATTAACCAAGTCTTTGAGATTTTGTGTTCAATCCACTGAGCCTCTCTTATGATGAATTGCTTGGTTGAAAAAAAATTGGTAGAATGCTAATCTGCAGTCAAACATGCTTCAATGCAAAGATGACAATCAGCAGCTATTGCAGAGAGTTTTGGCCTAAAAGAAAAAATGATTGATGCAAGCTTAGGCACTAATTGTGCCCCTAGGGCTTCTCATCAAAATCGCTATTGCCTTCATCAGTTGATGCTGCTCAGGGGCGTATCTAGAAATGGCCTGAGGGGGGACATAACATGGGACAAATAGGTGGCGCTCTGCGGCCCTTCCTATTTGTTCCAGGTTAATTTTGGGCCTGGAGAGGGGGGCATGGCACCATGGCCCCCCTAAATACGCCACTGACATTGCTGCTGCTGGAGCCGAAGATGGTGGTGGAGATGATGATTTACTGACAAATAAACTCCCTTTCCTTTTCTTAATGATAACTAACAAACAATGCTTCCAGATATAGTCCTTTCTTGCAAATCTGCTGCATGAATCATAAAAAAATTTGATGTTTTGTGTCACTCCGTAAATTTGTTTTATCACAAGGAGGGTTTTTGTTCCTTGTTCTTTATAGAATGGCTGAGGAAGCTTTGAAAGTATTTTCCCATTGAGTGCGCATTGAATTTTAAAACACACATATACACTGCTTAGGGTGCTTCATTTGAGTATGGTATCAAAGCCAACTGCATAAAATTACAACACTTTGTTTTTTTGTACAATCTCCTGGCCTGATAATGGTTTTCTTGTATCACATCATTCTGCCAACTAACACACAGATCTTTTCAAGTTGGCACACAGTGATACCTGCGCTATAAGACACAATTTGAAAGACTGATATGTGAAATCTAATATATGACTCACAGAGCAATGGTATACTCACAAGAGACCATTTACAATTTACGGCAGAAGAGGTTGTTTACTGTCTTGTAGTGGTGCTACAATACCTCTTTTTTAATAGAGCCACCCGTTCATCCTCATCCAAAGGCAATTACACAGTAAATGTACAGATCAGAAAGTGTTTCTATAACCTCATCTATCCAGCCTCCAATTAATGATTCAGCAGCAGCATGCAGGTGTCAAAGGTGTCAAGACGAACCCTGTACAGACCCAAGGGTATGATGATCTCATTCCATCTTGGGGGCAATTGAGTTGAGGTCAAGGGAGTACTAAGGAAGACTTTTATCCTCTGGAATAATCGGAACATTTCTAAAAGAAAAAAACTGTTCTACAAAATAAATCTCGTATATTTGCAGATGTTACAAACTCATTAAGTGTGTCCACCCTTACCATGCACCAGACTAACATCATGGCCATAGGCGGCCTGAATTCTTGCCTCTCAGGCTCTGTTAATTTTCTAGTCACACCTGTGTACAAGACTTCCTCAGGTCATTTCGGAACAAGCTGAGCATTTCATTCACAGAGCAATTTTTTTAATGACAATATTTGCAGCAACATCCGTAGCAACTGGTCACCTGGGGCTACCCAAAAAAGAACATTTACAATAAACCATTTAAAACACATGCACTGATGATCAGTTTAATATGGTCTGCTTTGAATGTCAACTGTCAATCAAGGCATTACAGCCACCATGACAACTGCATAATCAGTGAGTTGACATGTTGATTTCAATGCCAATTATTGCAGATTTTATGCGGATTATTTGAGGCTTTAAATAATCTCTTTGGGCATGTCATGTTAACGGATGAGCCTGACAACAGGTTTTTATTCAAACAAAATAACAGGAAACTTCGAAAAAAGGATGGTTTTAGAATAAACAATAATTAATCATGCCAAATAACCATGTATATATCTAAGGTATCTTTGTTATGAGCACTGAACAAAGCGACTTTTATTTAAGGAATAAAGATAGAAGGTTATATATTTTCAGTAAAGCAGAATGAATTGGTAGAAGAAGAACAGGGTACAAAAAATGACTTTATGCCTCATAATTATCAATTTTGGGTTGTTGATATTATAGTGGACATTTTAAGTGTTCCTGCAGCATAATGCATTGTATTGTGTCTCTGCATCGCAATTGCAGGTTACTGCCAGTGGTTTTGTTAACTGAAAACGAGTCAGAGTCTTCCACACTAGTTGTTAAATCTGTGTGGGTCTTTACTCTTTTCTTGGTACAATTTGTAAATTTTCAGTTGCAATGTATGATTTTTTTTCCAGAGGGAGTATTGTTCAATTTATTACTTTAAACCTTCCATCAATCCATCATTTTTGCTTTAATATGATTCTAAGAACTGAACATAACATATTTATACATACCTTAGACCCATTAAAGGAACACCAGGACTACAACTACCACCACAACTGTGGCTGACAGCTTGACAGGTGGACCTAATAGCCTTGGCCTGCGGGACATTCTAATGAACTTTAAAAAGGTAGTCGAGCAGGTGGCCGTTTCCTTGAGAGTGTCACTTTAATTATCCTTAGACATAATAGCAGCTGTAGGGGAAGCAAGATGGCAGCTAAAATGACCTTTAGTGACCTTTTCAAATCTGTTTAGTCTTGAAGGAAGGCAGCTATGAAAGCAGTATTGAAGCGAGACTGAAGATTAGCAAGGAACTTCCAAAACATTCATGTCATATTTTGTTGGGAACTTTGAAAAAGACAACTTACAGTGGCATTGGAGATTGAAGTGATCACTATAATAATCCTTCCAATAATCTCTCCACCTGCCCTGAAGAAATAATGGCTCATTCATAAAGATATTGCTTCTTCAATTCTGATAGAGGTGGCAGCAGCATGCAGTTCTCATTTTCACTAGGCTGTCATGTCTCACTATGTAAAGGCTTCATAAGCCAAGCATTGAAGTGTTTAATGCAGTGGAACTTCTAAAGCAAACATGACAGCAGTCTTCCAAGATATATTACGAATGCATTGCCAGTCGTTCATTCGAAAATATTACTTTTGATAAGGTTGAAAATATAAAAAGTTTTAAATAGTTCAATTAAAGTATTGTAGTGTTACTCCGCAAGAAACATCGCAACTAACGCACAAAAGTAAGGATTAGTTTAATGTCCAGGCTCCTATTGATACAGTTGGTGAGTTTGTGTTAGCTCAACCATCTGACTAAAACTGATTGATGAAGGCGTCTCAAAGGAACAGAATTACAATTGAGGAAAAAGTCTGAAGTAGGACTGCAAACCAAGCCCGGAGAACTTTAGGAAGGATCTTTGAGCTTCCAAAACAATACTGAAGGGGATTTTGCATTCTTTCTTGCATTCTATCGGCATCACCCAGAAGGACTACATCGCTTGCCAGTCAAAGAAAAGTCAATGAAAAGCTGTCAGAAAGAAATCCCTGTTTTGAGGTTGAAAGCCGAGAAAGTTTGCCACTGGTTTTTCTTGCTGTTTTCCATCTTTTGAAAAAACAGTGTAGGCCTAGATGAAGAATCATTGACGATAGAGATATCTTTGCAAATTTGTACGTTGACGTAAAGAACGGAATGATGTGATATTTATGTGTTTTGTGAAACATGTCCCTCAGAGTGAAATTGATTCCAGATTGCAGCCTTTCGAAGCCATATTCTTACAATAAATATAGAGGGCTGGCACATTGATACTATGTGCCAATTATCCATAATAGCTATAGCTGGTTTTGGGCTGCTTCTTCATAAATCATAGGGCAAATGGCACTACCTTCATCCATGACCTCCATTCTATTGGCCAAATCACTACCCCCACTGATACACATCCGCCTTGACATGTATGTAACTCCTTGCTAAGGCTAACGTATTCTGAGTCATAAGTGATGTAGATTGCATCTAGCAGAGGATAGAAACTCGACAGGTCGAAGTAACTACATTTATATGGTCATCCAGCATACATGTAAAGATATCATAGAAATACATAGAACGGACATGAGGCTGTATGACGCCACCTCGAGATGAGGTCACCAAATCCGCCATATTGGAACTGCCCTGAGGCATGACGTCATTGTGACGTCACAGCTGGAGCAACAAGATACTGTGTTTGGCTGATTGTGAAATGACATGATGCCATTGTTACTAGTGACATCACTATTATTGGTGACATCATGGTTTCCAAATGCCAGGCTGCCAGGCAGTTCCAAGATGGTGGATTTGGTAGCTTCTTCTGCTAGAGTCTCATGTCCGTTCTATGTATTTCTATGAAAGATATGGGTGAGTCCGCATCTAAGCTGCGTCTTTAATATGTAGAAACCTGTTGTGAATTCGCCTTACATCTGTTCTAAGCTATTGCTTATCTTATCATTAATTGAATTATTCTTGAGTCTTTCTAGCGGGGAGGGAATTTGTCAAAATCTCCAAGAATTGTGCACTTGGTGACAAGTTTTTGCAATTTGGCATGGGTGTTTATATGACCAAAGGGGTTTCAAAAACCACCGCACACGAAGTGAGACTGCCCCCTGGTGGACGGTATGCACAAAATCCAATATGGCCGCCACAAAACACGAAAACTAGCATATCTCGGTCACTATTTATGCTATATTGATGTGTAATACATCATTTTCCACTATTTTGATTATGGAAAATGTGTTCTTGCTGTTATTTTGTGGCTCAAATGTGAATTTCAATACCAAAATCAATGTTCATTGCAGCAGCAAGATGTAAAAGAGAAGTCACTTGGTAAATTGTCCCTTTTGCGATTTTCACTTGTGCCTGAGTTGAATGAATGTGAATTAACTGTACACTGGCATGGCTATTTATTGTCATAGAAAGTTATTGGGATAAATAGATGCTATAATTGTGTTATTCATGTAAGAATGGATACTGTTCTGTCTGGTGGGCAAGGGGCACAAACGCTATATGTATGCATGTTTTAATGCATACTTAATAACCTATTTTTTACATCAGAGGCTCAATAATTGCTGATGTGCCCTTATTCAATAAATATGTTGCCATGTGACTGATATGTACCAAGTCATTCATGACTCTAAGCTCTCTTTACTCTTCTATAATGTTTAATAACAGAAATCTTGAAACGTTTTCAGTATATCTTTAAAAGGGCGAAACAACGCCGAAACAATGATATCAAATGTGATATTATCACTCCTTACAACTTCTGATCAATCACATCAATGATAATTGAGAATTGTTAATTCAAATCAATATCAGTGTTCTGGGTGAATCCCATGTGTCACTATATAGGCACACAGACCTCACTAGAAAACTGGAAGTTGAAGAACCATCTCTTCTCTGACTCACTGATATGAAGATGACTCGATCAAACTTCACAAAAAATGTCTGTTGTATCTGATGTTATGAGCTCATGGTGTGCACAGAGGAAGTAATAAAATGATGTTTCAGTACAACATTAAAAAGACAAAAGTCAAGAGGTTTGAAAATTGGCTTCCCTAATAATATTGAGATTGGTATCTCAAGACCACAGACCTTGCACTCTAAGCCCCAGCAAGCTGACTTGACTTAATTCAATTAGGGCAACGGTGCTGAAATATATTTATTGAGTCAGTTCAGCTTGTTAATTTGAAGTTGTATCTCTCAGTTTGCCAACATTTTCACAGTTTAAGTGTCAATAATTTTAAGTGAATTGAGTTTACCTGACTTAAAGAAATTAAAAAATGGGCTGGAACTCAACTGAGATACACTAGCCTGGCCTACATTAAATAAGCTGAATTCAGTGTTTCACATAAAGTGAATTGAGTTGATATAACAAATTTTCAATTGGACAAGACAATATTCTGCAAATCGGTCATGCTAGTACAATATAATCAAACCAAAATTAACAAAGGCTTTAAGTTTCTCTGACATAACACAGCTGAGGCTGACTGACTAAATCAATTTTACTCTATAAAATGAAAAAGTTATAATTTATAACCACATAATAGAAATAAGGCAGACTAGCAAAATGTGATTAGGAGAATCTTAATTGAGCAAGAATGACTGAAATAACACAATCAAGTCACTGAATGTGACTTAATGTTAATAAGTTAATATGACTTTTTTTAATTAAGCTGTAATATGCTGAATTACTTGAGAAAACATGGCAAATTTTATTTAAGTTCATCTAAACAAATACTTTTATGCGAGATTAACCTGATAAAAAGGTGTTATCATAGCTCATATCAATTAGATTAACCCGAATTGATTCAATTATACTTCCTTTGCCAAATTAAAAAAGGATGAGCCTGCTCAAATAAATTAAATTATTCTGGATAGATTGTACTATGCTGTTTTCAAGTGATTAACAAGATATAGCATAATCGGTAGAAAAAGTGACCGGATGATAAACAATCGCTGATCATTGGTTTGGACCAAGATGAAATTGGACATCTTTGGGACACCCTATGAATTTTAATCAATAATAGCCTACCGTTAGAACTTAGAAATTAAACAGATAGATTGAACAAATAAAATAAAGCACCAGAGATAAGTCTAAAAAGGCATTTATTTTCAATAAAGCAAACAAGAAGTCAATAAAAGCTATGGTCAATCGTGCCGAGAGGCAATAAGTGAAAAATATTAATCTGTTACTTCATTAATTTTACATAAAAGACGATTTGTCATTCACAAGATTTTGAAGTAAAAGGATGACAAATTATACTTGAGCAACAAAAACACATAGAAAGACATAACATAAAAACACAATGTACGTAAGTAAGATCTTTACAAGGAACAAATACATTGCATTATTCACGCATAAAAAATCATTTATTGAAGAAAAACCTGACAAAGGTTGTGCATATATATATCCATACAAATTTGTGACTGCAACAAATCTGAAATATCTAGTGACCAAAAATCCCAAGCATACAATTTTTAAACAAAGCCAACTAGTACTTTTTCCATAAAGAAAGTTAGCAAGGATAATTTTCAATGACCAAATTGTCCATCGGTAAGTCATTGGGAAAATTTTTCAAACGTCCTGAGGTACGGTTAATTATTCTGTTCATTGTTTGGACATCAGAAATTTCAAAACTTCATGTTAAATGTTCTTTCGTCTAAAGATGAAATCAAGGAGGAAGTATGAGCAATTTCTTGGACAGTTTGTGTGATAAGTGACAGTACTGAGGTTGGTTGTAATGTCGCGATCCTCACAAAGCAAAGCCAGTGTTGCTCAGTCAAGGCAGCCTTTGAAGTTCCATCCTGAAAAAGAAAACATACATTGTATTGCATGTAGATATTAACTGTATGGCTTTAAGATATTTGCAGAAATCAATTTTCTCTCCTCTCAAAAATATTCATTACGTTCCTTTGCAGAATTATTCATTTACCTTATTAATTTTTTTAAATGGCATAATGTATTGTCATCCTTATGTGACCAGTGGCTCACTGGCACTAATTGAAAAAGGACATGGCAAATGATCATCAATCAGCATAGATCTCAAGATATCTCTGTTAATCATTGTTGACATTCTTCAACTGTTGTTTGGATTGTTCTATGTTTTTCTTTTCTTTTTTTTTCAAATTTACTTGCGACAGAGGAAAGCTGCTCCAATTTTTCTGAACACTTAAGCTAATTTAATGGACTGAATTGTACATACCTGCGAAAAATGTGCTTTTGACCTCAGATTGTATCCCTGAAGAAGTGTAGTATGATTGGAGTGCTGCTCAGGTGTGACAGGCCTCATATGCATTTTCTTCTGCAAATATGAAAGAAAGAAACAAACATAAATTGACGAAGGTTTTGAAATTTCAACAATTAAAAGTCCCAATGGTCAACATGTGTATCCCTTCCCCTATCTGGCAACATTTGATAGCAACATAGAATGATGTCAGTTGTAAATACACAGACAAGTGGACAGACAAACAAGCATGTATGGAAAAATAATTCCCGCAGAGGGACTAAAAAGTCATTTTTTATGTTCTGCTTTCCATACAAGTATATTTACGAGAATTGAGTTTTTTTAAGACCAGAAACCCAAGAACATGTATTACAATGATCACCTGGCAAATTTTCTCGTGTCTCCTGCATCCAATGCAATTAGATAGTTCAGCTGGTGCCTCCGTGAAATATCCTCTGGTTGACATGTCAAGAATACTGCTTGTAAATCTGAAAAATATTTTACCAATATCATTTTCAAGCAGCACACAATTTATATAAAACATAATATAATTAATGTGCAAATTCATTGGGAATTAGGAATATGATTAACAATAAATTTGAAGTCCTGATTACTGGATAATATTTTGAGTGTTTTGAGTTTTTCCGAAATATTTATTTATATTATGCCAGAAAAATTTAAGTTTAATAGTATGCTAATTACTTGCACCAACCAACTGAATGCTACAGGTGTGACTGAGAATAGAGTTTTACAACAAAGTGTATGGCCCGTTTATATTTAGTGCAATATGCTATAACTAGTCCTATTGCTCGGCTTCATAATCTTCACATTTTAGGACATAATTACTATTAGTAAATTATGCACTCTGACAAAATCTGGCTCAAAAAAATGCCTAAGGGCTGCTTCAGACACATCAGCATTTTTCTGTCTATATATCATGAACATTTTAATGAATGACTGCAAATGGACCTTATGAACATCAAATAATATTTCTGTAGCTATTTGAATGCTTATCTTTGTTGCCAGCCAGTTAATCATAAAAATGCCAAGACAAAAAGGGCAACCATTTAATTTCCAAGGGGGCTTGGAGTTTTCCTCTTTATTTCAGACTAACGGCACCAATCATAAATGTTGAGTGTGCAAAGTCACCAAATATTCACTTCTAAATAAAATAAAACAACACCTTGTTATAAAATACCCCCACAAGAAATTATTTATTTCAAGTCTGGCCAAAAAGAATTTATTAATTTCACCAATTTCACCAAAACTGATGAAGAACTTTTTTTTTTTTTAAATAAAAACTCCAACCCCTCCCCTTCGACACTAAATAGTCATCCCCTTAATGCCTGTATACACTATCCATAGTCTAGCATTTGACAATGAATCACTTATCAGGTCAGAGACAACATAATTGTCATTATCAATTTCATGTCCACTAAGATAATATTGCAATTATGACATTGCTTTCCATTTGCTAGTTTTTAATCTCTGGCTTTGAATTAGTTTGACATCATGATGCCCCATAGTTTAACACTGAATTTCACATTACAGTTTCAAGTTTTTGTATTAAAAAAGTACATGTTCATGCTCTATTGATATTCATAACAATGAAATAAGTATTCAATATTGACAAATGCATTAATTGCTACAGAATATCCAAGTTCTCTTACCTTCAAAAATGTTGAGTTCTTCTAATTTGAGAAATCAATAGGATGGCTTTGCTGTGTCAAGTTAACAGTCTTGAAGGTGTCAGAAATGGTCCTTAAGGAAATAAGCCACTTGGAGGTTGTAGGAAAAACTGCTAACAACATCAAGAGGAATTATGACCAGAAAAACTGCTAAAAACATTGAAGTGTGGGTAACACCACTTTCTACATATAGATGTCAGCACTTTACTTATTATAACTAGATATCCAGTCAATGTTTAAAAAAACACTCATATACAGTCACATTTATTAAAATAACTTATCGTAATGATTTAGTGATCTTTCTAATCTGTAGATCATATCATTGTGGTTGTAATTAAGATAAAATAATGGCCTGCAGCCCAGGTCAGCTTGCTCAAAGATTTTTACAAGGCCGCTCACAAACCAATATTAAGTATTTCAACGGAAGCATAATTACATATATATTTTTCCTAAGTAATTATTAGAAGTTATGGTGGTAATACACCCTGCATTGTGTGAAAAAGACAAATTCAATATTTTGGTCCTACTTACAGTTAGGCAATTTTTTAAAATATCTCCAAGTTCAACTGAACTGCTGGAAAAAATACCATTAAATAACAACATTTGGAGTTGTTGCTCATAATGCCTGCAAATATGTCAAGGCAATGCACACAGATGATCAACATGTCCACATACACAATGTCAAGTTGACATCATTTCCATTGATATTTTCAGAAATTCTACAATAAATTACATAATATACAGAAGATGTCTAATTGTCAGGGATTTGAACTCAAGAAGTCTGTATCACAACACTAGACATTTAACCAATGTGGCCGTAATGTCTGATGAACACACCAAGTTATTTCTCCTAGTCTTCTCACTAATTCTGCAAGACATAGTATAATCAAGAAAATGTCAAGCTGTCGCAGATTTGAACTCAAGACCTCTTTATTACAAGGCTAGTCACCCTACCAAAGTTGCCACTATGTCCACTCAACACATCAAGTTGTTTCTGCTAGTCTTCTCATAAGTTGTATAACAGAGGGTATTTAGAAAACATCACTCTGTTACAGATTTGAACTCAAGACCTTTTGATTACAAGACCAGTCTCTTAACCAATGTTGCCACAATGTCCACTCAAAACATCAAGTTGTTTCTGCTAGTCTTCTCATAAGTTGTATAACAGAGAGTATTTAGAAAACATCACTCTGTTACAGATTCGAACCCAAGACCTTTCGATTACAAGACCAGTCACTTAACCAATGTTGCCATAATGTCCACACAACACACCAGGTTGTTTCTTCAAGTCATTTTTTAAAATGCCAGATTGCATTGTTAAGAAAATGTCACTCTGTTCCAGATTTGAACTCAAGACCTTTGCATTACAAGATCAGCCACTTAACCAATGTGGCCACGATGTCAAGCAAATGCAACAAGCTGTTTCACCTAGTCTCCTCAAAAATTCTATAAATAGATTATGAAAAACAGAATATGTGATTTGACTCAGATTCTGCATAGTGGGACAGGACACTAACCAGGGTCCACAATGATAAACAAATCAAAATATTGAAATTTGTTGACCTTTGCTCCAACCTTTGTACCATAAAAATATAAGGTGTAACGAGAAATATCTAAATCTCACTGGGTTTGAAGCCAACACCTTCAGATTACAAAACAAACCACTAACCCATGTGGCCACAGAGTAAGTAGCTAAGACAAGGTTATTTTTGCTTGTCCAATGAATTGAACATAAATAGGATGTTCAACTATTGGCATAACAAATCTGGCATAAGCGAATTAAGCTGAGTAAACTTATTCTGTTTGTGTCTCAGAAGTTCACGAGTATGGCTGAAAAAGATTGTGTTGTGTTGACTTAAAATATCAATCCATTGAAACTGACAAATAGTATATAAGCTGACACAGCTTAAAAAAAGAAAAATAGTTGATTCCACTTAAACAATTTATGTCAAGTGTGTGTTCTGGGCTTAGAGTGTGGTGAGCTGTTGATTTACTCTGGCTATACAAGTACATGATTGTTTCATACAAAAGTTTGGTGTGTATACCTTGTCCGTTGTGTGGTTTAAAGAAGAAACTACACAAAGAGGGCAAGGTATGCACACCAATTGACACTTGCTTAGCTCCATATTCCTAGAGCACATGAACATCTTGTCCATGTCTGATTTTGCTTAAGTCAAGTGAGAAGAGCAATTTGCACTCACTCGCCAACCAATCTCTTACTGGTCTTTGGTGTGATATCACCTTTTCATCTGCAGCCAGTGGTCAACACTCAATCAGCTGGTCTCTTCTAGAATCTTGCAGTGGCCCCTTTCAATGATTTATGTTTGGAGACACAAACTATGCAATTTTGATGCCTCTCCTTCTCTGTGAAACATCCCAAATTCTGAACATCTACCCTCCATCTAACAGGCCTTCATAAAATATGTGATTATTGTCTAGCACAGTGAAAGGAAGTTCTCTCTGAGACTCTCATTGCCATTGTCTAAAGCGATGACCATTGTGTCAAGTTTTAGAAAGAGGATGGAGAGTCAAAAGATCTCTATGGGTAACAGAAAAAGACGACAGTGATTCAAAGTCTGAAGTCCTTTAAGCATTTGAGGAGTTTGGAAAAGTTGCTGATTAATTATTTCTTCAGGCATGCACGACTGCATCTCATTCAATGCAAGGTAAATGTACATGTAGCTCTGGGCCTTAATCTGCAGAACACCATTGTCTTCCAGGTATGCCTGATGTTGGTAGCTTACCTGCAGGAAACCAGGCTACTGTGTGACATTGTCACATATGACAGCAGTGGTTTACTTTGTGAAACTTTGGAATTAAAATATATTTGGCAAATATACACCGAGACAGTTATTACCTTGATTGTGGAACTGGATGACAAATAGCACAGCCTCAGCAGATGCATTGTTTTTCTGTTGACGCCTACAAAAACCAATGTCTGAAGTTCCAGACATTAGCAAGGGAGGATAAGTTCAGAAAGTCAAAGACTTGCCGGATGTTCCTCAGTTCAAAAGAACTTAATCATGGCTGAAGTTGAAAGATGGCTACAAGGCACAAGGAAGGCTTCATGCAGTTTATGGGCAAAGAGCAACACAACATCCAGATTTGCACCTGTTATCAAAAATAGAGGTCTAGTTTGTCCTGTTTTGAGCACCCAGACTTTGAGTCTTACATTTGTATCACCCTATTAGCAGGAAGAGGCTGACACTCCCTATATTGAACTTACATCATATCACTCAGCAAGGCTTTCTAAGCCTTCTTCAGCACTTTACTGGTACTGTCAATCATCTTCTTCAATAATTTTGGCCAGTTTGAACTGTTGATTGGGTTTAGTCATGACCAACCCTTTTGATATTTAAGTCTGGGACCTCAGTAAGTCACTGGCAGAGATAATGTTTGGACTTCATTGTGTATTTGGAGAGGTATTTTTGAAGTCAATCTGCCACTTTTGGCATTAATCCATGAATCAGCATGACTCAAACTTGATTCTCATCACATACAATGAAGAGATGGTACATGCATGATGGAGTTGTACTTATGAACAGCACAGGGAGACAGAATCTCCCTAAATGATACAAGAAGGCAGGTTTTCATAAGCTGTCACTTTTTCTAACATTTAAAAGTAGCCACTCTGTTGTGCAGTACAGCATTCATCTGGCAACAGTCACTCAGCAACATTCCACTCCTGTACTGGATTGTATGAACGCTTAACACAGCTTTTCCTAAAGATGTTAACTCCTAAAACTTATCTTCTTGCCAGGTCATTGGCAAAAACTTTTGTCATGTTGTAACATGAGTTCAGTTAATTCAAATTAGTTATCTAACTCATGTTCAGCATTGGCACAATGTCAGTAAAATGACTTAACCACCTTAGGTTAAGCGTTGATACAATCTGGTACTGGTGGTTGGGCTGGACATGCTGTCAGATCAGAAAAGTGGGTCCCACACTGGATTGACCTGTCAGATGTGGTACAAGCAAATTCTCTGTCACTGCATGATGGTTTTACGATTGTCACTGGGAAGTGCAAGACAGCCAACATACTATGATAGTATGTTAGCTGTCTTGCACCTTCCAGTGTTAATGCACTGGAGGTGGTCTGAAAACCACAAAGAATCTACTTTTTTGGCACATTATCTTGTTATTGACTTCCATCATAACAAAAAGAAATGTAAGTAGCTGTTCAGCAATTATGATTTTGAGCTAAGCCCTTGATCACTAGTTACCATTTACCTTCAGCTCTAAGCAACTGGAGGCGTCATACTAGTTCTGACAGTTCAGACAAGGGCCTGAGATGAATGTTCACTTCAGATGTCAAACATTCAGTGAGGTATAATAGTTGCCATGTCAATAAGTTCAATAATGGCGTATGTATTTCAGGACAGTCAATGTCTTTTTTGGGAATTACATTTTAATTAACATTGTTGCACAGTATCTTCTAAATGAGAGTCATAGCAGTTTGCCTCTTTGTTGAGTTCTTAAAAAGATAAGACACCATTTAAACAAGACAGGTTATAGTTTGGACTTTGCTTTCAGCTCTGAGGAAATAATCTCCAAACTTGATTGAAATTTAAATACCTCACAAAAAATAAGTTTAAGCCTTGAAGGGCGAAAAACATGGAAATCTGCCAAAAAATCACCTGGAGCTGTACCACAGACCCATAAAATCACAATTTACAACATAACCAACCCCAGAAACAGATTTTGCATTATCATAAACATTGAAAATAAGGTATTGCACTTGAATTTAGAACAAATAGTGACCAAGATATGGCATTTTTTGTTTTTCGCGGCGGCCATATTGGATTTTGTGCATACCGGTCACCAGGGGGGACTCCCACTTTGTGTGCGGTGGTTTTTGAAATCCCCTTAGCCATATCAAACACCATGCCAAATTGCAAAAACTTGTCACCAAGTGCACAATTCTTACGGATTCCCTCCCCGCTATATGCAATATGCATCGAATGGTGATTACTGTAAAACCATCTCCTTTCATTTTTAGGCACTTACCTTTAAACAATGGTTTCATAGCATAAAATACCAACCTTTTTATTCGTCACTGTAGCTAGCTTTAAAAAGTTTGCTTAACAATGTAACAAAGGGGGAACCATATTTTCATTGAAATGGATGTACTTTGAATCTTTGTTATTCAACTAATCCTTCTTTCAATTATAAGAGTGTGGCAGACTGCTCTTAAAAGAAATATATGTGAAGTTTAATACATTTTCAAACAACTTCGGAAACAATGGTAAGATTAACGTCAAGATTCCTATTAGCGCCAGCTGGTGGATCTGTGTTAGCTATCAGGCTCAAATTGATGGTTGGAAGTTTCTTAAGAAGCAGTTGCAGTCACTGGAGAGTTGAGAGAGGGCAGTAACATAAGCTCAATGGTGTCAACTATCAAGGCAGGGTGTCTTAGCTCTTGAAACAATGGCATACTCTTCATTGTTTTTGTTTCGTAGATTTTTGTGTGGCTATATTATACAACTGCAATCTTAATCATTGATAAGAAATATTCCAATGACAGCAGGACTTTTCCTTTAATTCAGATATCATAACTATGTTCTAGTTGACTACTGGCATTCATAAATCATAGAGCAAATGGCACTTCTCATATATATGACCTCCATTCCATTAGCCAAATCACTACCCCCATAAATACACATCCGTCATGGAATATAACTCCTTACTATAGAGCTAATGCGTTCCAAGTCATGAAAGATGTAGGTAGATGTACAAATGAATGTCTATGGCATGTGTTCCACAACATGTAAATTGATGATATGCTCAGTGTAGCTTAGTGGTTTTACTGCTTGATGATCTTCTTTTAATATATTTATCACGATAGTGATATCATATCAAGTTAGCATGTAGTTAAACATTTGTTTCATCACTTGTTATAGAAATTTTTCTTATCTTTTTTTTTTTATCTTGTTTTGTTGTTTTGTCCATTCAATTGAAAACCAATCAATGGCCAGACTGAATATAATGTAGTGTTTAGAGCCTTTACCTTTGTTCGAAGAGTGAAAAAAGGGGTTCGAATGCAGTTACTTTCTCACTTTGGGTTCAATTATTAGCTATAGATCTGCAGGGGGTTCATCTAAATTTGGTTTCATGAATCTGACAGACTTACATGTGGAATAAGAAGTCAATTCTGTGATTCAAGATCTTCTTAAGAGTTAGGCTGAACAACCTAACATTCTATTCAGTCACTTCAGCTGCAGTCAATGCATAGTGTTAGCCTGCAGGACATTCAAAGTTAACTTTAAAGGTTGTTGAGCAGGTGGCCTTCTACCCTGTAAGTTCCACTTTAATCAGCCTTACATGTAAGGGCAATTGGGCAGCTGTTTTAAACGCAAGGTGCCTCTCAGAATGACCTTGAGTGACCTTTTAAAACTACTACACTAGTACATTGTAAAAAGACAGGATTACAAAATGCCAAAAATAAATAATATATCCCAACTGAGCACCCACTCCAAGCTTAACAACTCAAGAGAAACAGCCAAATCTGTCAAGATTGGTCTTGCATGAAGGAATCAATCAAAGGTAATTCAGACTTAACTTCATCCTTTTGTTGTTCGGATGACCCATTAAATTGGTAGCCCCTTAGAACATTGACGGAGCTTGGTAAGCAAAAGATCCCTCACATTGGGTACATATCATATGTTAAGGACTCCTGCTCTCTCTTCCGTCTGTGACCTATATGTATGTATGTATGTAATAGTTTATTTTCCGTTGTTTTCAATTTGGAAGTATTCTACTTCTGTACGACTAAAAATAGCAGCTTTGTCTTTAATACAAAATAGCAGCTTTGTCTTTAATAAATTTCTCCATAGACCAGGTTGTAATGTATATTTTTTTGTAAAATATTAATTGTCAAAACTATTGGTCTGAAAAAAAAAAGTGATTCTGTCTGTGTGTCATCTCATACTTGAAACCCTTGTAAGTGTCAAGAACTAGGCTTAGAGAGCTGCATCTCAGAGCTGCACTTACCTTAATCCATAAAAAAAAAATATACATCTGCTCAAAAAGACAAATATCAAGGATGACAATTTTATTCTGCTGACGGTGTTGCTTCTGTTGATATGTTTGATGTTGTACAGAGACCAACTTATATCCAGTATCCAAGGCTTTGTTTCTCATTTAATCTTCCTAATGAGGCTTTTCCTTAATCCCTGCATTCTATCCACTCTATTTGACATTTGAACAAACAAAACACAGTGATAATAGGAGCCACTTAATGTCATATATATAACATATTAGACGGTGTGCAGATCATGTACATGTAGAATCCTGTTGTGAATTCTAAACTACATGTTGCTTTTCTTATCATTAATTGAAATATTATTGAGTATGTAGCATAGAGGGCTTAGTATCAGATCACATAATATATCCTTGTCTAATTGAACAAATATAAGATATTGTAATTGTTCACTGGTAATTCGAACAGCTTGTGAGAAATAAATAACCAATGAATGAAAGGCATTGAATATATGACACACACAAGACTTGTCTGTCATAATTTGCTCCCTCATCTCCCTTGCCTGACCCTCATTACTCCCATAACCTGCTATAACCCAAAGAGAAATAACACCCTTCTAATGTGGAGCAAAATGATCATACCCTTGGGTCTTTCCTGGCTCCTCCTGGGTTCATCCTGACACCTTTAACACCTGCCTTCTGCTGCAGCAGGATCATTACTCTCTTTTCCTGAAGCTGAGTGTGTGCTCTCTCTTGCCATCATATTTGAAATTCTATTTCATATTTAGCTTAAAAGAATTTTTTGTATATTGCTTCTCATCCCAGAATTCTAAGATGCCTATTTGAAGCAGATAGATTGATGATATATGACATATTATGCGCTTCATCCTGCGTTTTAGCAACAGCAACTGAGCTAACGCCCTCTCTTGCTTGATGTAGTCATGTATTACGGAAACCGAGGTTGCGCAGTTATTTTTGAGTGTCTCTCAATTCTTCACCTTGTTTAATAAAAGAAAAGTCATAACCAAGTTCTGTTAAATGTTTTATATTCAAATATGTGGCTTTTGCCTTTTCAGCCATTTTTTCATTTTCAGACGACATGATGCCTTTCAATCAAATGTCACTAGAAACAATATTGGGGCATAGGTCAAGCATGGTTACTTGATATCAGTTTTGTAAACTCATCCGTCAATTTCATTTGCTTTCTGTCATTGCTTCTTGGAAACTAAAACACAATTCTGAAACAAATGATTTGACATTAGATTTCATCTTGATTTCATTTTTTATTGTTTTGTACAAATGTAGTTTTCAAACAAATTGCAATGTGATGTTTAAAGAAAGGCCAGTTTCATCATCCTTAGAAAGGGCACTGTTACAAGTACATATCCTTGTATATAACAGCAAATATTCTTTTTTTTTTAAAGTATGGCATCATGTGAGGAAGCCTATCCATTTGTACTGTGATATCAAAGACGTCTTTAGTTCAGTAATGTCTGAGTGTGTCATGCTCTATTATCAAGTAGTTCCATTATTACTTTGTTGTGCTTGTTCAAAAGCCAGATAGAGTAGGTCGAATGTAGGGATTTGGGAAAAAGCCTCATTAGGAGGATTTAATGAGAAACAAAGCCTTGGATACAGGATTTAATTTGGTCTCCGCACAACATCAAACGTATCAACAGAAGCAACACCATCAGCATTGTCAAATTTGTCATATACTGCATAGCCAGACAGAGAAGATGTTACAGCTGGTTCAGGATAAGTGATTACTTTGAAAACACCAATGATGCAGTGTACAACTGCAGGTCTTATATATTACTGATTACAATGAAATGAGTGTTCAATTCATCACTGAGAGATAAATTACCTCACTGATGGTGTGAATCATTTACAGATTGTTGTTCTGCTAATATTCATGGCCAGTGTACATTTTATGACCTCACTTTACTTAATATGAGTTATTGAGTATTACATGCCAAGTACACTAAGGATATAAGAATAAAACTGATGCATTCTTTGTGTATATATACTGTGTTTCAAGCTGATAGTTTGAAAAGGTCTCAAGATTATTCTGGGTAGCCATCTTGTGTCCAAAACAGCTGTCTTACATGTAAGGCTAATTAAAGGAACACTCTTGTGATACTTGGCCACCTGCCCAATGAACTTTTAAAGGCCACTTTAAATGTCCTGCAGGTTAACGCTGCATTGCTGCGCCATCAACTACAGCTGATGTAAAAGTCAGATTGTTCAGCCTTACCCTTAAAGTGATCTTGAATAGCAGAACGCAGGCTGCTGAAGCCATATAAAAATTTCTTCTGATAAAGAATATCAAATTTTGATGAACCTAGAGCAGATTTATAGGTAACGATTGAACCCAAAGTAAAAAGCCACTGAAGAATCATCAGCATTATACCCGGCTATTAGCTCTATTACGTTATATTGAATCTGGCCATTGGTTGGTTTTTAATTGAATGGATAACAACAGAACAGGATGTTGGTCCACTGAGCTACACTGAGCGTGATTATCATCCATGACCATGATAGTATGGTGCACATGCCATAGACATTCATTTGTGGCCTCTACCTACATCTTTCATGATTTGGAGCGCATCAGCTTTAGTAAGGAGTTATGTCCCATGGCGGATGTGTATTTCTGGGGGTAGTGATTTGGCTAATGGAATGGGGGTCATGGATATGAGAAGTTGCCATTTGCTCTATGATTTATGAATGCCAGTAGTCCCAAGCTAGATGGGACAAAAGGAAAAATGAACATGTTATTTATATTGTATCAACATTAATACGCAGTTATGATACCTGAATAATGAAAAGTCCTGCTATGGTCAGACTATTTTTTGTGAGTAGATAAGGTTGCACTGTAGCTACAAACTGAACAATACATGTATACAAAGGAAGACTATGTACAATGTAGTGATCCCACTCCGTACTCATTGCAGAACTTTCGATATCTTTAAATCTGCAGCTGATCTGAGTTTGGTGTCTCAAAAATGAAGCATTTTAGCAGAATAAACTAATTTATCAGTAATTTATTTCAGCTTCAAAAAAGGATGTTAAAAGAAGAACTTCAGGATAGTTTTACATTGACTTTTAAACTTAGTTTTTTGGGAAACGCCAACTTAATCCTCAATATTATTATAGGACCCAAAACATCCAATGCCATTATTTCAGAAGCTTACTGATACCACTAAGCTTACATTAGTTTTAGTAGTTATGTTACCACCCTCTCTCACATTCTTATCAACTGACTGCAAGGGTGTATTTGAGAAACTTCCCCATCCATCAATTTGAAGCTGACAGCTGACACAGCCACAAGCTGGTGCCAATAGGAACCATGACATTAATCCAATCATTGTTTCCAAGCTTAGTTGAAAATGCGTCAAACTTCATACTATGGCTATTAACAACATCCTGTCGTACTATTATCAAGTTCAAGTCTTTATTAATGCCATTAAGGTATAATCTTTGCTTCTGAGGAAGTATCAATTAGGCATTACAAAGCTATCAGGAATACTTTACAAACCCTTCCTCCCATCTTCCAAAAGAGTTCCAGAGTTCTAAATAAACACATTAAATTTTATAAACACATTTCTTTGACAATGACTGCTAATCACATGTTAATCTCATCAAAGCCTTGCAGCAAATGGTAATCACTGTAAAAATAGCTCCTGTTACTTTTAAGACACTTACCATTAAACAATGCCCTCCTGGTGTTAAATGAAATTTTTTAATTCATTATGGTAGCTAGCTTTAAAAAGATGGTTTTACAGTGTAACAAAAGGGGAACCGTCTTCTCATTGAAGTGGATGTATTTTGAAGCTTTGTTATTCAACTAAACCTTTTTCAAATATCATAGTATGGTAGGCTGCTGTTAAAAGAAATATAGTGTGAAGTTCAATACGTTCTCAGGCAACTTTGGAAACAATGGTAAGATTAACGTCAAGATTCCTATAAGCACCAGCTGGTGGATCCGTGTCAGGTGCCAGGCTCAAATTGATGGATGGAAAAGTTTCTTAAAGACGCAGTTGCAGTAACCAGGGGAGTTGAGAGAGGGCAGTAAGATAAGCTCTATGGTGTCAAATATCATGGCAGGATGTCTTGGCTCTTGAAACAATGGCACTGGACGTTATGGGTTTGGATGATTATGCCAGCATCCTCCACCAAGACTGCAGACTGTCGGTCTATCCAACAGTCAACAAAAAACTGTCAAAAAGAAATACGTCTTCTGTTTTGGGGAAGAGGTCAAAAACTGTAGTATATCTTTTCTTAAGGCTGATATAACTTAGCGATAAAGTATTCTATTTTGGTAAAGGCTTCCTTTTGAGACACCAAACATTTTCAGTATGTGAGTAGAAACATGAACAGCTAAAAAATGAGTATGGAACAAGATCAAAACATTATAGTCTTCATTGTTTTTGTTTAGTAGATTGCTGTGTGACTGTATTATAGAAGTGCAATCTTGTCCATCGATAAGAAATATTCCAATGATATCAGGACATTTCATTATTCAGCTATCATATCTGTATTCTGTATTCTACTTGATATAATATTGATATCATACTCATTTATCCTTTTGGTCATCTAGCTCAGGACTACTGACATTCATAAATCATCGAGCAAATGGCAATACTCATATCCATGACCTCCATTCCATTAGCCAAATCACTACCCCAGAAATACACATCCGCCATGGGACATAACTCCTTACTAGAGCAAATACGCTCCAAGTCGTAAAAGGTGTAGAAAGAGGCTACAAATGAATGTCTATGACATGTGTTCCATACCATGTCATGTACGATATTTTTAGTGTAGCTCAGAGGACTTGCTTGATGGTTATTTCAATGAATTGATCATGATTGTGATATCACATCCAATTAGTATATAGTCAAACATTGTTTTATCTTTGTTATAGAAATTTTTCGTATAGTTTTTTATCTTGTTCTGTTGTTTGTCCATTCAATTGAAAACCAATCGATGGCCAGATTGAACACAGTGTAGTATTTAGAGCCTTTACCCTTGCTCTAAAAGTGAGGTATGAATGCTGATGATGCTTGAGTGACCCTTTGCTTTGGGTTCAATCTAAGCTATACACTGTACATCTGCTAAAGGTTCATCTAAGTTTGGTATTCTAGAGTCTGACAAACTTAGAATCAGATGAAAATTCCATATGGCTTCAGCAGCCTGAATACTGTGATTCGTGATCTTTTAAGAGTAAGGCTGAACAATCTAACCTAACTTTAGCTGCAGTTGATGGATTCACCAGCAGGACATTTAAAGTGAACTTTTAAATGGTTGTTGAGCAGGTGACCAACTACCCCAAAAGTGCCACTTTAATTAGCCTTACATGCAAGAGCAATTGAACAGCTATTCTAAACACAAGATACCTCTCAGAGCTACATTTAACTTATCTATCTATCCATCTGCTGAGAAAGGGAAATTTCAAGGATGACAATTTTATTCTACTGACGGTTTTGCTTCTGTTGATACGTTTGACGTTGTAGGGAGACCAAATTAAATCCTGTATCCAAGGCTTTGTTTCTCATTTAATCTTCCTAATGAGGCTTTTCCGCAATCCCTTCATTCCATACGCTCTGTTTGGCCTTTGAATGAACACAACACAGTGGTAATACAGCCACTTAATGATATATATATAGCCTCATACACTCACAGTTACTGAACAAAAACACATCTTAAACATCACATTGTGAATGGAGCTGCCCCCTTAAATGACGCCATACTTTTTTAAAATTAATGTATTCTCGTTTACATAGACGGAGTGACTAAATTATACATGGTTTTGTACTCGTGACAGTGCCTCTTGTGTACATGTATGATAAAACAGGCCCTTCTTTAAATATCACTTTGACATTTGTTTGAAAACTACAGTTGTAGAAAACAACGAATAATGAAATCATGATGAATCAGATGTCAAATAATTTTTCTCTGAACTTTTGTTCAAGCTTTGAAGAAACAAAGAAAAAGAAATTCAATAAAAGGGATGGATCGTATTTCAATTGATTACCAAACCAATTTAAGGCTAACATGTATGACCTATGCCTCCACCAATTTGTTCTTGTGACATTTCATTGAAAGACATCATGAGTTTTGAAATACAAAAAAATTCATGGAAAGACAAAAGTCGATTACATACTTGAATAAAAAACATCTCACAGAACTTTATTTCCTGTGACTTTTATTAAATCTAGATGTGTCAAAAATTAGGACATTAATTGTCTGTCATCAGACAATCCTTTTTTTTTCAGTGTATGTTTGTGTGATGACGAGAGACAGTACACAATTTGCATTGGGAGAAGAGAGTAATGGGGCTGCAGCAGAAGACAGGTGTTAAAGGTGTCAGGATGAACCAAGGATGACCCAGAAAGGACCCAAGGGTATGATCATCTTGCTCCACTTTATAAGAAAAGAGAGATGAAGGAGCAAATGATAACAGACATTTCTTGCACTTGTCTTATATTTAATACCTTACATTTATTAATTATTTATTTCTCACAAGCCGTCTGTGTCACCATCGAAATATTTCAATTTCTATGAGCATTTAGACAAGGGCAGATTATTTGATGGGGCAAATCAGAGAAAAAAAGTCTCTAAACATTCAGTTAGGCGTGAGATAAAAAACATCAATGGCTTAAAATCAAAGCTCAGAAATGGTTTGTTTATTTTTAAAATCAGCATGCAGACTCAAATTTACGATGGCATACAATGTCACCAAGTATGGTTACTTGGACACATAAAGTTTGTATCTTCTGGCTAGATAATATCCACATGGCAAATATGTATTTGTGGGGGTAGTGATTTGGCTAATGGAATGGAGGTCATAGATATGAGCAGTGCCATTCACCCTATGATTTATGAATGGCAGTGTACCAGACCCAGTATATACAATACGTCTAGCTAAGAATATCCAGTGGATATTCTTAGCTTGTAGTATCAATATGCCTACTTCAAATGCAGTAATTGAATTTGAATTTTTTTTAACTGCGAAGGACTTATTTCACAAAACACATAAATATTACATCATTCCATTCTTCATGTCAACACAGATTAACAAAATTATATTTTTCATCAATAATTCCTTCATATACAATGTATTTTCAGACGTTCAACAGCATTGTTAAGGTGAAAGTTTCTTGGCTTTCAAATTCATTCATAACAAAACTGGGATTTCTTCTTGACAGCTTTTTCTTGACTACTTATTGGTTGGCAAGCAATGTAGTCCGAGTAGGTGATGCCGATAGAATCTAAAACAGAGTCAAAAATCCCTTCACTATTGTTTTGGAATCTCAGAGATCCTCCTCAAACTTCTCCAGGCTTGGCTTATAGCCTCGCTTGACATTTCTCATTGCAACTTTAGTTGCTGGGTTTCTATAGCTTTAGCCTGAAAGATGAGCTAACACAGACCCACCAGCTGAGGTCAATAGGGCCCTATAGACATTTAGCCTCATTATTGTTTCCAAAAAAATAGATTTGTGTGTACAATTACTGTAAATACCCATTGAAACTCACAAACGATGAATAAGCATATAGGTTCAGACTGGACAAAATCAATTGTATCATCGAATTAATCTGGTTCTTAGAAGAAGAATCAAGCCCTATTAAGGGACCTCTGCTAATTTATTGACAATCAATACTCAAAGAAGAATGTGAAGATTCTATGAGAAGATTTAAATTCCATCATCGAGCTTACTCTTCTTCATAACTTCAATAGGAGGAACAACTTTGAAACTTTAAATATGATAACCAAATTGAAGTTGATTTGATGAATGAAGATTGCAGCTTTTGGTAAGATTAGCATGTAATTAACAACCATCAACTGAGGAAGCAATAGCATCATGAATGAGCCAATTATTTCCTTATGGGAGGCAGAGAGATTGTTGTAGTGATTATAGTGATCATGATATCATCATAAAGACTTGAATGTATAATATTTTGTAACTTGAAACTCATTCTCAACAAAATACTCCCAACCTGGCATATAAACATTCAGAAAGAAGCTTATTCATCTGAAGTCTTTAGGTTATTTTCCCACTAATTTCAGTACTACTGTCCTTCAAGACTAATATGTTTGGAAAGGTCACTAAAGGTCTTTTTAGCTTCCATCTTGTGTCCCCTACAGCTGCTATTATGTCTAAGGATAATTAAAGTGACACTCTCGAGGAAATGGCCACCTGCTCAACGACATTTTAAAAGTTCCTAAAATGTCCTGCAGGCCAAGGCTACTAGGTCTGCCTGTCAAGCTGTCAGCCACTGCTGTGCTTGTGCTTGCTCTTCTGGTCTTTCCTTCAATGGTGCTGAGGTTATGTTTAGTTTCTAAAATCTTAACCCATGTGTCCAGTGATTCTAAGTCTGTAATAATGGAAATAAGGCATACCTCAATCAGACAAAATCAAACCTCGCACCTGCAAAGTAAAAAATTGTTTAAAGACATCTGTCATCAAAACTCTGCATTCCAAGAAAAGAGTAAAACAATATAAATTAAAAAACTTGTGTGGCAGCTTCTGACATCACAAGCTACATGTATAAGTGACCAGAGATGGATAACCTGTAATTGCAATGGAAGCACACAATATATCTCCACTAAAATATCAGCAAACCATAATAAGTATAGTTATGAGGCAGTACCCACTGGATTTTGTACACTGTTCTCTTCTTTGTACATTCAATTTTATTTACTAAAAAAAATTGAAAATGAATTTTTACTTCTTAAATAAAAGTAGTTTTGTCCAGTGCTCCAAACAAAGATTCCTTAGATACATGTGTTTTTTATTTGATTAATTTGCCATGATCAATTATTATTCAATCTAAAACTTTCCTTTTTAATAAGTTTCCTGTTAAAAGTTGGAATTTAGGCTCATCTGTAAATATGACATGCCCAAAGAGATTATTGAAATCCCCAAATAATCCTCTTAAAATCTGGCTTAATGGGCATTGAAATTAACATGGCAATGTGATAATTATACTGTTGTCTTGCTTACTGAAATGCCTTTAAATAAGGTGAACAAACAAACCACATTAAACCAATTGTCAATGCGATATCTCTCAATTATGGGTTTTCTTAAATATACATTTTTGGGTAGCACCAGGTGACCAGTTGCAGTGAATTTTGCTGCAGATGTTTTTAAAAAAGTTGCAAAGTTGATTGATAAGAAAACTTGCTCTGTGAGTGAAATGTTCAACCTGTTCCAAAAGCACCAGAGGAAGAGTTGTGAACAGGTGTTGCTAGAATATTAACGAATATGTCAGAATTCGCGTCTATGGCCATGGTGATAGTAATGTAGTAGAGTGGACAGTGATGAGTTTGTGACATCTGAAAATATACAGGATTTTGTGTTGTTGAACAGTTCTATATATATCTTTTTAAAATGTATTCCAGAGCAGAGGATAATAGTCTTCTGTCTCATCCCCCATTACCCTCATTACTCCCACAACACCATTACCCTCAGAGAAAATAACACCCCTCCCAAGATGGAGCAAGATGATCATACCCTTGGGTGCCTCCTGTGTTCATCTTGACACCTTTAACACCTGCCTGCTACTAGAGCTCAATCATTACTGGGAGGCTGGACAGATGAGATGAGAGAAGTGCCTCCAGATCTGTATATTTACTGTCTAATTGTCATTTGGTGAAAAGGAACTGGTTGGCTAAGTTTATATGAACCTTAGCATTCTTTTAAGGATCCTAGGTGGGATTCTTGGTCTTGTCAGCTGACAGGGACCTATGCTGGACAGCATTATCGTATTGTGTTAACTGTTCCTCGCTTTGCTGTTTTAGTGTTTTGTCTACTTCAGGTCTTAGTAAGCCTTCCATGGTGCTTTTAACTTAAGTACATGATGGCAAGTACCATTCATCCATCTTTGAGTCAAATTGAGTGATATATTATTTTCTATGCCATCAATTTCTATCATTTTATTCTTTGCTTCTGATGCTATGGCACTAAATGTCACTTATTTTGAATACTCGAAGGAGCAACAGATCATCCTCTCAGCCTAACACTTGATTTTTCTAGGCTCAATATCAAAAATAAATCTAAACAAAAATATATGTGTGTGTCTTTCAACGGGAACATCCCATCAAGCATAAAGTATGGAGAGAAGTACTTCTCATGCTATTAAGCCTGTACTGCTAGATTACACAGTATCAGATAAAAAATCCCCTGCTTTATACAACTGCCTCATTCTGTGAAAACACAGTGAATGGTCTGTTTTGGGGGTGTAGTCTTCTGGAGTTGAACAACATAATGTAGACATATCAGTCAAATAAGACGGGTTCTTAAACAGGGCCACTGTTTTCCAAGGAACCTGAAAAGTTCTGCACTTTGGTGGATGGCATTATGGGATAAAAGTGGAGTCATTAGTGCTTGGAAGAGTGTGTGAGAAAACAAAGCTTTGTGTGCAGTTGGCTTTGATACCATCTTCAAATAAAGCATCGTAAGCAGTGCATATATATTTGGTTCAAAATCTAATAGCCACATCATGGGAGAACACTTTCAAGGCTCCCATTCGCATATGAAACGACATTTTATGGGATTCATTTATAAAACAAATTTACTGAAGCAGCACAAAACATAGAAATTGTTTGTGATTCATATACCAGATGTTGAAAAGAAGATTGAAATTTATTTGTGGAAGCATTGTCAGCACAGAATCATTAAGGACAGAGAACAGACTATTTTTATCAGTAAAACATCACCATCTTCAGCTCAAGCAGCAGCATAAACTGATGAAGGCAATAACAAATTTGATGAGGAGCCATAGCGTGTGCAATTAATGCCTAAGTTTGCATCCATCATTTTTTTCTTTTTCAGCCGAAACTCTCTGCAATAGCTATGTGTTGAAGCTGTGAAGCAACCACGTTTGACTGCAGATTATCATTCTGCCAATTTATTTGAAATAAACAATCCATCAATAGGGAATCTCAATGGATTGAATCGAAAATCTCACAGACTTGGTAAAAGTATATAATAATAATATGATAATAATAATGATCTGTCAACATCATTATTTATAACACAATTTTTTATAACTGTTGGACATTAAGTTCACATGTCAATGTTTTAAAGATGTTAGACTGCAGGTTAGCATCCTGTTGATTTCTCTCTGTCGAACAATTAACCAACAGAGAACCTTCTTTTTTTGTGCCTGAATATGAAAATCTGATATACTCCAGATTGATACCAACTGATCTTATGCCTCTACCAAAAGGTACCACAGAAGCAGTGATAAAAAGTTTCAGATGTCAGCGGAACAATAACTTTTACCATACTAGGTTCCTTTCATCAGTTTCTGGTGCGTCTGGTTTTCCTCCTGGTCTGTAATTGAATAATAAACTTTCTTCAGTGGCTCGTGAGGAAATCTGGAATTCATCTCCCTGAACAAAGGGACTGCATATGTCAAAAGTTACCCAATTGTGTTTTCAGTTTTTACTAAGTTTTAAAACATCATGATCTATGTTTCTTCTCAATTGCACAAATGTTTACTTTCTTGAGAAACGAATGATACCCAGTTTGATTTATAAATGGTCTTCTTGGAATGTCCCCCATTTCACCCTGCAACACTCCCCTACACATCCTTTATTTAAAAATACAAAAGCAGGTTCTACATGTAGCCATCCCTTTGGATATTCATGGCAATGAATTATTTAATGGGCATAAATGTAGACTGAGGAGGTTTGATATGAGAGGGGCGCATCTTTATAACGGTTTGGAACATCGGAAAAGGTCTGTGTGGCCGTCTTGTCTATCTTTCGTCTCATCACCAGCCTCATCTCTCTCCCCTGACCCTCATTACTCCCATAACCCTTCGTAACTTCCCAACCCCAAGAAAATTACACCCTTTTAGGAGAGAGCATGTTGATGATCCCCTTGGGTCCACCCTGAAGCCATCCTGACATCATTAGCACCTGCTGCAGACTCTGTGCTGTGGCATCTTTACTGAGATGCTGGAAGGGCAACAAGATGTAGTACAAGCCATTATCAGTATATTGTGCAGAAGTGAAGTCACTATCCACCCATGTAATAGGTTGTAGTGGGTGTAAAATGTGGACGGTGTTCACAACACAAACTCGCCTTTCATAGCATCATAGTTGGATTTTGTTATGGAAGTTAGTGAAAAGGAGCCCCACGTCTTGGTTGTATTTTTCAGGTACGACAGTCAGTGCAATTACATCAATAATGAAAACATGCATGGATTACTGTAAGAAGAATAATATTCGCGCAGCGAAACGGCCGAAGGCCGTTTCGCTAAGCGAAACTTAGCACAAGAAAGGTTTCAAAAATCTGTGCAGTGATGGTCTCAACATCAGTGGTCGACAGCAGGAAATTAGGTCAAGTGGGACCAGCTTCTTATCAATGATTTAGTTTCTAATTTAACAAAACATGACATATTCATATTCAAAAGTGTCTTAAAAATTAAATTTTCTCCATTAATATTCCCTGTATCTATTATTTTTACGGAATAGTTACTTATAAGCTTTTACAAGCTAAATCAAATTATTAACATGTGATTCATTTCATTTCAAAACAGACAACAAGAAAAAATAACAAAATTAAGGTTACATAATCTTTGTCAACTGATGATTATGTAACAGTGAGCAATTAATCTACATGCAGATCATGTTATTGTTTTGTTATCAATATTATATAATATCAACAATCTAGATTTTCTCTCATTTAAATATAAATAGCCTAAATGGAAAGTTCACTGAGATACATGATATTCTAAATAATGGACTTACAGATGTTCTATTTTTGTCAGAAACAAAGTTAGATGATTCTTATCCAAATCCTCAGTTCCATGTAAACCAATTTATCATACACAGACTCGATAGAAATATCAATGGTGGCGGACTGCTATGCTATGTGAAAGAAACTATTCCACATAGAAACCGCTCTGACATAGCCATAAATGAAAATGGAATAGAAACAATAGTACACTCTAAGAATAGTGTTTAGATGTAAAACACAATCCTAAACACAAAATTTGTCCCCACTTTTTTTACGCGTTAACATCTAAACATGTTTAGAATGATCGTGTTTAGGCAATATGTGTTTGAGATGTAAACATGTTTAGCCTCCAAACGCGTTTAGATCTTCTGAAATTTAGCTCTTGAATGTGCTTAGATCTTAAACATGTTTAGACTTTAAACATGTCATACATTTTTGTGTTTAGATTATACATTTTTTCACACTGAAATAAGTTTGAAAGTTTATTAGAATAAACATAAGGTCAACATTGGCTTACAAGCAATCACAATAATGAAACATGTATGAACTTTTGAAATAACAGTTCTTGAAAATAAAATTTTTATAAATATGTTTCTTCATTTCTCTGCTGAATGATAATTGATAAATCAGCATAACATAGTGTCCATTGTCCATTCATCGATGTCAAAAGTCAAAATTAAAGGTAAATTGCAGGCATTACAACATGCCATAAGTCTTTGATAAAGTCCAGTAGTTCTTTGTTAATAATTTCCGATCATCTTGTGTAGGCTTTGGTCATTCCAGTCCATGGTCACACTAAAGCAGGTATTTGCTGACTCTCCAGATGTAAATCTGCAATCTCTGGTGATAAAGATGAGGGCAATTGTATGCATAAGGCATGGGGTTGTATTTTTCAGTGGATCTCATTTTGAATCTCGGTCATCGTGCAACTCTGCAAATAGAACACATTTATCAGAATAGCAAAAAATTTTTTTTTCAATAATTGTGATAATTATTTATTTATTTTAGAAGAACTAAAATCTAGTTTCTGATTTGTATGTTATTATGGAGCTTCTTTTCTAATTAGGGAAAAACATGACTATCCCATATATATGAGCAGGGGTGTCAGCCAATCCGGCCCCTCCTGTGAGGCAGGCAAGATGGCTGCTTCAGCTGATCATTTAGCCTTGATTTAGCCATGGGTCCACAATACAATAGAGCTAACATAACTAGTGCTCAAGATGTGTTTCCTGACATCAGTATATCTGGCCACAACAACATACACTGCATTCTGACAGTCTGCATAAGTATAAAGTTATGTGATGAACTTAGCATTGTAAACACCATGCACATTGATCAGCTAAAAGATTGTACTCTGTTTCCCCCTTCAAATAGCGTTCAACAACACATTGAACATCCTAAAACTGTTGTGGATGTGTATGTGTATTTAAAACAAAACACTCACCAGGTAAAAAACCAGTTATTAAGTCCTGAGAGTGTTTCCAGTATATCCCATGTTGGAGCAAGCTGCATCTCCTGAGGTCCACTTCAGTCTAATGACAGTTAATTTCAAACTTGACCTGCATCTTCTCAGAATGAGGCTCTACATATAGGTCAGGTGTTTACATGCTAAACACCAACATGTTAAACATGTTTACCCCAGAAAGCGTTTCATTTCTAAACACCAAATATGAGGTGTTTAGAAGGAGATGTGTTTAGCTCACAAAGTGTTTCATATTTCAACACCAAATGCCATGTGTTTAGAAGTATAGGTGTTTTACTCAGCAGGTGTTTTAGTTCAAGACACAAAATATTAGATGTTTAGCAAAAGACGCGTTTACAGGTGTTTAAATGTAAAACACTGTTCTTAGAGTGTAATTCAAATTAAAACAGCAAATAAGAACATGTTTTTCCCATATCTATAAACCACCAAACATAAATATAAATTATCTTACAAGTGCATTAGAATCACACTTCAGCAAAGCCTTCAGTGATTCAGTCAGACACGCCCACAGAGCTGACCAATGAACAGATCTTCAAGCATGTTATGCAAATGAGGGCGATTTTGCAGTTTCACACGTTTGCGTAAGGATTAAAGGTGGGATTCTTATATGGGTAGATAGGTCTCTCTGAGACCTTCAAGATGATAGGTCATACGTCTCTGAGAAGTTAATAGATGCTTCGCAAATCGCCGGTAAAGTTTTGAACTGGAGAGAAATACTGCCCGCTGATTGGCTGTGACGCTCTGACGCAAAAAGTTATGATAATGTACGGAAATGGAAGGATTCGTCTAGGGTAGATTCTCTGGGTGTAGAATCAATGCTGAGAAAATGTTTTTCAGAGAGTGACAGTATCTATGTTATAGGTGATCTCAACGTAAATTTCTTAAACACACCAAACCAATTGACTCAAATATGTGACACATTTGATCTCCAACAGCTGATAAAAGATCCTACTTGTTTTAAAAGTATAGAGAATCCAACTTTATTAGACGTAATCCTAACAAATAATCCTTAATCAATTAAGAAAACTATTAACATATCTCTAGGTTTAAGTGATTTTCATAACTATATAAGTGCGTCAACTAGACTCGTATGCCCAACTAACGAACCTAAGCAAATACACTATAGGTCTTTTAAACATTTTAATGAGGAATCATATATAGAAGATTTAACATGTGCGCCTTTCCATGTTTCAGAAATATTTGATGATGTCGACGACCAGCTATGGTTTCATAATTCTTTACTGAAAAGAGTAGTTGACAAAAATGCTCCAAGAAAGCAAAAGGTCATAAGATACAAACCACTTCCATACAGGAATGATAACTTAAGAAAATCAATAAATGTTAAAGCAGCTTTCCGAAGAATATTCCATAAAAGTAAGAATAAAGAATGTTGGGAGAGATTTAAAAAACAGAGAAACCTTGTTAACAAACTAAAAAGAGTTTCACTCAAGCAATATTTTGATAAAAAATGCAATGCAAGCACCAATAAAGGAAAACATTTTTGGGAAATTGTGAAGCCTTTTATGACCAAAAATGTGAAACTTAGTAATCAGAATATAACTCTTTATGAAAACAATACCTTAATAAGTAAACCTTTAGATGTCAGCAATGCCTTCAATAAATTTTTCATAAATGTAACACAGGACCTTAGTGAATCAAATGCAGTACAACAAATGCCCGTTGATCAGGTAATTGATCACTACAAAGACCACCCGAGCATCAAATTAATCAGTGACTTTGCAAGCAATGGACAAGAATTTGTTTTTAAGCCAGTAAACCCAACAATAACAATAAACAAGCTAAAACACCTTCAAACAAATAAAGCTACTGGTTTCGATCACATTTCACCAAAATTTTTACGGACTGGCCCAGATCGCCTCAGCTTTTCTCTCACCCCAATTATTCATACATGTATCAAAAACAATATATTCCCTGATTGCAATAAAAAGGCTGAAGTTACCCCCTTATATAAAAAGTCTGATCAACTAGCTAAAGAAAACTATAGACCACTTAGTGTTCTAACCTCTACGTCTAAAATATTTGAAGGAGTAATGTGTGATCAACTTCTTGAGTTTATGTCAATGTCACTGTCAGATGACCTTTCTGCATACCGTAAGATGTACAGCTGTAACAATGTACTTGTTAAATGCATAGAAAACTGGCGAAAAGCTCTAGATAATAATTGTCATGTAGGATGTGTGCTTATAGATCTCTCCAAAGCGTTTGATAGTCTACCTCACGGGCTTTTGATTGCTAAATTGCATGCCTATGGTGTGTCATTAGAAGCTTGCTCTTTAATAATGAATTATTTAAAGAACAGAAAACAAGCTGTTAAATTAGGGAATATCCGAAGCGAATGGTTGAGTCTAAAGACAGGTGTCCCCCAAGGTTCGATGATGGGCCCACTACTTTTCAACATCTTTATTAATGATTTCTTGATTGACCAAAAAACGCTGTGTGACGTATACAATTACGCAGATGATAATACTCTCTCCTTTTCTCATAGCGATCTATCAATTGTCAAAGAAAAACTTGAGTTGGCCTCTGCAAGAGCAATTAAATGGTTCAAATCAAATTTTATGAAAGCAAACCCAAACAAGTTTCAGGCTCTATGCATTGGCAGGAATGATCTGGATATCGAACTTGAAGTTCAAGCTAATAATATTAAATCCGAAAATGTTGTAAAACTACTGGGTATTCATATTGACAATAAGTTAAACTTTAACCATCAAGTCTCTCTGGTCTGCAAAAAGGCAGCAAGACAGATAAATGCTCTTCAAAGAATATGTAAATTTATTGACTATGAAGGCAGATTACGAATCTATGAAGCATTTGTCGCCTCAAACTTCGTATATTGTTCACTTGCATATAACAATTTCTCTCTCGGCCAAGACAAGAAATTTGAAAAATTGAATGAGAGAGCATTAAGATTGGTGTGCAATGACTATGAAAGCGCGTATAATGACTTACTTTCAAAAACTGGTAAGAAAATGTTGCATATAAATCGCAAAATAATTTGGCCGAACTAATTTATAAAATTCTAAATAATTCGGCACCGCCAATTAAAAGCTCACTTTTTGTGAAACAAGTAACTCCATACAACATGAGAGATTGCAATAAGTTAACTCTACCTAGTTTCAACACAAATCAGTATGGTAAAAGATCAATTCGGTATCAAGGTCCCTCGTTATGGAATACTCTACCCTCTCACATCAAAAGTTGCCCTGACATAGCCTCTTTCAAAACTGAGTTGAAGAAAAGCAATATCCTTGGTACTTGTGATTGTGGAACATGTATAATATGCCTTAGAAATTCATTGTAAGCCTAAGTAGCTTAGCCAAGGAAATCTGTACATAGCTCAATTCATATATCATTTGTATATACACTTCATTTTTTCATCTTGTTTTGTTATATTAACTGTTGGTCAAAAGCTTAATAGCTTATGTTATTTGTTTTTACTGTCATCACCGACTTTAGATAAAATTTTACTTTACTTTACTTTTACTTTTTCTTTAGCATAGACTTAAATTTGGCAGCTTTCAGTGTTGTCTTCCTTTTTGTAAGTTTTTACTATTTAGCTGATTAACTATCAATTCTATTTATTCTTAATCCTATTTATTCCTAATCCTATCCTATCCTATTCTATCTATCTATCTATCTATCTATATATTGTATTTTTGATCTATTTTATCTTTCTAATAGTTTCTATCTAAATTTCTCTCTATTTTTCTATATATATATATCCGTCTTTCAATTTTTTTGAAACAGTAACATAACTGCCTTTTGAATATGAAATAAATTTAATGAAAGTTATGGTAAAACCATAAGTCCTAAAAAAACTTTTTAAGAGCCGTGCGAATTTCATGGCTGTGCCATTTACATATTAATGCTAGCCAGATGGGGAAAGTTTGACTGGAAAGCTGAATAAGAAGCGGAAGATTTCTACAATGTGCCATCACTGCCGTGTAGCTATGTAGAGTATATATAGTATATTATATACAGGAATTAAGGTTTGCTGAATGAAACAACAATACTTAAGATTGGAGAACAATACCTCATCAACCCAGAACGACAATGCCTAACAGCCAAACAATGGAGTATTTAGTGAGTGACAGGCGATATCGTTGCACTGGTTTGTTAAATCAAAGATTGATGCACTTTGTTGAAACTGGAAACATATTTAAAGATGAGCAAAATGGATTCAGAGCAAAACGTTCATGTCAAGAACACATTTATACTTTAACTTCTATAATACGGAACAGGAAAGCCGCTAGAAAGCACACTTTTGTAGGATTTATTGATTTTGAAAAAGCGTTTGATAGGGTTGATCGGGATTTATTGATGTATAAGGTAGGAAACTATGGTGTAAATGGAAATATGTTTAAAAGTTTAAAAATGATATACAACAATGCAAAAGCTGGGGTGGAGATTAACGGGGCTTTAACAAATTGGTTTGATATTAGTGTGGGGGTTAGACAGGGAGATCCCTTGTCACCCACTTTATTTGGACTCTTTATAAATGATATTGTTGAAAACATTAAGGAGAAATCGACGGGTATTGTTAATCAGAATTTCGAAGTTCAATGTTTATTATTTGCAGATGATTTAGTTTTAATAAGTGAGAGTGAAAGTGATTTGCAGAAAATGTTTGATGCTGTGGAAGAATGGTGTAGGAAATGGCGAATGAAAGTGAATGTGAATAAGTCTAAAGTTGTACATTATAGATCTAAAGGACACCAAGAAACTAACTTTACTTTTACATTATCTGGGGATGTTGTGGAAAAGGTTTCATCATATAAATATTTGGGTTTAATATTGGACTACTCACTTGATTTCAGAATCACTGCTAAGGTTTTGGGAGACTCTGGGGGGAGAGCCCTTGGATCGATTATCAACAAATTTATGTCAAATAAGGGATTAAGCTATAAAACATACACTAAGCTATTTAACATGACTGTTTGTCCTATTTTGGATTACTGTGCTGGGGTATGGGGTTTTAAAGATTTTGAATGTATAAATGCAATTCAGAATAGAGCTATAAGGTTTTATCTTGGAGTACACAAGTTTGCCCCGAATGCAGGAATTAATGGAGAGATGGGTTGGGTTAAAAGGGAAATATGTCGAAAGGTAGATATGGTAAAATTTTGGAATAGGCTCCAGAGAACGGATGATAATAGGCTGCTAAAGAAGGTATTTCATTGGGATAAAAGACTGTGCAAGAGTAATTGGGCTAGTGAATTAAGAGCGATTTGTAATGATTTGGATATAATGAGCAATTTTAATGATAATATGTACATTAACTCAAACTTTGTAAGAACTCGCCTATGCAGCTATTATGAGGAACAGTGGAAGAGAGAAATTAATACTACACCCAAACTCAGGTTTTATAGCTTATTTAAAACAAATTATATGTCCGAAAACTATGTCAAAAATATCAGTAATAGAAGTATTCGTTCTGTATTTGCACAGCTTCGCTTAGGAATATTACCATTAAGGATAGAAACAGGTAGATTTCAAGATATCCCTATAGAATACAGATTTTGCCTATATTGTAATCAACATTGTGTAGAATCCGAAATTCATTTTCTGTTGTATTGTGATAAATATAATATTTTAAGATATGATCTGCTAAATCAAGTAAGAGAAAGATATAATTTAATCGATATTCTTGAACCAGAGACTAAGCTCAAAATTTTAATGTCAGAAGAGTTCATAAAAATTACTTCAAGGTTTATAAATGATTCATTTAATATTCGAAAATGTTCAACTTATGTTTAACTTTCTATATATGTACTAATTATGTAGGTTTTGAAAATGTTGTCTATAATCTAAAAAGTTAATTGTTAATTGCTACCTGTCCAGAAATTATGTTAATTTGAAAGTGATTGTAAGCCCAGTAGGGCTGGGCAATATAATTGCATTCACTCAAATAAAAGAATTGAATTGAATTGAATTGAATTGTCAGCTTTGACAGACAGTAGACTTGGTTTGAGTGTTTCCCAATTGCTGAGCCTAAGTTCTGCTCAGCCTGGCTTTGTTGTATGCATAACATATAGAGCAGTTCCTTGTCAACCTATGCAAATTGTAGACTCTTGGGTAAAGAAGGTACAATGTATTGTAAATTGTAAAATGAGGGCAGAAAAAGGCCAGGCTCACATAATACAACGGAATACACCACAAAACGTATTGGAGTATTATATGCAATTTGTTTTCGAATTTGTTGTCGCTGTCTGATACTCTGATAAATTGCTTATCCAATATTAGTGTGCCACCATCTAATATTATGATGCAGTATGTGTACATGAACAGCACACAAGAAACGCTTTGAAGGATAAGGAGTGAAAGGGCATTTTGACACATGTTGAATTACTTATTCAGCCAGGTTCATATTTCAAGAGCTCGGCACTTTTCTAATGCTTTTTAGTTATTAAGTATCTTGTAAGAGGAATGGAGAAAAAGAAACAGTATCGAACATTAATCTCCTCGTATCACACACTGACACATGCTTCACAAAATAGGTGTCTCAGAAAATGGCCTCCCCTCAATAACTCTTGTGAATGGTCAAGCTCCAAGTGACTGACCAGCTCAAGGGATCTACATGCACTGGTAGTGGACAGATTCGTGACTGGACAATTGAGTGTGGTGGGATTTAGTGGACAAAAGACAAACTGACCTTTGGGCTCATATCACGCAAATTATGAGTGACTTTCTAAACCAGATTCTGTTGTTTTGTCTGTCAAAGTGGCTTGTAGATGACATTCTTTGGTGAATGAAAGGTTGTGATAATGAAATAATATTGCTCCACTTAAACAAATGGGAAATTGCTGCATTTGTGTTAGTTCATGTCATGGTCATTCCAAGCAAATTTAGAAGGATGAATAACACCGAAACATTGAGATTGATGTAGTAATAAAATTTAAATTGATTACATTAGATGAATTAGGCTCAGCTTTAAAGAGATTAGCATGTAATCAACATCCAACAGCCTTGTTAAAATGATGTGTTTCTAAATAAGCAGATCATTTCTATGTTTTCAAAATAATAAATAGAATCTGCGAACTTTCCAACTCACAACATGCTCTTTCTTCGAAGTAAAGTTTATTGAAGTGCTATTCCAATCTAATCTATTAAAATTTACATTGCATGTATATGTCACAGCTCTAGCAACATTAGTACTTTTCAGTTTTCTTGGCCATTTCTTTTTCAAGGCCGTCGTTGAGACTATTAGTTTGAAAAGGTCACTAAAGGTCAGTTTGCCACCATCTTGTTTTCCCAACAGCTGAAATTACGTGTAAGGGTAATTAAAGTGATACTCTCAAGGAAATGGCCACCTGCTCTACCACTTTTTAAAAGGTTTTAAATGTTCTGCAAGCCAGGCCTAACTACTACCTGTAAAGCCGTCAACAATGGTAACAGTATTATATTTGACCTTTCCTTTAACAGCATGCAGAAAATTCATCAAGCCAGGTACCTGCAATCAAATTATGCTCTTGTGATTCTAAGACTTAAACTATACGACAATTAGGGGAAACATCTATCAGATTCAACTGAAATGCCTTCAGGCCCCAAAAGTAAAGACAAAGGGTTAACAATTCCACAGTGAACTTGGCTTCAGTTCTTGGTTGGTTCTCTTCCATGCTGAGGCCCTCTACATTAATGTGTGGCCCGCACCAACCAAATCCGGAAATTGAAATAGTGATCTGCCATCCATTATTCTGCAAGGCCACTCTAAATTTTCTCTCAACATCAACAAATCAAAACATTTAATTCCAAGGCTCTCATTCAACACAACATCTTGTGGACTCAATTCAACCTGTTGGTGTTCTGTACTTATCTCAGAAAATCAACAAATCTCAACCACAAGATGATGCCTTCTTGATTTATTAGTTTTGGCTAAAAATCTTTCTAAAACATTTTTCGTATTCCTGTCAAATTCAATCTGGTGATTAGGCTTATCCATAAACATGACATATCCAAACACATTAATCAAGCAGATTAATTAAAGGCACAAATAAACCTTTAAAATCTTGAGTTAATCGGCATTGAAATGAACATGTCAATGAAATCAACATACAGTTTCCATCATTAATTAAGGTTCAGGTCTAACACAACAATATCAAACACTAACAGTGTTTTCAAAGTGTAATTTGTTCCTTTTATGTATCAGTCTTCAAAATTCAATTGCAATTTAGACAGATGTATCAACTGCTTAAAAATAAATGATTTAATTATAATATGGTTTGTGACCATCTGCAGGATTTTCAAATGGTGATACACAATGTCATTTATTTAGAAATTCAACGTTTTTGTTGTACAGAAAAAAAAATGCTAATCTGCCGATTCTCTCAGATACTGCAATTTGACATAAATTATGAAGCTATTTTTGCATGACACTTTTAAAAGCATGTTGAATCTCTTGAGTGACAATACTAGTCCTTAGAGCTGTGTAATATGTACAAAAGATTGAAATTCTTTATGACTCAGTGAACAGATTTTTGAAAAGGAAGAGCATCATTTGTATGTGCAAGCATTGTCTCTGTAGAGTCATTAAGGAGAGAGATGGGACTTTATTTGCCAGCTCATCATCAGCTTCATCACTGCTTTAGCTCCAGCAACAGCATCTACAGATGAAGGCAATAACAAATTTGATGAGAAGCCATAGAGGGTGCAAGTAGTGCCTAAGCTTTCATTAATCGTTTTCTTTTTCAGCCAAAACTTTCTGCAGATTGTCGTCGATGTGGTGAAGACGGGTAACGACCATGTTTGACTGCAGATTAGCGTTGGGTCAGTTTGTTTTCAACAAACAATCCATCAAAAGGAAATCTTAATGGACTGAATGGAAAATCTCTTAGACCTGGTAAATAAATCTATCTGTCAACATGAATATGACTTAGCTTTTATGAATGGAGGATATCTAGCTGACATGCAAATTTTAAGTTGTTAGACTGCAAGTTTGCATCTTTTTGATTTCTTCTCATCCAAACAATCAACAATTAGAGAACCTTCTTTTTTGTGCCTGAATATGAAAATCTGGTGCCAACTTAGTTGCTCCAGAGTGATACCAACTGATCTAACCAGTAGTGGTAATAAAAACTTCCAGATGTAGCAGGACCAATAGCTTACAAGGTTCCTCTTCTCAGTCTGGTGGGTCTGCATTTCCTCATGGTCATAAACAGGGTAATAACCTCTCTTCAGTGGCTCGTCAAGAAATCTGGAATAAGTCTGTCGGAACAAAAGGACTGGATATTATGTCAAAAATTACCCAACTGCGTGTCAGTTTGTACTACGTTTTAAAACTTGATTCAATATGTTTTGACTCAATTACAAGAAAGAATAATATATCAGAGACGTCTTTTCTTGTTTTCCATAAATGGTCGTCTTAGAATGCTCATCTTTTCAAACTGCAACAGCTAACCTTTTTAAGTATAAAAGCAGGATCTGACTAATCATTTGGACATTTTTGCATTGAATGATATAATTGGCATAAAAGTAGCTTTAGAAGGTTTGATATGAGAGAGGTGCATCTTCGTAAAGTTTTGGAGCATCGGAAAACGTCTGTGTTGCTGTCTATCTTTAGTCTCATCATCAGTCTCATTTCTCGCCCCTGACACTCATTACTCCCACGTCCCTCCTAACTCCCAAAGAATTACACCCTTTGAAGAGAGAGCAAGTTGATCATCCCCTTGGGTCCATCTCGGAGCCATCCTGACATCATTAGCACCTGCTGCAGAGTGCAGAGGCATCTTTACTGAGACGCTGGATGACCAGCAAGATGTAGTACCAGCCATTATCCGTATATTGTGCGAAAGTGAAGTCACTGTCCACGCATGTAAAAGGTTGTAGTGGGTATAAAGTATGGAGGGTGTTCACTACACAAACTCGCCTTTCATAGGTGGATTTTCTCATGGATGTTGGTGAAAGGGGCCTCACGTCTGCATGGTTTTGGTTGTATTTTTCAGGTGCTACAGTTGGTGCAATAACATCAATAATGAAAATATGCACAGATTATTGTAAGCGAAATAATAATTTAAGTCACATGGGGAAAATTTGACTGGAAAGCTGAATTAAGAAGGGGAAGATTTCTACCATGTTCCATGTAGCCATGTAAAGTATATATACAGGGATAAAGGTCTGATGTATGGAGCTACCATGCAAAATGATTAGAGAACAATACTTCATTGACAAATGACAATAATGCCTAACAGCCAAACAATGGAGCATTTTGTGAGTGACAAGCGATATCATTGGACTTGTCGGCTTTGACAGGCAGTTATAGATTGAGCTTGAGTGTTTCCTGATTGGACGGCCAAAGTTCAGCTCACGTTGGCTTTGTTGTATGCATAATATATAGAGGAGAAAGAGGAGCTCATTGTCAAGCTATGCAAATTGGATACCTCTGGTTAATCTGATTTAATACAGCCATGGCCGTTAGTTTTCACTCAGCTGCCATGCTTCACCATGGTGCTAGCATTGTGACCAATCATAACAAAGCAAATACTTGCTCAATCTTCACAAAATTGTCAGGAATTATTGTCTGTACACAGTAACAGGTGTTCTGATAAAAAAAATGTTGAATGAAAGAATGTTATATAATAACTGTAAAGCAAAATGCCTAATTAGTTGCAAAATTTAAGCATACATGTATAATCAGTTCTGATGTAAAATGTCATTTGCATGATAGTAATAGTCACCAAAGTGTCTGTATGTTTTTGGCACACACCGATTTAAGCATTCATGACAAAATCGCTATTAAATCTGCAAATTTAACATTTTCTCATCGGATTTGCTAGAAGTGTTTATAATTACAAAAAATTATTAATTTCTCAAGTAAGAATAAAGTAGTAAAAAATGTTCTACTGATAAAAATTTCATTTGTTTTATTAAATTCCACATCTATGTTAAGCATTTTACACAATTTTCTGATCAGATAAGGTGGTGTTCTATCTTTTTACACCTTCTTAGAATTTGGCCATATTTGAAGCCAAAATGGTTTCTGTAAAATCTGATGAAAAAACAGTCGAACCATGTATCTATTTGTAATTTTGTCATGAATGTTTAATTTAATGTGTACCTAACACATTCAGACACTTTGGTGACTATTACAATGACAAATAGCACTAGAACTGATTATAATTATGCTAAAATTTCCACTAATTTAGTATTTTGCTTTACAGTCATGTAACATTTTTTCATTAACAATTTTTATCAGAACACCTGCTACTGTGTACAGACTATAATTCCTGACAATTTTGTGAAGACTGAGCAAGTATTTGCTTTGTTATGATAGGTCACAATGATAGCACCATGGTGAAGCATAGCAGCTGAGTGAAAACTAACGGCCATGGCTGTACAACCACCTAACATAATGGAGTACCATGTGCAATTTTTGTTAAATTCAACTAAACAGCTTGTCGCAGTCTGACAACCCAATTGTGCAATACAGATGTTCCGCCATCCGAAACTATAATGCTGTACATGACTAGTATACTGGGCTTTGGAGTCGGGTAGTAAGTGAACCGACTCCGACTCCTTCGGCTTTCTGAAAATCGACTCCGACTCCGACTCCTTAGGTCTCCCAAATTCCGACTCCGACTCCCGACTCCACTTATCGGCATTATTTCACACATATATTACATGATTAACAGGGGGGCAAAAAGTACTTCCACAAATTTTCCATTGGCTTTTGTTCTTGAATACTTGTTTAGGAAGTTTTACTTAAAATTCAAGATACATTTCACGTTGTTGTAATTGGTTTTTGTGAATTATATAGATTATTTTTAAGGATTCAGGAGTCACCAAATTAATTTTCGACTCCGACTCCGACTCAACCTGAAAATCAAAGTTCGACTCCGACTCCGACACCGACTCCACCCAAAAACCTCCGACTCCACGACTCCGACTCCAAAGCCCTGCTAGTATATCACATGAACAGTACAGGAAAAAAGCTATATTAGTGAATCAAAGAGCATTGTGACACTTGTTAGAATACTTCTAAATATATCATTAACTAGAACATTTAAATGGATGAAAGATATATAAAACATGTTAATTACAGTCCGTCCAACTTGTGAGAGCGGGCGGGCGGCGGTTATAAAAAATCAAGCAAAAGCGCACCAAAACATTTAAAAAATGTGATAAATAAATTACAAAATAGCTAATCTACACATGAGTATGCGTTTCTCTGCTGTGCGATTTGTAGATGCTGAGCAATCAGGCCTAATGCCAGTTCGCATGTTGTGGGACAAATTGTAGACAAAATTCTTAGTTCACTGCATTAATGCATTGTTTCAGGCTAATATTTCAATAACTGGCCAATTTACAAAATGTTTTTTATCTTGTAAAAGGAACAGGAAAAAGAAGTAAACAGTATCAAACTGTTACATTAATCTCCTCTTATCACCCTGTGACACGTACTTGGAATAAAAGGTGTCTCAAAAATGGTCGACCCTCAATAACTCCTGTAAATGGTCAAGCTCCAAGCAACTGACCAGCTCAAGGGATTTCCATACACTGGTCGTGGACAGATTTGTGACTGGACAACTGAGTGTGGTGGGAGCTAGTGGACAACAGACAAATTGACGTAAGGGTGTATATCACTCAAATTATGAGTGACTTTCTAAACCAGTTGTTTGATCTAAGAGAGTGGATGGCATTTATGGTGAATGAAACGATGTAACAATAAAATAATATTGCTCCAGTTAAACAAACAGGTCATAATTGTATTTGTGTTAGTTTTTATTATTGCCTTTCCGTGCAAATCTAAAAGCATGAATGACACTGAAACATTGAGATTAATGTATTAATAAAATTTAGATTGATTACATTAGATTAATTAGGCTCAGCTGCACAGAGATTAGTATGTAATCAACATCCAACAGCCTTGTTAAAATGATGTTTTCAAAATAATTAATAGAATCTGCAGCTACAGCTACAGCTCTAGCGACATTAGTACTCTGCAGTTTCCATCTACCATTTCTTTTTCAAAGCCATCGATGAGACTAATAGTTTGAAAAGGTAACTAAAGGTCAGTTTGCCACCATCTTGATTTCCCAACAGCTGCCATTACGTGTAAGTGTAATTAAAGTGACACTCTAAAGGAAATTGCCACCTGCTCAACTTCTATTGTTTAGTGACACCTAGACCCATTGCCGATTCTCTTTGATACTGCGATTTGACATACTTGCATACTATGTACCTATGGTTGCTTGAAAACACCTGAGAGTCTATTGAGTGACAACCGTACATGCAGTTCTTGAAGAAATGTTCATTTCCTTCCAAAACAAACAAGGAGGGTTTCATGCACA